>CAWUFW010003774.1:600000-910000 GCA_963921515.1 Calotriton arnoldi
TTTCAGATCTCATCACAGACTTCGGAAAGAAGAGGACGGACGGAACACAGAGAAGAACGCGTGAAATCGAAAGATGACAAACACGCTCCAACAACTAAAGCAAAACCTCAATTCTCCAAAAAGAAAGTAGCATGTCTAAAGATTAGACATGCCGAGAATACTGAGAACACAACTCAAGAACAGAGAATGGGCTCAGACAATGCTGGACAGTGCAGCACAAGTCACAATAGTTCGCCAGAACCTGAAGGAACTTCTGGAGATAGTGGACTTGAATGAGTACATTAAAGTAGAGACTGTAGACACCAGGGTTAGTACTCCACAAAGGTTATTTGAAATAACACTCCGGATGGAGGGAGACAAACCTAGACAGGTGAAAGCACTTTTTGGGAAAGACTATCAAAGGGCTATGACGTACTTCTAGCAGAAAAAGACTGGCCACCACGATTTGTCAGGGAGTGCCCACATGACGAGGACATTATTATGCCTGCCTTCTCCAACCATATTCCAATTAACATAAAATATACATATGCCAGGAAATGGGCAGTAGCCCAGGCCCCAGCATTATATAAAAATCATGTAGGATGGGATGAGGACTCACCTCACCATAAAATACATCTGAAACATGAACCAACTGCACAACGGCAGTACCCAATAAAGCAAGAATCTAAGAAACAGGTCAGGGAGATCTTAGATCAACTTGAATATCAAGGGGTGATTGAAACATGCACCTCCTCAATGAACAATCCTTTGTTTCCTGTCTCCAAATCAGACAATACATATCGTCTAGTTTTGGACTACAGACACCTAAACACTTGTTCTAAAACTTTTGCAGTGCAAAATGCACATAGCACAGCATTAATGAATAACATTGTGCGTAAAAAATATAAAACAACATTAGACATCTCAAATGGTTTCTTTTGTCAAAACATAGCACCTGAAAGCAGGTACTTAACAGCATTCTCCATAATGGGGACCCAGCGTCACTTTTGTCGGGTTAAACCTCTCTACGCATTAATCAAACCTGATTTTTCGATCAGAAACTGGACACAAGAACACACATAAATCTTGCGTTCTCTACAAGCTAACATGTTAGCAACAAATCACTTACAAACACGCGTAAGTCAACGCAATTTGGTGACCCGAATAATTTCGGGTCAATGCGGATTCACCTACTTAACTTTCAATGAGGGTGAGAAAATACCAATAGCGTACAAATCTCATTTGTACACACAAGCGGAAATGCGCTTCAGTTCAACTGAAAAAATTCTAACAGCAGTTCAAACCGCTGTAGCAAAAGAAAGAGCCTTAGCCCAAGGGAAACGCATTATTGTCGTCACCCCAGTACCAGCTTTAGAAGCGGTTACAAAAGCGAGCATTCCAAATGCTAAAGCATTACATCCAAGATGGATACAATGGGTTAATTCTCTTGCTGCAACAGATGTTGAATATGTTTTTGATCCAGATTTAAAAACACAAGCATTCCTGCAGTATGAACATGAATGTCCCCTGCCTACTGAAATTCTGCCTCTAGATCAGTACGAATTCATAATTTACACTGACGGATCCGCACAACCCGCAATAGGGAGTAAGCAAGCTTACAGTGCAGCGTGTGCAATCGTTAAAGGTCGCATGCGAAATGGCATCTTCAGACCTATGGTCACAAAAACGCAGTCTCTAGGAGATTGTACGGCTCAGCGAGCTGAACTACAAGCATTCAAACTGGCACTTGAAAGTACAGATCGAGAATTCCCCACACTAATAGTGTGCGATTCCTTTTACTGTGTTCAGTCGTATAATGACTATATACAAAACTGGCTTGAAAATGGTTTCAAAGATGCGAACAATGGCACAATAAAGCACAAAATGCTTTGGGAACAAGTAGTTCAGTTGAAAAACGAACTACCAAAGGCTCACGTGATCCACACACTGAGTCATCAACGTGATGGCGTTCACGTTGCAGGGAATTCATTGGCTGCTGAAGCCGCAAAGGGGCTGTGCAAACGGCTTCCGTAGCTGCGATCACTCGTTCCAAAACAAAAATAGACGGTGAGATAATGTTGGCTGTCAATGCTTCAAGCAAAGGCAGCAGTGCAGCGTTACCAAAAAAGTTTCCACTCAAGTACTCTTATGTAATTGATGCGAACAACGTTCCTTTTGCTCGAATCCCTGGAGTGGGGGATAGGGTAATTCCAAACAAGGAACGCAGATTAGGACTAATCCTAGCAGCACACGAAGGGATAGCTTCTGCCCATGTAGGTGTTTCAGCAACAGTATCTTTACTCAAGCTAAGATATTGGTGGCCTGGCATTCGGAAACAAACCAAAAACTATGTTTTAGAATGTGATATTTGCCAACAGATGAAAGTCTCAACAGTGAAACGTCCTGCGCAGACACCCCTGTTAATTTCAGACAAACCATTAGCTTGTGTTTACCTGGACCACTGCGGTCCCTTGCAAAGGGACGGTAACTATAAATATATCATGGTTGCAGTGGATTCATGCTCTAGGTTCCTATGGTTATGGCCTCAGCGCTCAGCTGACGCTCGAACTGTTATAAAAGATTTGCGAGTCTTTATCGGCATATACGCAATAGGCACGCTACATTCTGACCAGGGTCCTGCGTTTAGCTCTCGGGCTTACAAAGAAGCCATGGCCAGTCTGGGCGTTGCGTTGCGGTACTCCTCCCCATTCCATCCTGAGGGAAATTCGGTTGTGGAAAGGAAAAACCGAGACATAAAGCAGTCTATAACAGCTAGAGTATTAGGTTCGGGTGACGGGTGGGTCAAACACCTTAGTGGGGTACAGCGCTCTTTGAATAATCTGCCAAGAAGTTCTCTAGGGGGGGTCACTCCATATGAGGTCCTATTTGGGACAAGAATGTGGGTACCGGACCTTGAACACGTAGGCACAGTGGTGGAAAATAAACCTTTTGATATCAAAGATCGTTTGGCTGTTTTACAGGACTTAAACAAATTAAGAACGAAACAAAGCAACGTATTCCTACAGCCAACCACCACTGGGGAAAAATCGGCGGTCCCAGCAAGGCCTGTCTGGATTCCAAAAGTTGGGGATCTAGTCAGAGAAAAAATTGCGGACAAGAAGGAATTTGGACCTTCTTACAGACAACCAGTACCTGTCCTAGCAGTTCAAGGAACGAGAACAGTACTTCTGCCGCCCCTTGCTGGAAGAAAGGAGAAAAGATTTGTGTCCATCGACCTCATCAAACCACAGTATGTGGCCAATACTAAATAGTAGGCCTCGTGGACTCCGACCTAGTAGCAAACGCACTCCTCTCGCTACTATCCAAGAGGTTCAGACTGAAAGACTGATAACCATCGAGAATTCAGCAGTAACAGATGAAGGACTAAGCAACAACGCTTTGGAACTCATCGCTCTTGAAAACCAAGTAACAGTTCGTCCAAATACACCTGTCTACACCAACGTAGCACGTGATCAACTGGTTCCAGTGATTTCTACAAATCCTGATGCAATTCCAACAATTGATAGGACTGCTTCTGGCTATTTCATTAACTTTGATACGTTCTCAGAAGATCCCAGTGAACCTGAAACGACGCCAGCATCATTCAAATTCAAGCAGCCAGTACAAGACTTTCTTCACTTTCTGAGAAAGACTTATTTGGTTTCTCCATGGATTGAACTCTGGATTATATCTGGACTTTTTGTTTTCCTGCTCTGGCTAGCTTTGGTTACAACTGTGAGCGTGCTTATAAGTGGCAGATACATCCATGTGAACACTGTAGGAAAAGGCGTGAACGTACTTTTGAAACCTCATAAATCTTCTCATCGTGAAGCAAGAGACTTGTCATCAGTGAACATCACAGCTGTTCCTATACATGATGGTATAGTGTGGGACAAAACAGATTTTGATATATTCGGTCCGACGGAACAATTGAACATTTGTTTAAAATTTCACTAAGTGATCTAATTTCGTCTAGTACCTATTCTGATGATTGGGACTTTGAGACTGTAAATGACATTATGTTTGACCTAGAAAAATCTGCTGCATTTTCTAAAAATGAATATTTAGAGGGTTCATCAGACTATGAACAACTGTATTGTTATAACCACTATGGTCATCATTATTTGCATAAATCTGCATATCCAAGAAATGTGTTTATGTATAACCAATGGGAACATTGTCCTACACCACCTAAAGGTAGTTCAGAAACATTTGCTAGTAAATTTCCATATTTTTCAGGTTTTAATACATCTGATCCAGAAATGTTTTACTATAAAAATGTAAACAAGACAGGACTGAAAATTATGTTAACAAATACAAAACAGATTTATTCTGCATTATTTAATGCCCAACTGTCTAGACAGGGTTTCGACTTTTGGAAAGACACAATAGACACAAAAACTGTGTGGGGTACTAAAGAATGGCAAGTGGAGGGGATAGAAGCTTTATTTAGAGCCTGTATCATCCCTGAACAAATAATGTTTTTGAATGAAACAATCCAACAAACATCTTGTCTTGGATTAGCCAAGATCAAAGAGATGAACACACCTTCTGTACCAGCACCTGCAAGAAATAACGAAACACAGGCAGTGGTGACAGTTGACAATATACTACAACTCAACAGATCTAATCCTGATTGGAAAAAATGGTTGATCTGGCCCACAGACACGAATAACTGTCAGGAAAGATTCCTGAATAAAACTCAGGGCTTTACTATTAACAGGCCAGACCCAAGATACGTCCAAAGACAACATCCGGGGGTAGTAACAACATACATTGTAGGAAAATTATGCCTCGATTGGCTGCATAAGTCTACACTACAGGATGTGAAACAACACTTAACCTTACTTGCAAAAGACGCAGACCTTAGGGATTTCTTGCTTGGACCAAGAAAACCGCGTCAAAAACGTTTCATATATGCCGGCATTTATGCTGCCTACAAAGAAGCATGGAAAGTATCACAGATGGAGGCCACAGAACGGATAAAACACTCTCTGTGGTCGACAATGGGTTAACAACTTTGTCCTCCAGAATATATTCACTGGACGGCATTGTATCCTCTGCTATCGACATACTAGAACAAGATTTGGCGATGTTACAACAAGGCCAATCTCAATTACGTTCTATTGTGTTATTAAGCTGGACGCTGCAATCTTTGCGAGCGGGCTATGTGCCTTGGCGTTTTATCAACACAACGGCTCTGTTTGCAGAATACAATCTCACTGATAAACAGATCGAATTGGCACAAAGAGGTATACAGTGCTGAGCATTGAAAAACTGGAAAAGTTACCGTTCACAGTGGCAGAAAAACCAGCTACAGAATGGCTTATTCATGGCAAAATCACACTACCTGTGACTACTTTTCAGTTTCAGTATTGCCTCAGACAAATGCAAGCAGGCAAATATGAAAGGTTGGGTAAGGAATACATTAAGACATCTTGGGCTTTACCGTATACATATAGATGTTGGAGCGGGGATCGTGAAGTGTTTTTGAGCGGTACAAACTGTAAACGTGCACTAAGCGGTTCACTTATATGTCAGGACATTTCCTTGCACGGGGCTTGTAATGGTTCTGTGGCAAACTTGTCTTGCCATCAGCAGGGTACACCAGCTGCTGTGATTAATCCAACGTTTGGACAACTTTCTAATGGGAGTTACCTCATGTTGAATGATCAGAGTTGCTGTGGCATGCTGCCAGGCATCCCATATCTAGTAACGGTCAACTCCAGGGTCACTTGCTGTATGCAAGTATTGTTTGCCCCAATAGACACAGTCAGGAGTCGCCTCTATGGCCTTCGCTGAACGTCTCTTTTATAAGATTTGATACTTTAAGCAGAATGAAAGCCATGCTTTTACAACAAACAGTGCCTTTGACCTCGGCCAAAGAAACCTATGATCTACAAGTTGCAAGGACTTCGGCTGAGATACAGACTTTAATACGTACAAACTGCCCTATACATTTCATAGAAATGATAGGACGAATATTCAATATGTCTGATACAACCGGAATTGTACATGTATTTAAGGGCATCTGCTCCGGTCTGTTAGCACCTTTCCAGGCAATACTCGGAATCATCCCGAACTTTGCACATTCGGTGTTTGGTGTTTAATTCTAGCACTTGTTGCCGGAATTCTATTTCTCTTCCTGCTATTGCGCTATGGCCAGCCAATTCGCCGACATCACTCCGAGCGAAATGGAGAGAGCTCTCCTTGAACGAAAGTGCCGTGAGCAAATAGTACAGCTTTTGGGCATAAATCGTCTACGGGACCTTAATACCACGTGGTTCCTGTCATTCAGACCAATCTGGCAAGATTGCATCTTACCTGTTCTACGATGCCTGCTATGCGGTGTAGAATGCGTGTTGGACACCTGTCTAACATTTCCATCGGATACGCCAACGGATGTCGATACTCTGCTAGACCAGATAACGGCCCATGCTATGTGTTGTCCCCAGAGGCTACCAATCCTGATGTCAGCATTCATTGAGATCTCACAGACGCTTCCGGCTGCTGCTGAGGTACGAGAAAGATCGACAGGCACACAGGTAACCACGGACGCGAACATTGCTGCGGCGACCATTGCTGAAAGCGATGCTTCACATCTCTGTGCGATTAACCTGCTTCACGAGGTGTTCCAACTCACACCAACTACAGTGGATGATGTTTTGTCTATAGAAATAGATGATCTCATGTTTACACCAGACCCGTAAACTGACTCTGATTCAGCATACAGTGTTCCAGAGATGCAGTAACAATTTGGCCTTCATTCTACAAAAACTTGGAACTCTACCAAAATTGATTTTTTTCCCATTTTTCGAACGAAAATGGCACTTCAATCTGCTTAAAGTAGAACTAGCCTTATAGTACAGACTTGGCGGTACTTCCACAGACACTTAGTCATCTTGTGTGTCTAAAACAGTTCATTAATTTTCATGACATGAAAATGACTTTTGATTTTTTGAACAACTTATCGATCATTTTCTGTCACATGTAGATATATTATTGCTTATTTCATTCCTATTGCATTTATTTTCGAACTTTATGCATGTAATGAAAAGCATTTGCTTCAAATGTACAGTACCTTTTGCATTTTATATTATGTTTTTTAATATTTTTAAGAAATATTTTTTTTTTAATATGCGGTGCTCCATTTTATGTTTAGCATTTTTAATGTTTAGCATTTTAGTATCGTCGTATACACGAAAGTGGAGTGGGTGTTGTATTCCTCTTAGGGTGTCCATAACGGGCTTTCCAGTATCATGTCCTTATATAGGCACAATTCGCCCTGCCCTTATACAGGCATAAAATCCCAGGCCTTATTTAGGCATTAAACCATGCACTCCAAATACAGGCATGGTCTCCGACATCCGTCCACCCTAACGTCACAACGAGTACGTGAAGAACAGACCCTTAGGCTGCGGGAATTTCCCTAGCCCAGGACTATTGATTTCTTCAAGGACTCTTATATTATGCATGAACCATTATTCCTTAGGGGTTCATTCATGACGTCTTTCGCTGTCCGATTCACGTCAATGCTAACATTCCTAGGTACTCTCAGGTATAAATATACCTTCCCTAGCCCTTGTAAACTAGAGGAGACCTCGACTTCAGAGGAGCCCGTTTCCCGGCCTGACGCACTGAGAAGACGCTGTCATCCCTGCATGCAGAGAGTCCAGCTTCCAGTGATCTGACTTCCCTTGCGGGGTGTTGGAGTTCGAGTCTGGCAAAGAGATTCCTACCTCTCTCATTCTTCAGGTATGGAGCTGATAAGAACCTAGAGGGACTCTTGGCATACTAAGCATACTAGGCATACTAGGCTTAACATACTCTTAGTATACCATAGTAAGGAATACTTCACCTACTTCATACCTCTCCCTACACCTAGGATTAGGTTAGGTACATTGGGGTAGAACTAGATTAGAAACGCATCATATGAGTACTCGCATTTTTAGCTCATGTTATTTATGTATGTGAATATACGCTAAAAGATAATGCTATCGCAGTATTATTTATTTCTACTGCTCACACTGTACATTATTTATCTTGCATACTGTCTTGTAATCGTAACAGCACATTTTACTTACACCAGAAACAAGAATGTTCAATAAATCTTTTATTGAAAACGCCCGTCTATTTCTTTCTGTGTAACTTGGAGAAAACTAAGCATGCACGATTGAGCTGAGTGAAATAGTTATCTATTGTTTCCACGACTCTGGGACACGTTCTGATTCTAAAGGGAAACATAGTGGTCATGTTTTGCGGCTGCCAGAAACTACTCCCTTCTTGTTGTCAAGGAGTTTCTAGTGGCCTCTGAGCTAGCTGGCACAAGTAATTAAGTTTAATATACTCGATAGGGACATACTGACCTTAGTCCTATGTCAAACCTATAGGATATATTATTCCAATGCGCAGAGCCTATTAGGGAAATAGGAGCTACACTACACTATGTAAACTATAAAACAAACAATGCTCATTGGATGATGTCATCAGTGATATCATCAATGATGTAATTTGAGGTGTCATCAGTGATTTTATAAATGATGTCCTAGAACATGTCATGAGTGATGTAATATTTGAGGTAATAAGCAGAGAATGGTGGGGGAGCAGTTGCAGTTAGCTTTGCAAAATATAACTAGTGAATTTCTGTGCTTTTTTTAGTCCAAATATTAATGTTGTCACTGACATATTCACCTAACATAAGGTAACTTTAACCTTTGGTTTTTCAATGAAGTTCTAGGGTTTTAACATAAAGTAATATTTTATTACCATACGTAAAGCCTACCCCCAAGGCCAGACCCTGCGGCAAACCCCCCCCATAGGCAGCTAACCCCAGGCTGCGCATAACCTTCAACCGGGCACAGCAGGGGGTTGGCAACAGGGCCTGGTCACAATCCTGTGGTCAACCCAACTAGAGGCAACTGACCACCCACAGGCAGCCAAACTCACTCTGAACACAGGCTTTTCGTCGCATGCGACGTGGGGTTGGGAGGTCCAACTCCCAGCACACAGCCAACTGGAGGCAGCCAAACCCATGCCGTGCTCGACCTTTGCTCGTGTGAGGCATAGGGTTAGCAGCATGACCGGTGGTGCCACCAGGCCCGGCTTCCAACTCTTCGCAAGCAGCCAACCCCACTCTGCGCACAGTCTTTGGCCCTGCACAGTGAGGGTTGATCACAGGGTCTGACCTGCTGCCAGGCCTGTGGCTAAACCCCCAACAGGCTGCCAACCCCACACCACTCACAGCCTTTGCCGTGAGCAGAAAAAGGTTGGCCCCTGGGCCCCAAGAACCCCATCCCTCAGGGCCAAATATAATAAAAAGGAGAGGGGGGCTGCCTGACCCCCCTTGCCGAGTCTTTAATAGGCCCCGGGGATCCCATCCCTAAGGCCATACCAATAAAAAAAGGGGAGGAGGTTATGTGGCCCCCCTCCCAGAGCCTCAGTGGGCCCTGGGGACCACATCACCCAGGGCCTTTTTTGTTTTAATGGAGAAGTTGCCTCGTGACCCTCCACCACGAGCCTCATGAGGCCCTGGGGACCCCATACCACTTCCATTTGTGGGACATTTCGATTCCCCAGGGCCTATCGGTGAGGGGGGGGGGGGCGCAGATCTCCTCCCCTTAATTAGTGAAATTTGTTGCGGTGGATGGAGTCCCTGGGGGCCTTTGGAGGCTTGGAGTTGGTGGCCCACCCCTCCGTTCCTGCACTTTTAGGCCCCGGGGTTAGGCTCTCTCCGGAGCCACTACATTCGTTCAGGGAGGTGGGCTGCGTGCCCCCCTCCCCTTATGGAATGCGGCTCCGGGGGTGGGAACCTCAAAGCCTATAATTGCTCGGGGAGGGTGACCATGCCCCTGCTTAATTAGAGAATGCAGCCCTGGGCCGCCATTTTTTTTTGATCCTATAGAAGTTCCACTGGATTGCAGCAAAAGCTGAAGATTCTTTTTGTTTTAACCCCAGGGGATTGGTCTGGGTCCCCCCATGGGGCACGGGGGGGCAGGATTTCCATACACTGCCCCCTTATATAATTTTTGTTTTTTAACTTCAGGACAGGGGACTAAGTCCCTGAGTCCTGTAATGGCTGCACGCATCATTAGGTCTCGCCTAGGCAGCGCACATTCGCTGCTCTAGGAGATGACCTTTAGAAATCGGTCTGCTCCTTTTCCCCACACTCGTGCTTGTGCTGGCATCCACCTTGCAGGAGCGAGCAGCGGCACGCGTGCTTATTGAAAACATATGGCTCTCGCGCCGCCGCTGCTCGCTCCCGCAAGGCGGAGGCCAGCACAAGCACGAGTGCTTCAAATTCCAGCAGGCAGACACAGCACACCTCCCCCACTTGGAATCAGGTTACTGCGGCCGCGTCATTAAACACAGCGCAGGCCGCGCTTTTTTTTCCCCACAAATTCGAGTCGCGGTCACTTTTTCATGCAATATGCATTTCACATACATATTTTTGTTTTGATTACGTTTTTAAACATAGGTGTTGTTTCGGTCTTGTATTATCATTTTAGCACCATCCTTTTTGAATTATTTATAAAGTTTTGATATATAACATTTGGGCAGACCGGCAAGTACGGGAGTCTATTTTCACTTTTTACAGCGCACGCATGCGTCACCACGTAATTTGCGTCGAAAACGGAGGCGAAGGGAAGTATTGGAAGCCGGAAGACAAACTAACACGGACAATGAGAAGCACACTCCTTGTAAGTAGGTGTTGTCAGCAGTTTCGTTAACCGTAAGCGGTCTTTAAAATAGGTGGTTACAAGGACTCATACTTGGTTGTCTCCCTTGATGTAGAATTGTGGGACGGTTTTCATCCCTCCCAGAGGATATTCAGCTTCGGTTGGTTTCGCTTTCAGTGAGTAGGAATTCGTACGCATAACTTAATTTCCCCCTATTTTTGGTAGCAGGTCTTTGACATTTTGTTTCTGGTTTGTGTAGCGATAAATTCCTAATCTAACACCACTTTGCTTATTGGACTATGGCGACGTAGGTACGTGTGGTACCTTTAAACATACACTTATTGGTAATTGGTGAAGGATAGTGTGCATGCTCAGCATTACACGTGGCTTCTACAAGTTTTTGATCAGCACATATTGGTGGTTTTTGGCATGTGGGTGACACTGAGCCACAAGGCATGTTCTTAAATACATATAACACCCACGGATATGTTTCTAGGTGAATGGATAATATTGGCTGTTTGTCCTGTATCTGCTATTTTCATTTATGGAGTTTTTTGTATCTGTTCCTGTAGCTGTTTGTTAAGAGTACAAACATATTGATATATCATCGTACAGTTCCCCTGACTAAGGTTTTTTTTGTTTTAACTTGTTTTTATTGGCATTTATAGTAAACATACAGGAGCAGATCACGATATTATAATCAGCTATCACCTCCAAAGCATTACACCATGTCGTTTCCGCCAGAAGTTAAAAGCCGTTACATAGTGCCCATTAGTGACCTCCACCCAAGGTAACGAGGATAATTACAAAGACAATACCTGTAATGTAAGACTCTGTGTAGAGGAGAGGGCACGGTACCAAGGCCAGGTTGCTCTTATTTTTTAAACAGCTGTTTGCATTTGCCTTTTTTTTCCCTTCTTAACTGCTTGTGTTGGCGTTGCTTTATTTTTTTTTTTCACTTTGTTTGTCTTGCACTCGCTTTCTCTTTTGAACGTTTTTTCTTTATTTTAAAAAATTTGTCAAAGGCTTCGTCTCGTTCACGTTGTGGCCGCGCGTCCGGGCACTGTTTTCTGTAAACAGCGCTTGTTTTTTTTTTTTCCCCTAATACCTTTCACTGGGTCCCCTGGGTCTACTGCACTGGAGGGATAAAAGTTCAAGTGATATGCAGGGCAGTTGGTGATACCAAGATAGAACTCGATTTGAGAATGTCACCATAGTGGCACTTTTTCTCATGCACATCCTATATTCTTTATATATCAAAAGTCATGTTTTGTTTTGTAATCCCGTGCTCTAATAGTATGCATTATCACCGAGGACGTTGAAGACACGAGAGTTGAGGGGCACGGTGTTCCACTGTCCCAAGCCCGGCTAAACATTAGCTTATTCGATTTCGAGTTTCTTTTGCTTTGTTAGCCAGAAAACAACGCCGGGCCCCCTGTAGGAAAGGCGGCAGGCTTAAAGTTCCCTAAATGCGCGCTGCAGCGCTTCTCTGACACGGATCCGGTGTCAGCGCTACTTTAAATTCCACAGCTGGGTCAGTGGGCGTCAGAGGTGAGCCAGGAAGCAGGATTCGGTTTTGACCCTGTGAATTATGCGGCACACATACCTCGCCTGTGAATTATGCGGCGCACACATACCTCTCCAGGCATGGCCGCCTGCCCTTTCCGCTGCCCTCCGTGCACCTGATGCCTCAATTTGTCCTTTTGTTTAGATGTTAAGACACCGCCACAGTCAGCGCTTCAGTAAAATGTCAGTGCTTTAAGGGGGTCCAGCTAAAACTGTATTTCGGATTAGCATTCTTTCTCTTTTTTACGCTTCATTTTAATGTCCGATTTGTTTTGCTTAAGCAGTTTCATTTGTATTTAGTTAGACTGTGTAACATAGCGCTTGAAAGGCTACGCCTCTTACACTGACCTGTGTGAGTACTTACCGACCCAAGGGGACAGCGTCAGCTCTGCTGCCGGTGACGTCTACCTGCCTCTCTCACACAGTCTCCGCCCCTCTCTCTCTCTCCCTCTCTAGCTGTTCATCTCTCTTATTCACCCTGTTTCTTGCTCACTCTCTCGTACTCCCTCTCTTTCGGTCACTCTTTCTCTCTTTCACATAGTCTTGCTCCTGCGCTACATGTGTCTCTCTTCCTCTCATCTTTCTTCTCTTCTGCTTTCTCTATTCTCTCTTTAACTCTTGTCTTCTTTCTCGCTTTCACCCCTCTCTTCATTGCTATTTCTCATTCTTTCTTTTTTCCACTCACTCTCCCTCCGTCCCTTCCTCCCTCCCTCCTGCTCTCCCTCCCTCCCTCCCTCTCTCCGTCCCTACCTCTCTTACTCCCTCTATCCCTTCCTCTCTCCCTCCTTCCCACTCTCCCTCCCTCTATCCCTCCCTCCATTCCTCTCTTCCTCACTCTCTCTCCCTCTCTCCGTCCCTTCCTCTCTCCGTCCCTTCCTCTCCCTCCCTCCCGCTCTACTTCCCTCTCTCCCTCCCTCTCTCCATCCCTTCCTCTCTCTCTCTCTCTCTCTCCTTCCCTTCCTCTCTCCCTCCCTCCCTCTCTCTCCCCCTTGTTCCCTCCCTCTCTCCGTCCCTACCTCTCTCTGTCCCTTCCTCTCTCTCTCTCTCTCACTCTCTCCCTCCCTCTCTCCTTCCCTTCCTCTCTCCGTCTCTTCCTCACTCCGTCTCTTTCTCTCTCCCTCCCTTCCTCTCTCCCTCACTTCTCGCTTCTAGCATTCAACTGCCTCGGATATTTATAAGGTGAAAGCACGCACAAGTTGCAGTAAAGCGTGCCTTCTCCATTGATTGAGATATTATAACAGGTTTCCCCATGCTCTCTTCTCGTTTGATTAAACTGCAGGTACTGAATGTTTCAACAAGGTGTGGGATCCCTTTATGTTAAATTGCATCTCTTACCAAACTTCCAAACACCTCTGGCAAAACACTTATAATGTCCCAGAGGCGAGACCTATTGGCTATGCCAATGCTTGTTTTTCTGATGTTGCCGGGAACTAAACAGAGTGCTCGCTCTCGCACGAGTCTGACTCCTGAGGGAGCGAATTGGCCCATGGGAAATAAAGCTGCCTGGACAAAACAGCATGCTCGAATTTTTAACTGGTGCTCCCACAAGAGTCTCGAGCCTCTCGTGGACCCAACATCCAGATAAAAAAACTGTTTTTACCCTTAATTTCTAAACAACTACTGAACAGATTTACACCAAATCACAAAAAGCACAATCTGCTTATCGAAATCTAGCTTCCTGACAAATTTTGTGCTATTCCGTTAGCAATTTTTGCTGTAGCCCTGCCTAAAGTAGTCTATGGAAAATGGATGGGGACTTTGTGCTTAGGGACACCCCTTTTTTCTCTGCCCCTGCTTGGCAGATCACTCTGAAACGTTCCATGCACAAACTAGTCAAAATGTAGCACCTTTTCATAAAGTTTTGTGCAGATCTGTCAAACAGGTTCAAAGTTATTAGCAACACTAAAAATGCTTTTCCTATGGAACAGCTGATTTAGCTATAACTACCCAGTGGCGACCACCACTGGGTAAGATCTATGACCGATAGAAAGATAGACAGACAGACACATAGATGCATTTATGCAGTTCAGCTTCACAGTAGGACACTTTCCTTTCATTTTTTATGCCTTAGTGTAACCCTAAGCCAGGTTTTTCCAAGGAAAGTCGATGCGGATCGGATCAACAAGGGTTCAGGGATTGGTAGAATTAAAAGGAGGTGAGGGTGACTTTAAGGTTCAGGGGTGGGTAGAGATAAAGGGAAGTAGGGGTGATTTTAGGTGTTAGTAGTGGATAGAGGTAAAGGTGAAACAAACCTTTTGAAATCACTGCCTGTTTAACCCGTTCGCTGCTTCTGTCGGCCAACGGCCGTCGCGAGCACTACCTCCGTAGTGCTGCGCACGTCCGTTGGCTGACGTGGCCCCGCCCACTCTTCAAAGCCGCCGCACCGCGGCGGAATTTCGGCCGCGGTAAAGGGGTTAATGATGAATAAAACATCCTCTAAATTATAACAGGGGTAAACAACAAATAAGTAAATGTGACACAGCGGCAACTGTTAATTCTTAAATACACATACTGTCTAGTAACAGTCTTAAATGAAGCAAATATGTTTACAGCTTCCAGTGCTTAATTTGAGCCGGAGCTTTCCGGTGCTGAGCACCGGCACTTAATTGGTTTCCGGTGCTCGGCACCGGCACCTAATTGTCAGCACCACACTTAGGGCAGTCTGCCACAAGGTGGCGCTGCTCATGTAATTTGGAGATGAGCAGTATAACAGTTGTTTAGGAAAACAATGTACATTAAAAAATTACCAATACCTGCCTCCCCAGCCATTCCTTTAGCTTCGGGGACCTGGAATCATCCGAAATGTCACATTTACATGCAAGAGAGGATTAGTAGTTGTTTTGGCAGCGATGACAGGGGCGACGGGTGGTGCAAGCTGCAGTGGCCTCCTGGTCAGAGCCATGGCACTTAATATTTTACAAATTAAGCACTGACAGCTTCATCAATAAAAGCAACAAGCAGCTGAAATATATGTCTTGGAAATTGGTCACATGCCACAAAGTTTCATTATTGCTAGTTATTTGTGTTCAGTTCTTGGAAATACTGGGGAGTGTAAGTTTCAGCTTTGATGGTTTCAAGTTGTCTTGCAAACAAAAGCAAAAAAAAAGGTAAAGGCCCACAATCCTGGTGCAAGCAGCCCGGAGGACACTAATCAAGAAATCAATCAGTTATTGGTTCATGAAAAGGAAAACAAAATATGAGTGACAAGCAGCCAACCAATGGTAAGTAATGGGGGGGCTAAAGGCCCCTTTTAGAGTTTTTTTCTTTCAGAAGCATTAGAGTGTCGCAAGCAGCAGTGCATATGGTGTCTCCGGCGAGACCTAAAAAGATGTGGGTCAACGCAACAACGGGATCAAGCTGGAACGGTATCATAACATATAATATAAATGAAAATCCTCCAAAAATATATACCTACAATAAGGAGAAGATGTTGCAAATGAGATTAGAAATGTGCAATATTGTTTTTTCAATAACTGAGCCCAAAATCCTCATTTCAATCGGTCAAAGTACCTGGCTGACGGGGCTCAAACAAGCTAATTTTTCAAATATGTGCAACAAAATTCAGCTGAGAAAGTAACTGCCACTTTAAGAGAAAGATCTGGGAAATACAAATGTGAAAATATATGTTGCCAATCACCTAGGTAGCCCCAGAACCCACTTTAAATGGTTAAACATGCTCAGAAAAGCCTAGAACTTCATGGCAATGTGAGTGTATCTGAGAGAGGTGTCTACACTTTAGACTTAGGATGTCTCTTTCCCAGAGCCCATTCCAAACAACCCATAGGGCAAAATGAGAAGATAAGAGATGCCTTTAAAAGTAGCTGTCGCAGGTATCCAGGGGTGCTGGAACAATTTTCAGAGTGGGGGCGCTGTCATTAATGGTACATCCCTAAAGTCACAGGGAGTGTGAAAAATGCAAGCATCATGCAAAGAACAAGTGTAGAAAATGAACCACGCCAATTCAGGAGAGGGTGTTATGTAACAGGTGGTGCATTGTGGAGCACTGGTCTGGTAGTGCACTGTTATTTACAGACAGCACATTTTATGTTGAAATGGCCACAAAATGTGCATAGACGGAGTTTTACTGGTAAAACTATATAGCGCATGCACAAATGACAGAGCGTGGATATTTGGTTTCAGTGAATATGTTTCATAGTTCATTTATAGGCATTTATATGTTGTTGGGTGTTAGAAAAAAACTGACATCCTAGAGCCTTGCCTTTCACACTTTCTGTACCCCAGCAACATTGTCACCTAGGTCACTGTTACAAAACCATCTCACTTTGCAGTCAGACAGATAAAAATTAAACACCATTTTCCGAATTAGGAGCAATTTGTCAGATAGAAGCAAAATTGAAAAACGTCTTAATTGCTCATTCACCTTCTAAACTCCAGCATGGTTATTTTTGGGGGTGCTGCAGCCCCCACACTCCCCCACTTCCAGACTCTATGCTGGTATCAAGAACTTTGAAAATATTACAAGGCAAAAAAAACTTTGAATGAAGATGCTGTTATTGGTTCTACGCTGAACCCAGTCCGAAAACCCCGAACCTATTCCCGAAAAGTTAAAAGTGCTTGGAGCAGTGCAGACTGAACTTACAAGTAAGTCCAACATGGGAAATCAAATCTATCTGAGGCGGGTATTTACTCTTCTGAAAAGGCTTTAGGGCAGAAAATTATGCAACGAGATGTTTTTATCAACCTCTTCCTGTTCTGAAGTCACTGGAAACAGCTAAAAGGCTGGAACAGCCCACGCATGCTACTTCCAATCACGTTTTCAAATCTACCCGAGAGATGCTATCGTATTTGCATTTATATAGCGCTTTACACCCATAAGGAGGCCCCAAAGAAATAGGCACCCATGCTATAGAAACTTTGATACAAGAAGCGGGTATTAACTCCTTCCTGGGTGCCCAGAGTAACTCTATTTTATGCTTTCAAGTCTATCTGTCACAGGATGATGACGTACCTCTCTCTACTGCCCCGGATGTGCGACGGGAGTGCAGCAGGGTTCGGCTACTGGCGCCAAAGCACAAAGTTAACATGAACTGAGCATCTCCCAGGCAAGTGCAGCCTCGTGACTGTGACTCACAGTCGGTCAGATCTTCCACAGACGCTGGCAGAAGCTGAGATGAGGCTCAGGCGACCTTAAGTGTTCGTTCGGACAAATGTGTCTCCTGGAAGGAGGGAAGGTACAGGCAGTAATAGTCTCATTACTGAACCCTGCGTCCACGGTAAATGGTGGCAGCGACTTCGAGAAGCGTATTCTGGATCCCTGATGGTGCCTGGTGGTGAGACGGAGGAAGATGGATCTGCCCCGCTGTCGCTGCTTCGCTGCTCACTTGGATGGAGCAGCCTCCTTTCCGCATTAATAATGGAATACGACATTTATTGGTGCGGCCTACTCGGTGTTATGTCTGGCTGCCAGCTCCAATGGCCGCCAGGAGGGAGATAATCCTGTAATGAACGGCTGCAGTTCTAGAATCAATGAGGCGGGCTCCGCAGATGACCCGCGCAGATGAGACGCTCGTTATCCGGAGTGGCATAGAAACACAGAAGATATGTCCCACTGCGGCTGTCCACTCGACCTGCTGCTTTCTGGTCTTGACGCAAAGGTCTCTAGCTTTAGACCGGCTTAGTCAGTGCTGTTGTAATGTTTCATCGAGAAAGTGCGATATGCAGTTTATGAAGAGCGAGAAGACATCAGGCCTTATTTTGAAACGGGTGGTAAAGGTGATCCTCCAATTTCTAGAGGAAGTGGAAAATGCAGACAGCAATCCACCATGGAGTGTCCTTCATGATTTTAATCCACGCCTGTGACGGAGAACATTTCCACAGTAGAATCTTCCCAAATTTATCACTTCACCCAGAATTGAAATATTTTCAATTACCGCCCAACTCTAAATCACCCGACAAGTGTTCGAGAAACGTTGTGCACTTCTGTAGGGGGGGGGGGGGGGTGCATAATCAAGCTCATACCAGCAAGGCTTCAAGCAAAATCTTGTTAAAATAAAGGGGAGTTCATTAGTATAGTGAACACTCCAGCACCCCAACAGGGGAGTGGGAGGGTAATGTGGAGATCAAGTGGGATTCTGAGAGGGGGTCCTTCAACATTAATTTAAAAACGGTTCCTGCACCAAAGCTGGGAAGGGAGTTGGACTTTCAGATCCAGCAAGTCCCTTCCTGCGCTTCTGTTCTAAAACAAGGTCACACACACTGTCAGTAGCAGAGCTATGACTCCAGTTCAGGATGCTTTGTTTACAGCCTTGATTCTCAACTGCAAGAAGTGAGACAAGAAACCTACATAACGTTTTTGCTCCTCACTAAACATCCTCTGATTGGTCAATGCAGCCTTTCCAGAATAGTGGATTGTGCAATACCTCCATCCGTACAGACCGCAGTGTACTATATCTCCACCCTGCTAGAGGAGAGGGTCTGATGCCCACGCATGGGAGAGTAGAAGGTACAATACCAGGGCCGGACTGGCCGTAGCGGGCACCTGGTGTTTTCCCGGTGGGCTGGGGCACGTTTTTCAAGTGGTGGGGGCCGGTTTTGTTACTGGGGGCCAGTTTTGCAGCAGTGTTGCAATATCAGCCCCCTGTAACAAAACCGGCAGCAGTGCTAAAGCGTAAGCAGCGCTGCTTCTCGCAAGCACTACTCCCCCCTTTCCCCCCCTGCAGAATTGCCGTTCCCAGTCTGGCCCTGTACAATACCTCCGCCCTGGAGGAGTAGCATGCACTACGTCTTCACCTGGGAAGAGTGGAGTGTCCAATACCCACACCAAGGAAGAGTGCAGTGCACTATACCTTCATCTGGGAAAATGGAATGTTCAATACCCATACCTGGGAAGAGTGGAGCATACAATACCCACACCTGGGAAGAGTGGAGTGTACTTTACCTTCATCTGGGAAAATGGAATGTTCAATACCCACACCTGGGAAGAGTGGAGCATACAATATACCTCCACTGTGGAACAATAAGAGTCCACTATACCTTCACCTGGAATGGGAAGAGTGGAGTGTCCAATAGATTCACCTGGGAAAAGTGGAGTGTCCAGAAGCCACACCTGGGAAGAGTGGGGCGTTCAATAGCCACCGGGGAGGAATGCTGGGTGCAATACCTTCAACCTGGAACAGTAGAGTGCACAATCGCTTCAACTGGGAAGAGTGGAGTGTCAATTCCCCACACCTGAGAATAGTGGAAAGTGGGAAAAGTGGAGTGTCCGATAGCCACAACTGGGAAGAGCGGGGTGTCCGATAGCCACAACTGGGAAGAGCGGGATGTCCGATAGCCACAACTGGGAAGAGCAGGATGTCTGATAGCCGCAACTGGGAAGAGTTAGTGATCATTAGTCACACCTGGGAAGAGGGCAGGGTACCATACCTCCAACCTGGAACATTAAAGTGCAATATAGCTTCACATGGGAAGAGTTGGCGTGTCCAATACCCACACCTGGGAACATTGGAGTGCACTATACTTCATCTGGGAAAATGGAATGCTCAATACCCATACCTGAGAAGAGTGGAGCGTACAATACCTCCACTGTGGAAAAATAGAGTCCAATATACCATCACCTGAAAAGAGTGGAGTGTCCATTACCTCAACCTGGTAAAAGTGGAGTTTCCAATACCTCAACCTGGGAAGTGTGGAGTTTCCAATAGCTCAACGTGGAAAGCGTGGAATGTTTATTAGCCACACCTGGGAGGAATACAGGGTACAATACCTCCACTCTGGAAGAGTGAAGTGCACAATAGCTTCAACTGGGAAGAGTAGAGTGTCCAATACCCAGACCTGGGAAGAGTGGAGTGCACTGTACCTTCACCTGGGAAGAGTGGAGTGTACAATACCTCCACTGTGGAAGAATAGAGTCCAATATACCATCACCTGGAAAGAGTGGAGTGTCCAATACTTCAACCTGGGAAAAGTGGAGTTTCCAATACACACACCTGGGAAGACTAGAGTGTTTATTAGCCACACTTGGAGGAATGCAGGGTACAATACCTCCACCCTGGAAGAGTAGTGTGCACAATAGCTTCATCTGGTAATAATGGAGTGTCCAATACCCACACCTGGGAAGAGTGGAGTGCACTATACCTTTACCTGGGAAGAGTGGAGTGTGCAATAGTTTCACCTGGGAATAGTAAAGTGCTCTACACCTTCACCTGGGAAGACTGCGTGGGAAGGGTTGAATGTCCAATATCCACACATGGGAAGAGTGGAGTGTGCAATTCTTCCATGTAGATGGATAACATTTCCCGCAATCCTATGACCTTCTTCCTGTTCATCCCACACCCCTCCTTCCTGGCTACAGCCTTACCTCCTTCACTCGCTGGAGCAGTGGCTGCAGCCACTCGTTGTTCACCTCGCAGTGACTGTCCAGGAAGGTGAGGATGTTGGCCATGGCCATGTCTGCTCCGCGTACCCGTGAGCGGATTAGCCCTGGTGGAGGAGGAGCAAGCAGGGAAAGGAGAAAATTGTGTTAATTTTGTTGTCACTCTCCACCAGCAACATGCTTTTCTGTGCTACATCACAATAATAGCAATTCATTCTTATCAATGGCCCCAAATAGTCATATGAATAAATCAAAGAAATAATAGATAATATCATTATTGGTAATGTGCATCACAATATTATACTGGTAGAAATACTATACTAATACCCAAGTGTTAGAAATGGGGGTCTCTAGTTGGCAAGGGTTTGCACCTTTGTCCAAATAGGGACCCTTCTTCCTAGTCAGGATAAGGGAGTTACACTCCTAAAATAACCCCTGCTCACCCCCTTGGTAGCTTGGCACGAGCAGTCAGGCTTATCTTAGAGGCAGTGTGTAAAGCATTTGCACATAACCAACAGTAATACAGTGTAAGCACTACAAAAGGACACCACACCAGTTTAGAAAAATATCCAATATTTTTATATACTTAAGACAAGACCAAAAACGATAAAAATCCACAATACAGTACCTAAAAATCTACAGTTATCAAAATATGCTTGAAAAACAGTTCCTTGATGTCGATAGCTCCGTCCGGGGCTATCACGGCGTCGTGAGCAAACAAATCCAAACAGTTCTGGCTGACTGCGGCGTCGCGGACCACCTACGGTGTCGGGAAGACCCGCAAACAGTACCTTTTAGAAATGCAGGGCGTCGGCGACCTCTCGTTGAGCTTCCGAAAGCACGGTGTCTACAGGCGTCGGTTCCGGAGGTCGGTGCAGGAGTCGTCGGGGCCCTCGAAGTCACACGCGTTGCAGATCGAACTCCTCTCTGTTGAAGTCAGGAGCGCTGGTGTCGGCAGGCATCGTGTGCTGCGGTGCAAAGTGCAGCGGTGCGGCGTGCGGTGCCCTCAGGTCGCGGTGCGAGCAGCGGGTCAGTGGCGGCGTCAGGTGGCGTCGTCGGTGAGACCAGGGTCGCGGTGCGAAGTGAATGCATTGCTCGTCTCAGTGCTGGCAGGTCACGGTGCAAGCAGCGGCGTCGTCGGCTGACGAACTGGAGTCGATGGTGCCGGCGTCGGTAGGCCAAGGCTGCGGTGCGGGATGAGGGTAGTGCGTCGTGTAACTTTACGAGCGGTGCCCTCGAACCATGGTGCAAGCAGCGGCGTCGATTTCGGCGTGGAGTGTCATCGGTGATACCAAGGCGTCGTCGTGAAGCGAGGCGGTGCGGAGTGCGGTGCCCACAGGTCGCGGTGCGAGCAGCGGCTCGGTGGTGGCATCAGCAGGCGTCGTCGGTGAGACCAGGGTCGTGGTGTGGCGTTGCAGCGGTGCCTCTGCGGTGCCGTCAGGACACGGAGTCGGCAGCGGCGTCGTCAACGTCGTCGGGTTGCTTTTCTTCTGTTGCAGCACAAAACACATAGTTCCCAGTGCTGAGGGCAGAAGAGCTTGAAGTCTTTGTTGTTCCTGAGACTTCTTGAACAGGGGGCAAGCTCTACCTCAAGCCCTTGGAGAAACTCACAAAAGTAGATTGCAGAAAGTTCAGTCCAGTCCTTTCCCTGCCCAAGACAGAAGCAGCCACTGCAGGCCAACACAGCAAAGCACACAGCAAAGTGGTAGTTCCTCCTCACAGCTTCTCCAGCTCTTCTTCTTGGCAGTCTTCTTGGTCCAAAAGAGTTCTAAAGTTCAGGGGTCTGGGCCCCAATATTTATATCCCAAAATCCTTTGATCTCTTAGGCAGAGAGTGTCTGTGCCCAGCCAGAACCAGTTCTGCCTTCTCTGGTGTGGCTTCCTGGCAGGAGGAGGAGACGGCATTGTCAGAGGCAGACCAGGCCCAGTCAGGTGCAAGGAAATCTCCTCCCCCTACTCTAAATGCAGCCCAGGTCTCTTCAGCCCTTTCCTGACCCACCTAGACTATCCGGAGCCACTCCTGCTCCCTAGCCCTCTGTCATCCAAAACCCAGACAGTCAATCCACATTCTAGCAGAGGCACACTGGATGACTGAGCAAGAAAATACCTACTTTCTAAAAGTGGTATTTTCAAACACAGAATGTAAAAATCACCTTCACTAAAAGATGCATCTTTAGAATCTGAGTTCAGGCATACTAAAGTTATGTTTATAAGAAGTTATAACAAAACTCCCCATTCTGTCCTATGGGGAACAGGTAGCCTTGCAATAGTGAAAAACGAAATTGGCAGTAATTCACTATCAGGACATGCCACACACACCAGGGCATGTCCTACCTTTCACATACACTGCACCCTGCCCACAGGGGTACCTTGGGCCTACCTTAGGGGTGGCTGACATGTAAGAAAAGGGAAGGTTAGGGCCTGGCAATTGGGTGCACTTGCCAAGTCGACAGGGCAGTACCAGAATGCACACAGGCTCTGCAATGGCAGGCCAGAGTCACATTTACGGGCTGTTTGTGTGGGTGGCACAATCCAGTGCTGCAGCCCACCAACAGCATTTGATTTACAGGCCCTGACACACGCAGTGCACTTTACTAGGGACTGACACATAAATCAAATAGGCCAATCATGGAAACACCAATCCATAACACATTTTACCACAGGAGCACTTGCACTTTACCATTGATCAGCAGTGAGAAAAGTGCGCAGAAACACTAAGCCAGCAAACACAGAGTCAAAACCGGGAGGTCAGAAAGCAAAAACTCAGGGGAAACACGCCAAAAGATGCCAAGTCTAACACATGTCCCCCCCAGCTGAAAGTAGGGAGAACTACCCACCCTCCTGGGAGTTCTCTTCACTAATGCGGAAGAACCTGGACAGACCATCTGCATTGGCGTGTTCTGTGCCAGGACAGTGTTCCACCATGAAGTCCATTCCCTGTAGGGAGATGGACCACCTCAGCAGTTTTGTATTCTCACCCCTCATTTGCATTAACCATCTGAGGGGCCTGTGGTCTGTCTGAACCCGAAGTGAGTTCCAAACAAGTAGGGCCTCAGCTTCTTCAGTGCCCAGACCACAGCGAAAGCTTCTCTTTCTATGGCACTCCACCTCTGTTCGAGGGGAGTAGTCTCCTGCTAAGGAAGACTGCAGGCTGGTCTAGGCCCTCTTCATTCAGTTGTGAGAGCACCGCTCCCACACCATGCTCTGAAGTGTCAGTCTGCATGACAAATTCCTTGGAGAAGTCGGGTGCCTTGAGCACGGGTGCCGTGCACATGGCGGCCTTCAGGGCATCAAAAGCCTTCTGGCAGGACTCAGTCCAGATCACCTTCTTGGGCTGCTTCCTGGAAGTCAGCTCTGTCAAGGGGGCAACAATGGTGCCATAGCCCTTAACAAACCTCCTGTAGTACCCGGTGAGACCTAAGAAGGCTCTCACATCTGTCTGGGTCTTGGGGGGCTCCCAAGCCAGAATGGTATCAATCTTGGGTTGTAGGGGCGCCACCTGGCCGCTTCCTACCTGGTGTCTCAAGTACACCACGGAACCCTGCCCGATCTGGCACTTACTGGCCTTGATTGTGAGGCCTGCCCTCTGCAGAGCCCTCAACACTTCACTGAGGTGCTGCAAGTGTTCTTCCCAGCTGGAACTGAACACTGCGATGTCATCCAGGTAGACGGCACTGAAATCCTCCAGCCCAGCCAACACCTGGTTGACCACCTCTCAAAGGTGGCAGGGGCATTCTTCAACCCAAAGGGCATCACCCGGAACTGGTAATGTCCTTCTGGGGTTGAGAATGCTGACCTCTCCTTGGCCCCATCGTTTAAGGAAATCTGCCAGTACCCAGACGTTAAGTCAAACGTGCTGAGGAACTTGGCAGCTCCCAACCGATCAATCAATCAATCAGAACATTTGTAAAGCGCACTACTCACCCGTGAGGGTCTCAAGGCGCTGGGAGGGGTGCTGCTACTGCTCGAACAGCCAGGTCTTGAGTAGCCTCCTGAAGGTTAGTAGGTCCTGGGTCTGCCGTATGAGGATGGGGAGGGTGTTCCAGGTCTTGGCGGCGAGGTGGGAGAACGATCTGTCGCCGGTGGTTGCTCTTCGGATGCGGGGGACGGTGGCGAGGGTGAGGTCGGCGGAGAGGAGCTGGCGGTTCGGGGTGTAGAAGGTGAGTCGTCTGTTGAGGTATGCCGGTCCGGTGTTGTGGAGTGCTTTGTGTGCGTGGGTGCGGAGCTTGAAGGTGATCCTCTTGTCGACGGGGAGCCAGTGCAGGTCTCTCAGGTGAGGTGTGGTGTGGCTGTGGCGAGGGAGGTCGAGGATCAGGCATGCAGAGGCGTTCTGTATACGTTGAAGTCGTTTCAGGAGTTTGGCCGAGGCTCCCGCGTAGAGGGCGTTTCCGTAGTCCAGCCTGCTGCTGACGAGGGCCTGGGTGACCGTTCTTCTTGTTTCAGTGGGGATCCACCTGTAGATCTTGCAGAGCATGCGTAGGGTGTTGAAGCAGGAGGACGAGATGGCGTTGACTTGCTTGGTCATGGAGAGTGTTGAGTCGAGGATAAACCCCAGGTTGCGTGCGTGGTCGGTGGGTGTCGGTGCTGCTCCCAGTGTGGTCGGCCACCAGGAGTCATCCCAGGCTGAGGGGGTGGAGCAGAGGATGAGGACCTCCGTTTTGTCCGTGTTCAGCTTCAGTCATCTGTTCTTCATCCACTCGGCGACGGCCTTCATTCCTTCGTGGAGGTTGGTTTTGGCGGTGAGGGGGTCCTTGGTGAGGGAGAGGATCAGCTGGGTGTCGTCGGCGTAGGAGATGATGTTGAGGTCGTGCAGTCGGCCGACGTGGGCGAGCGGTGCCATGTAGATGTTGAACAGTGTCGGGCTGAGGGAAGATCCTTGGGGTACGCCGCAGATGATCTCGGAGGCTTTGGAGCGGAATGGGGGGAGGCGGACACTCTGGGTTCTGCCGGAGAGGAAGGAGGTGGTCCATTCCAGAGCCTTGTCTCGGATCCCTGCGTTGTGGAGGCGCGTGCGTAGGGTGCGGTGGCAGACAGTGTCGAAGGCGGCTGAGAGGTCCAGGAGGATCAGGGCCGCGGTTTCACCGTTGTCCACAGGGTACTGATGTCGTCGGTGGCGGCGATGAGGGCAGTTTTGGTACTGTGGTTGCTGCGGAACCCGGACTGGGACGGGTCCAGGATGTTGTTCTCCTTGAGGTAGCGGGTC
The DNA here is from genome assembly GCA_963921515.1 of Calotriton arnoldi. Taxonomy (NCBI): domain Eukaryota; kingdom Metazoa; phylum Chordata; class Amphibia; order Caudata; family Salamandridae; genus Calotriton; species Calotriton arnoldi. The sequence goes on from CAWUFW010003774.1 coordinate 625,756, forward strand.
AGTTGTCCGTTGACGATCTTCTCGATGACCTTCGCTGGGAACGGGAGCAGGGAGATGGGCCGGAAGTTCTTGAGGTCTCTCGGATCCGCCTTGGGTTTCTTGAGTAAGGCGTTGATCTCGGCGTGCTTCCAGCTCTCCGGGAAGGTCGCGGTCTCAAAGGAGATGTTGATGACCTTGCGGAGATGGGGTGCGATGGCGGCGCTAGCTTTGTTGAAGATGTGGTGCGGGCATGGGTCTGACGGAGAGCCGGAGTGGATGGTGTTCATGATTTTGACGGTGTCGTCGTCGTTCACGTTGATCCAGGTGAGCACGGGATCGATGTGGATGGTGGCCGGGTGGTCTGAGGTGTCGGTGGCTGTCAGGGTGGTCAGGTTGTTGAAGCTGTCATGGATGTCTGCGATCTTGCAAAGGAAGAAGGTGGCAAGGGAGTCGCACAGGTCTTGCGATGGTGGGATGTCGTTGGTGCTGGAGCTGGGGTTGGAGAGTTCCTTCACGACGTTGAAGAGCTCTTTGCTGTTGTGTGCGTTGTGGTCGAGGCGGTCCTTGAAGGAGGTTCTTTTGGTGGATCTGATGAGGTGATGGTGTCTGCGGATGGCGTTCTTGTGGGCCGCATAGCTGTCCGGAGTCGGTTCGCGGTGCCATTTCATCTCTAGTTTCCGGCAGGTTTGCTTGGAGGCCTGGAGGTCCGCGGTGAACCAGCTGGCTTTCTTGTCAGTGCGTCTGTTGGAGGGTTTCTTGATCGGGGCGAGAGTGTTGGCGCAGTTGTCGATCCATCACCGGAGGTTGCGGGTGGTGGTGTCTGTGTCGGTGGGGTCGGCGGGTGGGCTTCGGGCGAGGGTGGTGTTTAGTTGGTCATTGGTGACTTTGCTCCAGCTGCGGCGGGGTATCTGTTGAGTGCGATGGTGCGTGGTGGGTTTCCGGAAGCTGAAGTGGATGCAGCTGTGGTCGGTCCAGTGGAGTTCGGTGGTGTGACTGAAGGTGACGTGAGAGCTTGTGGAGAAGATGGGGTCAAGCGTGTGGCCGGCGGAGTGGGTGGGTGTTGTGATGAGCTGTCTGAGTCCGAGGTTGGCGAGGTTGTCGATCAGGGTGGTGGAGTTGGTGTCATTGTTGTTCTCGAGGTGGAAGTTCAGGTCTCCCAGGAGGATGTAGTCTGTGGAGGCCAGGGCGTGCGCGCTGACGAAGTCGGCGATGGAGTCGCTGAACTGAGGTCGGGGTCCGGGGGGTCTGTAGACGAGAGTTCCTCTGAGGGTGGTGTTGGGGTCCGTGTGGATCTGGAAGTGCAGGTGTTCGGCGGTGCTGAGGGTATCATCGGTGCTGGTCGAGACCCTGAGTGTGTTCTTGTGGACGACGTCGATTCCACCTCCTACTCTGTTGGTGCGGTCCCTGCGGGTGATCTTGTAGCCGTCCGGGATGGATATGGCGATGTCGGGAGCCGAGGAGGCGTTCATCCAGGTCTCTGTCAGGAAGGTGACGTCCGGGGAGGATGTGTCGAGCAGATCCCAGAGTTCGACGGCGTGTTTGCGTGCGGAGCGGGTGTTTAGTAGTATGCATCTGAGGTGGTGGAGTTCTTTCTCGGCGGGCGGTTTGGCGGCTCGGAGGCTGGTGAAGCTGCAGCTCCGGCAGGAGAAGGGTCCTTGGGTGCGCTTCGGGGCGGCCAGGAAGCAGATGTGTGATCATCCGGAGTTGAGTGCAAGGAGGGTGCTGGCGTCGTAGTGGTTTCAGTCGTTGTGGCAGTCACGGGGACCAGGGGTTCTGGCGCTGGGCGCATTCCAGGCGCGGACGGGCGCAGACGGGCTTGCCTGCGCGCCAGCGGCGCGACCGCACAGCGGTCGGCATTTGTAGCGGAGGGGGGAGTAGCTGGGAGGCGGGAGCGGGGCGGAAGGGGAGGGTCAGCGGCGGAGGAGGGCAATGGCGGGAAAACGGGGCACAGAAGTATCAGGTGGCAAAACAACACGGGCACAGTACAGTAAACAAAGTAAATACAATAAAACTATGGCAGACAATTATAGTGCGCAAAAACGATCCAGGGAGAGAAACAGTGGGAAGAAAACCACTTAAACAAAAATGGGAACAAGGGAGGCCTCGAAACCTGCAATGGGGAGCTGGCTGGCTTCCAGGCGAAGCAGACCACCACGGAGTTGCGGGGAGAGTGACGTCCTGGTCCAAGGTCTTGGGACTCACGCGCGCTCCCCCGCAGCGGTCGGCATTTGTAGGGGAGGGGGGAGGGACGAGTAGCTGGGAGGCGGGAGCGGGGCGGAAGGGGAGGGTCAGCGGCGGAGGAGGGCAACGGCGGGAAAACGGGGCACAGAAGTATCAGGTGGCAAAACAACATGGGCACAGTACAGTAAACAAAGTAAATACAATAAAACTATGGCAGACAATTATAGTGCGCAAAAACGATCCAGGGAGAGAAACAGTGGGAAGAAAACCACTTAAACAAAAACGGGAACAAGGGAAGCCTCGAACCCTGCAATGGGGAGCTGGCTGGCTTCCAGGCAAAGCAGACCACCACCGAGCTGCGGGGAGAGTGACGACCTGGGACCAAGGTCTTGGGACTCACGCGCGCTCCCCCGCAGCGGTCGGCATTTGTAGGGGAGGGGGGAGGGACGAATAGCTGGGAGGCGGGGCAGAAGGGGAGGGTCAGCGGCGGAGGAGGGCAACGGCGGGAAAACGGGGCACAGAAGTATCAGGTGGCAAAACAACACGGGCACAGTACAGTAAACAAAGTAAATACAATAAAACTATGGCAGACAATTATAGTGCGCAAAAACGATCCAGGGAGAGAAACAGTGGGAAGAAAACCACAACCAAAAACGGGAACAAGGGAGGCCTCGAACCCTGCAATGAGGAGCTGGCTGGCTTCCAGGCGAAGCAGACCACCACGGAGCTGCGGGGAGAGTGACGTCCTGGGACCAAGGTCTTGGGATCAATGAGCTCATCAGCTCTGGGGATGGGGTGCCGTCAGTCCTGGTGACAGCGTTGAGCCCACGGTAGTCCACACAAAACCACAGTTCTGGAGTGGCACTGGGTGCAGCAGCCTTTGGGACCAAGACCACTGGGCTGGCCCAAGGACTGTTGGAGGGCTCGATCACCCCTAACGCCAACATCTTAGAGACCTCCTCTTTGATGCTGGCCCTGACCCGGTCAGTCAATCTGTAAATTTTGTGCTTCACAGGAGGGCTGTCACCGGTGTCCATGTCATGGGTACACCAGTGAGTAACACCTGGGGTCAGAGAGAACAGTGGGGCAAACTGTCACAACAACTGGCGACAGTCGCTCTGCTGCTCTGGGGTCAGTGTAGGGGAGAGGATCACACCTTCCACTGACCCATCGTGCTCCTTGGTAGACAGGAGGTCCGGGAGAGGTTCACTCTCCTCTTCCACCCCATTATCTGTCGCCAAGAGCATGCTCACTTCGGACCTCTCGAAGTGGGGTTTGAGGCGGTTCACGTGCAGGACCCTCAAAGGGTTCCTTGGAGTCCGCAAATCCACCAGGTAGGTGACATCACTTTTGCGCTCCAGCTCAAATGGCCCAGTCCACTTGTCCTGCAAGGCACAAGGTTCCACTGGAGCCATGACCCAAACTTTTTGCCCAGGTTGAAATTCTTCCAGAGTGGCATTCTGGTCATACCACTTCTTTATTTCTTCCTGGCTTGGTTCTAGGTTCACCTGAGCGAGCTTCCTGAAGCGGGCAGTCTGGTTTCTGAAGGCCAGCATGTAACTAAACACATCCTGGGGAGATTTCCTGGGAGCTGACTCCCAGCCTTCATTTACCAAACTCAGAGGTCCTCTCACAGGGTGACCATACAGAAGCTCAAAGGGACTGAACCCAAGAGACTTCTGTGACACCTCCCTGTATGCAAAGAGAAGGCATGGCAAGAGGACGTCCCACTTATGCCTCATGGGTTCTGTTAGACCCTTAATCATGCCCTTCAAGGTCTGGTTGAATCTCTCCACCAGACCGTTACCTTGTGGGTGGTAAGGGGTGGTGAACTTGTAGGTTACCCCACACTCCTTCCACAGGGATGTCATATACTTGGATATGAAATTGGTCCCCCTGTCAGAAACCACCTCTCTGGGGAACCCCACGCGGGAAAAGATCCCCATTAACGCCCGGCCCACCACTGGCGCCGTCGTTGTCCTGAGAGGGATTGCCTCCGGGTACCGGGTGGCATGGTCCACCAAGACCAGGATGTACCTGTTGCCCATGGCTGTCTTGGGATCCAGAGGCCCCACAATGTCCATCCCTACCCTTTCAAAGGGTGTGCCAACAACTGGAAAAGGTTGGAGAGAAGCTTTGACCTTCCTCCCACTCTTACCACTTGCCTGGCAAGTTTGGCAAGACCTGCAATGTCCATCTGACTGCCTTCGCATTTGGGGCCAGAAGAAGTGGGTGACAAGCCTGTCAAAGGTCTTGTCCTGCACCAAATGTCCTGCCAAAGGCACGTCATGAGCCAGACCCAGTAGGAATGTCCTGAAGCGCTGGGGTACCACCAGCACACGGGCTGACCCAGGCTCAGCAACCTTAGGCTCACTGTACAGAAGACCATTCTCCCAGTAGATCCAATGTGATCCGGACTGATCACCAGCTGCCTGGTCTGCAGCCTGCCGCCGCAGACCCTCTAGAGAAGGGCACTCTTTCTGCTCCTTCGAGAATTCCTCCCTGGTGGGACCCCCTTCTTGCTGCCAATGGGTCAGCTCAGAGATGTCCCCCAGTTCAGCTACCTGCTCCCCTGTAGGCACCGGGGCATCCCCCTCAAGGTCCGCCTCCTCCCGGTCCGTGGGAACGTCAGGGGCTGGTTTCCCGCGCCCCTTGCTCTTCCTCTTGGCAGGGACTTGGGCCACTGTTTCAGGCTCCAAGTCCTCTTGATCACCCTTTCTGGCTGCCATTGACCGAGTGGACACGCATGCCCACTCTGGCAACCCAAGCATCTCCAAGTGAGACCTGAGCTCAACATCCTTCCATAAGGACTGCTCCAGGTCGTTACCTAGCAGACAATCTACAGGCATGGAAGGGCTCACAACCACCCTCAAGAGACACGAGATCCCCCCCCCACTCGAAGGGAACCTGCACCACCAGACACTGGCGCTCTGAATTGTCCACAGCAATTACTTGGTGGAATGCCCCTGGGACTACCTGCTCCTCAGAGACCAGGTGACACCGGACTGAGGTCACACTGGCTCCAGTATCTCTGAGAGCCTCTACCCATTTCCCATTGATGGTCACCCAAGTGCTGTATTTCTTTGTGTTAGGGGGCACCTGGTTTCCTGGGACCATCTCACTGTCCCCTAGTGAGACGAGGGTCATTTCTGCGGGATCCCCACCCTCCTGTGGGTACTCCTCCTCCCCAAGCGCTACACTAGCCAACACCTTGGACTGCCCACCGGTGGGTGGCTGTGCCCCCTCAGGGCACTTGAGGTCCCCCTTCATGTGACCCACCTGGTCACATGCAAAACACTTGCGGGGGCCGGTCTCAGCAGGCTTTCCTGAAGCGACCCCTTGTTTCTTATCTCCGGGGGGATGAGAACCTTTACCCTGGGTGTTAGTTTGGGGCCCTTTAGAGAACTCCTGTGCTTTACCCTTGTCCCCCCCCACTCTTCTGCTGGGGACCCTGCCCACCTTTGGCCGAGTCTCCCCCAAACGCTTTCTTGTGGACCCTGGTACTCGACCAGCGGTCCGCCTCCATAGCAAGCTTCCTGGGGTCAGTCAGCTTACTATCAACTAGGTGCTGGCGCAGATCTGCAAAATATAGACTAGACAAGTGCTCCCATGCAATCAAATTGTTGAGCCCCTGAAAATCTGTCACATTACTGCCCTTCACCCAGCCATCCAGTGACCTGCAAAACAAATCTACACACTCCAACCAAGTGTTGGCATCAGACTTCTTACTGGACATGAACTGATCCCTGTACTTTTCAGGAGTAAGACCATACTTAGTGAGAAGGGTGTCCTTCATGTCAGCATAGGTGAGGTTATACCTCTTACCCAAAGCTATTAAAGTATCCCTTGCTTCTTCTGGAAACAGAGGCCACAATCCTGCTCCCCAATTCCTCTCAGGGACCCCATTCATGTGTATCGCTGCCTCGTTACCCTGAAACCACCTTTGTATATCATCCCCCTTCTTGAATTCCTTGCCTACATTCTTAGGGATGTGCACAATCCTGTCTGCCTGCCTTGACGGGTTGCTGCCACCATCTGAGCTGGCTGTACTCCTCTGATCCAGCTCCTTTATCCGGATCTCATGATCTAACATCATCCTTTTCTCCTCCATGGCTAACGTAAGCTTCTCCAGTTCTACTGCAACTCTCCTTGCTTCCCGCCTGTCCTCCAGCTCCTCTGGGGACAGGCCACTGCTGCCTGGCCTGGAGGGTACCCCCTCCCAAAAGCACATCCACCCTAGGAGCAGGCTCCTCCGCCTCTCCACTGAGATCACCAGACTGCTCGCTGGCATGTCTGGCTGCTATCCAAGCCCTCAGCGCCTTTTGTAGCTCCTCCTTCCTAGTGAGGCCTCTGACTTGGACTTTTAGGTTTTTGCAAATCGCTTTCAATTCCCTAACACTGTAGGATTCCAACCTATCCTCCTCAAAGGCAACTTCCAGGGATGCAACAGATGATGCTCTTGATTCCGGCATGATGAAGTAGCAAGTTCAAGGGGGCGGAGCTTGCCGGCGCTGATGATGGCCGCCTAGAAGAGGGGCTCCGCACTTTATATCACCGATCCTGAAAATATCCGACACTGGCGTAACTATTCTTTCCCGAAACGAGCGGCCCAGTGTTGCAATACGGACCTGGCATCAACAGAATCCCCCAGCTCCATCTAGCGCGGTGAGCGAGCGGCGTGTCGGCAGAGTTGCTGCGGTGTACGCACTAGGCCGCGCGTCCCCGGCCTCTGGTTTTTCTACAGACGACCGGAAGTGGGCGCTGGCTGGGTGTGCGCGCCTGGAAGAGGCGGTCGGCACACCAAGACTACCTAGCACGGCCGGCTCCCGACAGGACGTGACAGACTGTCGGCCCCTCATCTGTGCTGGAGAAGAGAATTAGCGGACTGTTGATCTACCAGTGCAGCGGACGGAATTCTAGCACGGTGGCGGCATCCCGCTAATTACCGCACCTGAACGACGTGTGGAGCGCAGGCTGACGACGGAGTCTGGCGGAGGCCGCAGGTTTGGTGAACTTTGATAAGCGCACCGCGGACCCCCCCCGCCTGTCCCTTACCGTCGAGGATTAATTGCAGAGACCAGAGCACTTTGGGAAAGGGACACGATTGTGGCTGAGCAGAGGGTGACCTATTATAGCCCTCAAGCGCCTGACGCGCATGGTGCCCCTGCTGCTCCCGGCACTCCCCTGCAGCTCTAGGGCATCGGCGATCTGGTGAGTGCGGCATATGTGCGGCAGACACAGGCGGACTCCGGATCTGATACTTCTCTGCTTTGCCCATCCTGCCCATGGGGTTTGTTAAGTCTGGATAGCCGGCCTACTAACACGCTCAGTAGTTAAGTGGGGTATAGTTCACACTTGGTCCTCTACAGCACCGGTGACTGTGGTTGCTGTGCGGGGAACTTCATCACGAAGTTTCGACAGGTGGAACTGGGGTCGTGCAACGGGTCGATCAGTACGGTCCTACAGAAATTGGAGACCTTACACTAGGTTTGAAGGCTTGTCGGTTACCCCTGAGCGCGCCTCTCTCTGCTGTTCCCAGTGGCTGTACCAGCGGGCCTGCGGAGTTGCCTCGTTGCCTAGGTTGGTGCTACAGCCGACAGCTATTATGGACCGGACAGATAAAACGCAGCAGAAGCTATCCTTTGAACAGCGCAGGCCCAGGGATCGCGCGCTTTCGGCGGGCGACCATGGTTCAAGTGAGGAGAGGTCCTTGGATCCGCCAAACGGTGACATTAGGGCCATGCTGACCTCGATGGAAAAGGGACTACAAACCTCGTTGACAATGCTGGGCACGAAGATCGATTCCCTCTCCTACCGCATGGACAGGATGTCCGAAAGGGTAGACAAACATGCGGAACGTATTGACATGGCCAAGCGCCGGATCGCCGAGGTGGAGGAAGCGCAGACGGACGTGGATAATAGCCGTAAACACATGGAAAAGCAGCTGCAGTTACTACAAGACAAGGCCGAGGACCTGGAGGCGAGGTCCAGAAGGAGCAACCTACGAATTACGGGTCTGCCGGAGTCAACATCAACCGGAAACATGGAACAGTTCGTTGAGAAACTGCTGATCCAGCTGCTGGGCAGCGAAACTTTCTCGCCCATGTTCGTGGTCGAGCGAGCACATCGATCCCTAGGTCCTCGACCTGCCCCAGGCGCTCCACCGAGGCCTATTATTGCAAAATTACTTAATTACCGCGATCGAGACGCCGCACTGCGAGTCGCCAGGGAGAAACAGACGCTGCACTACGAGGGATCGGCGCTGGCTTTGTTTCCTGATTTCACAGCGAGAGTGCAGGAAGCGCGTCGCCTGTTCGTTCCACTCAAAAAGTTACTGCGGGAACAGAGCATAGACTATGCCATGCTGTACCCGGCCCGCCTTAGAATCAATCGCCAAGGCAGGTCGCAAATCTTCACTGACCCAAAGGCACTACAGAAAGTGATCAAGGGCTGGAACAGGGAGCAACGGGGTAGTCCGGTGGAGACTGCTGGGGCTGAAGCTGCCGGGGGATCACTTGATGAGCTGGACTGAACGCATGATCGCACACCATTCAGATAAGGATTTTGCGGCAGAGGGGGTCGGGGTATTGCAATGTTCTATATATATGTTTCCTGGGCCGAGGTGCAGGCTGAGGGTCTACTTGGAACTCATATGGACTGCACTGGGGTACTGTCTTCTCAAATGGTTCTGTTGATCCTCTGTGCTGAATGTTGTGGGGCGGGCTGGGGGTGCAGGGGTGGGAGCCTGCTTGGAGTTTCGGTATAGACTGTGCATATGTTTATTCCTTCTTACGCCATTGAGTATTGCTTCTATGTTGAGGTGCGGACTAGTCAGTTCTTTCCTATCGGTTAGTTTTTTAGTGCACAGGTGGTAACCTCCGCCCACGAGTGAAGCACACCTTGGGGAGTTTGTTGTTGTTGCATCTGAGTGGGGAAACGGGAGGTGGGTGGGGGGGGTCGAATTGATTGGTATTGTAGAATTTGTTTTGTTTTTGGGAGGTGGGAGGTCTTTTTTCCTTCAGGTCCTGGTTGGGGGGGCCTTGATGTGGGTGGTGGGAGGTAGGGACATGGGACACATGCAGTGTTGTATGCTAACCTTAGCAGTTTTCGTGTATTGCACAGTTCTCTTTAATTATGTAATTCTCAGCGATGATGACGACTTTGAACGACTCCATGACACAGGTGACGGAGGACAGGCGGGACCGGGGGGTGGACACGCTTAATACACGGACGTGGAATGTACGCGGCCTGAACGATCATAGAAAGGTGCGAAAAGTTCTCGCCTACCTGAAGAGGCACTCTATAGATGTAGCATTTTTACAGGAAACGCACCTCCCGCTTAATTCCTCTATGTTAAATTGTAGGGGCCTCCTGGGGAACATACATGCAGCGGGATTCACCACACATGCACGAGGGGTCCTCACATGGGTCAACCCTAGGTCAGGTCTCACCATCTCGCCGATAGCCACTGATACAGCCGGGAGGTATGCCCTTACTAGATGCAGTGGGAAGACTATGGATCTGTTGCTGGTTAATATATATGGTCCAAATTTTGATAACCCGGAGTTTTTTACCGAGCTGGCGCGTGTGGTGGGTTGTCATGGGGGGATTTCCCAACTGTGGGGGGGGTGACCTTAATCTGGTCAGAGATCCCTGCTTGGATAGATCGGGAGGGCCCGCAAGGCGCGCAACTGCGGCAGCCAAGGAGTTGGATAGTATTTTGGTTAGGTTTGACCTATGTGATGTTTGGCGCTGAATGCACCCACACTCGGGGGTTACACGCACTACTCCGCACACCATAACATCCACACTCGCATTGATTATTGGCTTGCCACTACTTCGCTTTGTGATAACGTCCGCACGTGCCAGGTGCTACCGCGTACGCTTTCTGATCACTCTCCGGTGCTCCTAGTGCTAGAAACGTCCAGCAGGCGCATTCCCCCGTACACTTGGCGGTTCCCTCCCTATTCCCTGTTAGATGCGGCGTTTCGGGAGGAGCTGGCCGAGGCTATAGAGCTCTTTTTTGACAGGAATGTGGACTCGTTGGCAGACTACCAAATTGTTTGGGAAGCATTTAAGGTATATATCCGGGGGATCACAATGGCAAAGCACTCGGGGGTCCTTCGGTCCATACGCAGTAGGTTAACGGACCTGGAGGGGAAGATCAAGAACTTAGAAATCCGTTTGCTGGAAGGTTCTGACGAGGTGATGGAAGGGGACATTGCGAAGGCACTGGGCGACTACAATCAGTCGGCAGATGATGAGATTAAACATCTGGGCAAATATGCCACAGCCAGGGCGTATGGAGAGAGCGAAAGGCCGGGTGGGGTGTTGGCACAGATGCTTAAGAAACGTCGGGAAGTGGTGCGAACTGTGGAACTTAGGTCTGCTGAGGGCTTGCTACTGTCAGATGCTACAGGGGTAGCGGATAGGTTCCGTCAATATTACGCAGAACTATATGCCTCCCGCGCTGCCTCCGCTGATGCGGATGTAATTGACTATTTAGCGCAAATCAAACTGCCGTGTCTGTCAGACACGCACAGGGAATTCCTTATGCGGCCTATAGAGAGGGACGAAATACTACTGGCTTTATCCTCCATGCGAGCAGGCAGCGCGCCGGGCCCTGATGGCCTCACAGTCACGTTTTATAGGACTTTCATTGACCTCCTACTCCCGCAGCTTGCTACGCTTTTTGATGACATCTGTGTCACAGGCGCTATGCCACCTACCATGTCCGAAGCTGTGATAATCACACTTCTCAAACCCGGCAAGCCCTCGGACGACTGCGCCTCGTACCGCCCACTGTCCCTGCTCAATGTGGACACTAAGTTGTTTGCTAAAATCCTCGCTAACAGATTAGTTCCGTTGGTCCCACTCTTAGTTGCCCCGGAGCAAGCAGGATTCGTTCCTGGTAGGAACCTAACCTATAACCTACGCACTGTGTTTGGGGCCCTGCAACATATTAAACCGGACACACTGGCAGCAGCGGTCTTTCTAGATATAGAAAAGGCGTTCGACTCGGTCGAATGGCCATTTATGATGCAGGTCTAGAATGGGAGTGGGCCCAGTATTTCTCCAGTTGGTGGGCACTCTATACAGCAAACCTACGGCCCGCATAAAAATAGGTAATACAGTTACAGACCCAATACACATTACCAGGGGCACTCAACAAGGTTGCCCCTTGTCACCATTGTTATACGCCTTAGTGGCGGAGCCTCTGGCGTGTGCGCTATGGGAATATCACCAGCACCGGGGAATAAGTTTTCCACGCTATAAAATAATTGTCTCCACGTACGCGGACGATACTTTACTATACGTCAGACATCCTGAGATTAACCTCTCTGCTGTACTTCGAGAGGTGGTGCGCTTTGGCGTGCTGTCCGGACTCCATGTTAACTGGGCAAAGTCCATTATCTTCCCACTTTCGCCGAATACCCAGCAATTTGAGTTAGACTACCCCCTCGTATGGACCACGGAAGCGGTACAATACTTGGGCATTCGGATACATACGGATTCCGACATAGTCTTCCGGGAAAACTACGGGGTGACCTTCAGTAAGCTAGAAGGTGATGTGGAGAGATGGATTAATTTGCCCCTGTCATTGCTAGGTAGAATTTCTATCATGAAGATGGTGGTGTTACCGAGGCTACTCTTTTTGTTTTCAAATATTCCCATGGTACTCCCGAGGGCCTTTTTTCGCCTTCTTACATCATTGATGGTTAGGTTGGCATGGGCTGGTAAGCAACCACGTGTCCAGTGGCAAATACTAGTATTGCCTTATTCCTTGGGGGGATTGGGTGCCCCGGACTTTGAGTTGTATTATAGAACTGCGCAGTGTGCGCATGCTCATTATTGGATACCTGGTCCTCCTGACACGCCGCATCTTAGAATAGAAGCGGAGGTGGCAGCACCGCTCCCACTCCCGGCAATGTTGTTCCAGAATGTAGATCGTAGGACGTGTGTACTGGACTCCATCAATGCCACTGCACATGCCTGGCACCAGCTATTGCAACTACAGGCAGGCGCTATATTGTACTCACCGAAAACCCCTCTGGACTGGTGCACCTGGTTAGCCCCCTGTAAAGAAAAGGGAGTCACTAGAGCGCTCACTACGTTGGGAGTGCACACAGTTGGGGACAGGTTTGGTGAAGGGATTTGCAAGGTTTGGGACGACTTTAGTAACGCAGATCACCGCCCCAATGCCCTGACGCGATTCCAGTTTCACAGAAGACGTACAGCACTGAGAGACTTGCTAGGGTACGACTACCTAGAGCCTCCGGAGGTGACAGCCTTTACGCATATTATCAGCACTAAATCCCCGATGCGTGTTGTTGCCAGACTATACGGCATATCCATGGCATACAGAGCCCAACAGTACACTAAGGCCCGTCTGGCATGGCAAAGGGATCTAGAGATTGCAATAGATGATGACATGTGGACCTACTGCTGTACAAGTACGAAACGGATCTCTCTTAATGGCAGACACCGGTTGATACATTTTAAATACCTAAACAGGGTATACTATACCCCGGAGAGGCTGCACAGATACGGCTTAAGGGATGATGGGGCATGCGACAGTTGCAGTGCACAGGTTTCTGACTTCCTTCACTTGGCCTGGGGTTGTCCGGGCATTTCAGCGTTCTGGCTAGCGGTATTCAAGGAACTCAGACACATTACGAAGTTAGCCCTAGATCCCGACCCAGCATTGGCACTATTGGGATATTCCAAGCCTCTTCCGAAGGGGGTGCGTCATCTGATAAATATGGGACTGCTGATGGCAAGGTGGAGGGTGGCGATCAATTGGTCTCGGGGTCCCTTACCAACGCTCTTGCAGTGGAAAGGGGACATGACGTATTGCAGTACACAGACGGAACTTTATAGTGAATTTCTCCCTCCCCGTAATAGGCCAAAAAATTTTTGGAAATTGTACTCTACTCACCTGTTGACTGCTACTGCTGCAGACGATGAACTTCCAGACTGATGTGGCAATGTGTACAACGTCAACTTTGTATATAACAGTGCTAATATTTAAAATGCGATCATCATACGTACTAGAATGTTCCCTCTCAGGGGGTTCTTGTATACTTACTGTCACCGTCAACGTTCAGGTCCTTCTGGGTTCCCTTGGACCACTTGTGATGTATAAGAATGTCTGCATTGCTGTGAACTGATATTATGTTCCACCTGACTATCATGAGAATAGAATGTAAGGTCATGCCGCACTGCTGTGTCTGGTTGTTGTACGTTATAAGAAAAGCAATAAAATAAATAAAAAATAAAAAAGTAGCAAGTTCAAACTGGCAAGATCAAAAATAGGCCAAAAAGAAAAAGAACCAGTATGTGGCACGTAATGGTCTGCGATATGGTAGTAGTGCACACCAATCACTGTAAGTCAAGTGCAAACGCAAGTGCTATCCCACCGCTGCCACCAATGTTAGAAATGGGGGTCTCTAGTTGGCAAGGGTTTGCACCTTTGTCCAAATAGGGACCCTTCTTCCTAGTCAGGATAAGGGAGTTACACTCCTAAAATAACCCCTGCTCACCCCCTTGATAGCTTGGCACGAGCAGTCAGGCTTATCCTAGAGGCAGTGTGTAAAGCATTTGCACATAACCAACAGTAATACAGTGTAAGCACTACAAAAGGACACCACACCAGTTTAGAAAAATATCCAATATTTTTATATACTTAAGACAAGACCAAAAACGATAAAAATCCACAATACAGTACTTACAATTCTTCAGTTATCAAAATATGCTTGAAAAACAGTTCCTTGATATCGATAGCTCCGTCCGGGGCTATCACGGCATCTTGAGAAAACAAATCCAAACAGTTCTGGCTGACCGCGGCGTCGCGGGCCAGCTACGGTGTCGGGAAAACCCGCAAAGAGTACCTTTTAGAAATGCAGGGCGTCGGCGACCTCTCGTTGAGCTTCCGAAAGCATGGCGTACACAGATGTCGGTTCCGGAGGTCGGTACAGGAGTTGTCGGGGCCCTCGAAGTCACACGCATTGCAGATCAAACTCCTCTCCGTTGAAGTCAGGAGCGCTGGCGTCGGCAGGGGTCGGGTGCAGCGGTGCGGCGTGCGGTGCGCTCAGGTCGTGGTGCGAGCAGCAACTCGGTGGCGGAGTCAGGTGTCATCGTTGGTGAGACCAGGGTCGCCGTGCGAAGTGAATGCGGTGCTCGTCGCAGTGCTGGCAGGTCACGGTGCAAGCAGCAGCATCGTCATTGCTGAAGCGCTGTCGTCGGCTCACGAACTGGAGTCGATGGTGCCGGCGTTGGTAGGCCAAGGCTGCGGTGCGGGATGAGGGCAGTGCGTCGTGTAACTTTACGAGCAGTGCCCTCGAACCACGGTGCAAGCAGCGGCGTCGATTTTGGCGTGGAGTGGCATCGTCGGGGATGCCAAGGCGTCATGCTCTCCATGCCACTGGAATCAAGCTATCCTGGCTGATGAGGGTTGAAAGCCCGAAACCGGTCCTAGGATGCTTGTTTCCAGTCCAGGGAGGATCTGGCCTGGCAGTTCGGGCTGGACTGTTCCCATTGGGCGCAGGGTCAAGACTGATTTGCATATGGCTGGGTCCAAACTGTTATGGCATGGTGAGCAAAAAAAAGATGGATTTAGGCCCAGATCTCTGTACTGGGGTGAATGTATGACACTGTTCTGAATTCTGTCCATCAATTGTTCTTTTTGCATTTGTCACCCCGAGTGGGACGGGTATGCCCAGACGTGGGTCCCGTTCTCTCCATGCCACTGGAATCAAGCTATCCTGGCTGATGAGGGCTGAAAGCCCGAAACCGGTCCTATGATGCTTGTTTCCAGTCCAGGGAGGACCTGGCCTGGCAGTTCGGGCTGGACTGTTCCCATTGGGCGCAGGGTCAAGACTGATTTGCATATGGCTGGGTCCAAACTGTTATGGCATGGTGAGCAAAAAAACGATGGATTTAGGCCCAGATCTCTGTACTGGGGTGAATGTATGACATGGTTCTGCATTCTGTCCATCAATTGTTCTTTTTGCATTTGTCACCCCGAGTGGGACGGGTATGCCCAGACGTGGGTCCCGTGCTCTCCATGCCACTGGAATCAAGCTATCCTGGCTGATGAGGGCTGAAAGCCCGAAACCGGTCCTAGGATGCTCGTTTCCAGTCCAGGGAGGACCTGGCCTGGCAGTTCGGGCTGGACTGTTCCCATTGGGCGCAGAGTCAAGACTGATTTGCATATGGCTGGGTCCAAACTGTTATGGCACGGTGAGCAAAAAAACGATGGATTTAGGCCCAGATCTCTGTACTTGGGTGAATGTATGACATTGTTCTGCATTCTGTCCATCAATTGTTCTTTTTGCGGTGGCGGCGTCAGCAGGCGTCGTCGGTGAGACCAGGGTCGCGGTGCGGCATTGCAGCGGTGCCCTCTACGGTGCCGTCAGGACACGGAGTCGGCAGCGGCGTCGTCGGGTTGCTTTTCTTCTGTTGCAGCACAAAACACACAGTTCCCAGTGCTGAGGGCAGAAGAGCTTGAAGTCTTTGTTGTTCCTGAGACTTCTTGAACAGGGGGCAAGCTCTACCTCAAGCCCTTGGAGAAACTCACAAAAGTAGATTGCAGAAAGTTCAGTCCAGTCCTTTCCCTGCCCAAGACAGAAGCAGCCACTGCAGGCCAACACAGCAAAGCACACAGCAAAGTGGTAGTTCCTCCTCACAGCTTCTCCAGCTCTTCTTCTTGGCAGTCTTCTTGGTCCAAAAGAGTTCTAAACTAAAGTTCAGGGGTCTGGGCCCCAATATTTATATCCCAAAATCCTTTGATCTCTTAGGCAGAGAGTGTCTGTGCCCAGCCAGAACCGGTTCTGCCTTCTCTGGTGTGGCTTCAATAGGCCACTCATGAAAACACCAATCCATAACACATTTTACCAAAGGAGCACTTGCACTTTACCAGTGATCAGCAGTGAGAAAAGTGCGCAGAAACACTACGCCAGAAAAAACAGAGTCAAAACCGGGAGGTCAGAAAGCAAAAACTCAGGGGAAACACGCCAAAAGATGCCAAGTCTAACACCCAAGGTATGGGACTCGCCAAAAACAACAATATTTAATTAACAAGCACATTAGCACGAGGTTTCCCAGTAGAACAAGTGCCAGCAATGTCTGCATCTGTTTACATGCATAAACATACTTGACATGTTCAGTATGTGAGCCAGATTTTGCCCTGGGCTAGCTTTCCAATTGGGGTGCTTGTATCAGCGCTTCACCAGCCAAGGAGAGACAGGGGGTGGAGACGAGGGAGAGGAGGGGACAGCAGACTGCTCTGCAATCCCACCACTGACTCTGGCAGTCGGGGAGTAGTTTGAACTGCAGCATTTATATAGCGCTTCATACACCGATGTGGGGCACCAAAGCACATTTTCAGAGGAGTAGCACACTACATTGAGGGGAGAGGCATTGGTTGTATTTGTTGTGACCCTACATGGGAAGCGTTGTGCGCGAGGGGCCATTGAGATACCCTTGTCTTGGGGCGCAGAGCCTAGCAGTGTGATGGAGGGGGTTAAGAAATATAATCAGGACTAATACATGTAGGCAGCTACACATCACCGTCCTAGCCAGAAAGGGGGTGGGGTAATGTGTGCTTCTACACCGCTGCCCAAATAAGCATTTGCAATGCAATAGGTCTTGCATTTACGAGAGTTTGAGCTATTGGCATTGTAAATGCCAATAGCTTAAACTCTCGCAAATGCGAGGCCTATTGCATTGCAAATATATTTTTTTGTTGTCAAAGCCCCCATGCCGCACCTTTACGTGCATGAAGGTTGCGCCCCTTTCTTTAAAAAAGGCGTGTCTAACAAAAGGTGCGTGGCCGCTATTAAATGAAACCGCAGAGTTTTTAAAAAACAAAAAAGAATCTGTTTGTCAAACAAATGCTTTTTTTTGTAAAAGCCCCCATGCCGCGGTTTTACTTTATTAGCGGCCGCGCACCTTTCCTTAGACACGGCTCTTCTAAAGAAAGGGGCGCGGCCTTCATGCACATGAAAGTTTGGCATGAGGGCTGTGACAAAAAAAATATGTGCAATGCAACAAGCCAGTCCTCATGGGCGGTTTCAAATAAAGACAAGGCGGAACTAAAGAGGGACTAACGAGATGATTAAGGAATCAGAAGACAGCATTCACAAAGGACAACGACACAAGCCAATGAAAAATATGGGCGGAGCTTCAAATCCCTAACTTAATACAGCATGACTCGCAGAGCAGTCCATGCGCTGCCCAGGCTCAACCTATAAAGGGCAGTAGTCAGAGAAGATCCAGCAATCCATATGGCAACATTCGCATGGCAGAAATGCTGTCAAATGAGTAAAGCCAGGTAACATGGGCAGGAATGGGGGCTGGTCCCATGAGCAGGAGGCATGCGCCTTTAAGAAAGCAGGGATACAGACTACTGGTGTACAAATAAATATCACAAGCCAGTGGCGGCTCCCCCATTGGGGCGTGGGGGCGTCGCCCCACTGCTTTCTCGCAGTGCGAGAAGGCAGAAACATAAATGGTAATAACTACCATTTATGTTTCTGCTTCTCGCACTGCGAGAAAGCAGAAGTGCCTGGTTGGGGGTGGGCAGTCCTGCTCGAGGGCAGGGGGGGGGGGGGGAGTGGCTTGCCCACTGTTGTGGGTACTGACTGTTTGGTCGGCCCACTCTCCCTTTTTCTCTATGTAGCAGCCTACATAGAGAAAATGGCCCGGCTGGGGCGCTCTCCGATGCGCCGCACCAATCACAACGCTGCCATTGCAGCGTTGTGATTGGTGGAGGGGAGGGAGGGAGGCTGCCTTTCATGATGAGTAGAGCTGCAGCCGGAATTGGAAAACGCAGGACCGGACAGTTTTTAATTAAACCCCTCCCGCCTCCCCTCCCATCCCCCCCGCGACGACCCCATTTCCACACCCCCCCACCGCCCGTCATGCCGGCCACGACTGGAAGCCGGTATTGGAGCAGCGTGTACATCATATAAAGTGAGAAGAGTATCGAATGTCCGAGTTGATAAGTGCTTTTTCCGTCTACATTTTTTGTTTATTTTCGCTGTCGTGCCTTATGGGAGGGATGTTTTTACACTGAATATTTACGCTGCACTAGTATGGACTGGCTGTGCTGAAGTTTATTTTGCAAATTTGCACAAATTGGCTAAGTATTGGTGATTGCCCTAACGATAAGAGATTGTCCAACCTTCCGCATTGATAAGCACTTTCTCTCTTATACATTTTTTGCACAGGATTAACTGTCGGGACTTCAGAGGGTGGGGGGCGGAGGGTAACGTTGACTCTTTACGCTGCACCTGTCGGGACTGGCTCTGTTGACGTTTATTCTTAACTTGGAGTGGGGCACAGTCCAACGCAGCCAGCGTACGGCTTGGTGCTCGGAAATTGTTGTTAAATTGTATTTTACTTTCGAGCTACGCAAACAATTTCCCCCTGATGTTGTGCGCTTTACAATTCTTGTTTTTTTCCCAGCAACATGGTTGTAAAACATGTCCGGACGAATTGACGAATACTTGACGTCCTTTTTTATTATTTCATAATGTAATGGTTTTAACTGCCCGCCTAATAAAAATGTGAGCTTCAGGGCTCAATGAGTAAAAAACATAAATAAATAAGTACATACGTACGTACAGACCCTTTGCTTGCCGAGGCCCTTTCCTCACAGCCTAACATCTCTCCCATTCCCTCTCTATCTTCCTCTCTTTCTCTCTGTGTGCCTTAGTCTCTCCAGCTCGTCATCAATGTGTCCCCCACTCCCTGTTGCTTTCCCACCCTCCCTTCCTCTGCTCCGATGTTGAGTCTTTTGCAAATGCCTCCTGTGCTCCCTTTCCCTCATGACACATTATCTTTTCGTTTTCTTTTTATGAAAACATTTTTTGAAGGTCTGATAGCTGCAATTTGTTACTAGGTCACTCCTTTCTCTTTTAGTGCACTTCCACACTTATTTTAAAAAATGTTGTACCACTCCAAACTTGGCATCTGCCATCTTGGAAAAGTAAATTAAAAGTAAAAAAGATAGCAAAAATAGCCGAAGCATCATAACGCAGTGTGCGCATGGATGGTGAAGCATGTGCACATATATAGCTTATATGAGCTTTTTTTGTTTTTGGTGATGCTGTTCCAAATCAGCAAACATGCATTTTTTTGTTTTTGCCAAATGCGGATCAGCGTTACCAATAAACACAGGCAAAGCAAAGGGGCAGGTAATGGCATTGAAAGGGGAGAACATTGCTTTGCCAATGCTCACTGTGCCATGTGAGCCTCTATGCATGGAAGTATTTTGACTTGGACAAAAAGTGGAATGCCATACAAAATTGTAGGGATATAATAGATAAGAACGGGTGGTGCAACTAAGGCGATGTTCACATTGTGATGTCAGAGGGTGGAGAGTCATGTGATGTGACGAGAACATTGTGCTGTCCAAGCATGATGGGTCATGGAACAGAACATTGTGGTGTCAGGGTTATAGGAAACGAGACAGGGCATTGTTATGTCAGAGGGTGATAGGTCATGGATGTAAACAGAGCATTGTGATGTCAGGGCTATAGGAAACGAGACAGGGCATTCTGAATGGGTCATGGAACCGAACATTGTGATGTCAGAGGGTTATGGGTCGTGGAACAGACCATTGTGGTGTCGAAGTTATAGTAAACAAGACAGAGCATTGTGATATCAGAGGGTTATGGTCATGTGAACAGAACATTGGGATGCCAGGGTTATAGCAAATGACAAAGGGCATTGTGTTGTTACAGGGTGGTGAGTCGTGATGTGAAGAGAACATTGTGATGTCCAAGGCTGATGGGTCATGGAACAGAACATTGTGGTGTCAGGGTTATAGGAAACTAGACAGATATTGTGATGTCAGAGGGTTATGGGTCATGTGAACATAACATTGTGTTTTTTGGGTTATGGGAAACGAGACAATGCCTTGTGATGTAAGAGGGTTATGGCACTCTGGTTTAGATGGTGTACTGTGGCTCACTTTCTCAATCTTGTTTAGGAATGAGCATCGTTTTTATTCTGCAATTAAGATTTTGCTAAATCTTTAATTTTCGAAGGGCAGTGTGTGCGTGTGGAGTTTGTGTGTTTGCATGTGTGTGTGTGTGTGAGAGAGAGAGAGTGTGGAGAGAAAAATTATATTTTTTAGTGATATGAATGCTCCATCACGGTAGGGGTTCTGGTGACAAAGTACACAAAGACGGCTTTTTGTATTTGTTATACTGCATGTTTATTTCAGGTGCTATTAGCTTTAATAACGTACGTGTCTTCCGCAGAATAATGTTTATTGAAAACAGTATGTGAAACACTGGACAGTGCAGTTTGGTTGCAATTAGTAACAATACCAACATGTTCAGTTATGTTAGTCACAAGGAGGAGTTTTTCTGAATACTTTGAGACACCCATCTGTAGAAGATGGAGCATTTCTGGCAGGCCTTTGTCACTGAGCACTTGAAATGTTGTTCTTATGGGGGCAGTAAAACCACGGAAGACAGGATGCCTGGTCTGACGGCGTCATTGTGCAGGTCAGGCGCAGCACTTTGTTCAGCCACTCATTGGTATTAACATTGGCGAGGTGAAAGTGGACATTTGTAAATTAGTCAAGAGGGGTTTCTGTGACCTCAAATTTGCTTGAAAATGCACCATTTGTCCACTCTTTTTTCAAAATTTTCTCAGGGGGAGAACCCCCCCAATCCCCCCTTAGGTTGTTCGGGCGCGCTCGCTACGCTTGCTCACTACGGTGCAGTATGACAATCATTTTACGCCTCACCAGTTTCTAATGTCACCAGCCGCCACTGTCACGAGCGAGGAAAGAACTGAAGGAGGAATCAAGCCTGGGAACCTGAGCAGAAACTACAAATTCTTTAAAGGTCCAGAATTCACCCACTCTTGCTAAGCTGAAAGAAGCCAGTTATTTGAGCCAGGGCTCTCACCCCCTAAGCCGAGGAGGCTCCGAAAGGCAGATGTGCACCAGCCGGGAGATACCTGGTTGGGTCATGGTTCCAACCCCAGCCACATTGGCACCTCCAGATGCGACAGTGAGACATGTAGCGCTTGGTAGGTTGCTGCCCTGAAAGTTCAGGAGCGAAGCAGCCTGCCCAGAGGTAGCCTTCTGCCTTCACCCCTTCAGGGAAGCTTAGACATTTTCTTAAATCCCAAAGTCCTTGGACTTTCTAGTTTTACCCGAGGAAGCACACGCACAGCTCACATAGAGGGTGGCACCTTCAATGTCACCCCAAATCCTCGTGCACACTTTATGAGTGTTTGAGGGGAGGGTGTGCTCAGAGTTAAGGAGAGGTGCTCATCTACCAAAAGTGGCAATTCTGCCAGGACTCAACGTGATAAAAGGTCTTGAACTGAACGGTAAGTGCTTACCCCGGTCTCCATGTCCCACCCTTCTTCTTGTTTAAAAAAATAAATAAATAAAGCTGCTGTAGGCATACATAAACCACCGACGTTACTTGTGTAACAAGTCACCAGCTTAAGAGCAAAAGTGACTGATTCCTTCATCACTAACTGCTGTGTAAATAAACCTACTGTTTGTTATCAGCCAACAACGCCATTGACACTGGTTATTGGTCCATTAAACACCACAGTTGTATCAAATACAAACAAAGAGTTAAAAACGGCATAGGACATTAATTATCGAATAACTAGACCCTTGAAATTATGTTTACATATCCTTGTGTTTACATTTTATTTATGACAGCTGGGAACATTGAAATCAACTTGGAGGCGGTTTCCTCCATTGCCCCAGTCATGTCCTTTTAATGTATGAGGATGCCTACTGCCTAGACCGCCTTGGACATGAGCCTGTAGGTACTTTACACACACTGCCCGGGTAGAGCTATAGAAGGAGCCGCGTCCCAGGCTCTGAGCAGCAATGTAAATGTGTCTCAAAGTTATCATGGTGGGGGTTTTGGTCTTTAAAGGGCACGTCCTGTGAATGATGTCACAATACCACATTCTCAGACCCTCAATCACAATCTCAGAACGGCCAGGTGACGTCATCAAACAACGCCACATTCTATAACGTTTATTGCAGGTGATTGCTGGTTATTGCTGGTGATTGCTAGAGGCACAGGACATTGTATAGAGAGCTCTCCACCGTGGATGACCCACTCTGATCTTGGATGGCGCTGAAAGAACATGTATGGCGGTGTATGATGCTGCATGTTTCTGCAACCGTACATGGTGACTATTCTCATTGCAAAGGTTTTGCATCATTCAAGCAGTAACATTTAGAATGTGTCATTTCTAATGATCAGCTTCAAAAGCTTTGTTTTAATTGTTCCTGGTGAGTAGATCCCATCCTGACTTGTATGCTGCCTTGTACATTACAATCAGATCAAAGAGTGGGCCTTGTTGACATAGGGTAATGTTTACTGCGCCGCGGATGAGTCCGGTGGAAGCGGTGACGTATGATTGACGGCACATTAGTTCCTTCAGGATCCTGCTGAGCTCACATAGACTGGGGATGGTCCTCATAACCAAAGACCTTCTAGACGATTGAGAAACGGAACGAGAACTGACCGGAAGGGAACCTTGTGACTGCAAGGATGTGAAGAAAAAGGCGATGGGTGTACACATGGGTTAGTACTGGTGCCTAAATATAGTGAACACGCGCACAGAGAATTATTTGAGCCATTTCATATAAAGAAAATAGGATGATTTATCTACTAATGTAATGATCTGTAAAAATGAAAGGGGGTGTCTCTAAAAAGTAATATTTAGATTAACATAAGTTCAGCTTGTAGAGAATTTTTTTTAACACTTCTGAATGACTAGCTTAGTGTCTAGAAGTTTATATTTCTTACATCTTTTTCACAGTCCTGTTTATGTTTCACCTACCAGACAGCACACACTGTCTTGTTGTGAAAGCGGGCTCCCCAAAAACTATCATTGGCTTTGTGACTAGCTTTATTGTCTCTTTTATTTACCTGCTTCTTAATAGATGGCTTGCCTTCGAATATTGTGTTTGTTCCTCCCCTGGAACAACCTTTTTTTACCATTCTTTTGATTGACTGACCTGTATCCTTCCACTCCTCCCATTTTGGGAACTACTTTTTTGAATAAGCACTCCGTGAGACTGCATGTGTTTTCCAGCTCTCCGTGTTACTCTCTCCCTCATGTTGCTCGCTGCCTCTTTTGTGTGCTGTTCCCCCTGCCAAACTCCTCTGCGCTCTATGTTGCCGTCTCCCTCATGTGCTTTCCCCCTGGCCACCGCGTTGCTCTTCGTCATGCATGCTTTTCCCCTTCACCCCTACCAAGCTTCATTTTTATTTTACCCCCACCCACACTTCCTTGTTTCCCTCATCCACTCCTCCGTTCCCCCAAAGTCGTTTTTTAGGTTGAGCATTCGAGACCTCTTGTATATACTTTAGTATACACTTATATGTGTATGTACTTTGTGGGCTCTGGAGATCAGCCCTAGGACTTGTCTGCTTCCGCTTATGGACTTTTTTTTCTGTTCAACTGCCTCTATTTAACTTGTCTTGATAGAAAACGACCAGTAGAGGTCAGTAAAATACCAGAATTGCTTTCTGCTTGTTCAACTGCCTCTATTTAACTGTCTTGATAGAAAACGACCAGTAGAGGTCAGTAAAATACCAGAATTGCTTTCTGCTGAGGGACTTTCTTTTTTTAATTTTTCTGGCAACTGCCTCTATTTAACTTTCTTGATAGAAAACGACCAGCAGAGGTCAATAAAATACCAGAATCACTTTAGCATTCTCTAGATTTCAGTCCACAGGAATCGTCTTCCATGAGCACCCGTAGACAATAAAAAAAATTCAAATCTTGTATTTTCAGTGATATGACCACCGAAGGCCCTGATTTTATATTAAAAACAGAGCTTTGGACTATACCATTTCCCGCTGAAAGGCAATATTTCTCTCCATGTGTTCCCATACCTGGCGTGTCATGCAGTTTGGTGCTTACTTTCCCTCCATGTTAAAGAACAGTAGATGTTTCAGCACACAGGCTAATGAGCTGCATAGCTAAATACATATAAGGTCCCAAAGGCAAGACCGATTGCATTGCAAATGATTGTTAATTTTAATTTTGTTGGAGGCCGTGGTAGTAAGTTCTTGCCAGCCCCCCGCCTTACAAAAAAAAGCACTTTTGTGGTACGTTTGATCAATTAATCCATCTTGGATCAGTAAAGGGCAGCAGCATCATTTCATAGGTGCGCACATAAGTAGTGACACATGCACACACTTGTGTAAAGACACATGCATCATGCTTGCATGCTTGCGAAATGACACCAGCCAACAGCAATTGAGTCTTCACGACTTTTTTTTTTCTTTTGGCCGATGCTGCACAGAATCAGAAAAAAATGCTTTTCTGCTGCTCCTGTACAGCATTGCCAAAAAGCATTGGCAAAGCCAATAGGTACCAAACTTATTAGTTTTGCCAATGTTTGTTCGTTATGTATATGAAAATGCACTTTTAGACGAAGGAATGTATGAAGAGCATCTATTGACGTCATGCAGATTAGAGAGGGGTCAGCATTAGATGCTCACGGCTGCAGAGTGGCACTTGCTGATGCTTTCCTTTGCTTGTTTTGCTGGATATACTTGTGCAGACTTCAGCAGCATGTGAATATTTTTACCTTATTTTCGACATGGCAATCGAGCTGAAAGTAGTTATGTGAAATGTTAAAATTCAAAATGAGGATGTAAACAAACGCATAACAGAAGAAACGAGGTCAGCTGGGGCAGACTTTTCCTGTCCCAAGAAAGCACAGGCTACATTTCAAAGTAGAGGTGTCCTTAAGGAAATGGATTTTCCAGACATGATTGCACTGACCGTCAACAAAGGGTAACACAGCTAATTGCAAAACCTAGAAGGGGTGTCTGACCGAGTGTGTCAGACACAAGAGGAAGGTGAGTAGCTGCTCGGGGTCTTTGTAATACATCTACAACACCCTCTCCCCTCTTGAAACATCATTTCTAGCAATCCACGGACCAGAACACTTAGGATTGGACAGGGAGTTGAAGTGGTGATGGTATCCCATGGTTTGAAGAATTCCTGGTGATGGGAATAATGCAAAACGGTGGGATTATTGTTTAATTTCCACCCACATACAAAGTGCTTCCTTATAGATCTAATATGTATCTTGCAGAGATGGTTTGTAAGAGTGGGACAGTGATACCCCAGGTCAGGGCCGGACTGAGAACCCAAAGCAGCCCAAGCAAATATGTCAGACCATCCCCCAGAAGGGTGTGTGGGATGTGCAAGTGTGAAGCACTGCTGCTTTTGTTACTGGAGGACGATATTGCAGCATCGCTACAAAACTTGCCCCCCAGTAACAAAACCGGCCCCCAATGCTGCAAAACCGGCCCCCACCCTTCCAGCCTCCTGAGGAAATGCCCTATGCCTGCTACAGCTAGTTCGGCCCTGCCCCAATTGAATAGCTGAGACCCCTGTCCCTTGGCCATCAAAATCCCTATCGACGGCGGAGTATCAAGAGCAAGAGGCTGCCATTAGATAAGACACTTCATTAATAGCAGCTTCTGTGAGATTAAGTAACACTCTGCTTCCCTCATTTGCAATTTGGAAAATCCGAAAAGTCCACTTTCAGGAACACATCCTAAACTGATACTACAGATAAGAGGAAAGGGATAGGTAGAATTTAGAGCAGAGGGCCCTCAAATCTATACATGCAAAAGAGGTACAGAACAAATGTATGGGGTAGCATATACAGTGCTTAATTTGAGCCAGTGGTTTCCGGTGCACGGCACCAGCACTTAATTGTCAACACCAGCACTTATGAAACTCTGCCACGTGGTGGCGCTGCTCATCTAATTTAGAGATAAGCACAGCAACGGTTGTTTATGAATACAATATACATTAAAAAATTACTTATACCTGCCTCCCCAGCCATTCCTTTAGAATTGGGGACCTAGAATAGTCTGAATTGTCAGACTTGAGGGGAGAGATGGTACAGTTTTGGTGCCGTCATTGGCAGCGATGACAGGGGCAATAGGTGGTGCAAGCTGCAGTGGCCTCCTGGTCAGGGCCCTGGCACTTATTATTTTACAAATTAAGCACTGATTATATATTGTTCAACCACTTCTGTCAGTGAAACTGAACTTAAGCATTACTCCAGACTGAAGATTGCTCTGGATTTTTTCAAGTAGGCTCAACGAACGTAGTGATCGTAGAATGATGTCCACTTTCCATAAATTGGAGTCTATTATAAACTCAAACCAGGATGGTGATAAGCAAACAGACTGACGTTCTTCAAGTATTTCATAAGTATTATTCCGTCTCTGTAGGACCGACACTGCTTCGGGAGAGTAGAGGATATATAGAGCAGATCGCCTGTTCAACTCACTTGTCCTCCATTGGACGCCGCGGAAACGCTGACACGACTGAGGTAGCCAATAAATATTAGGCAGGACCTTCCCAAGAGAAAAGGCGTGAGGTCTCCAAGGATAGAGATCCAAAGAGTTCCCATTATTACTGGCATGCTTCTGAAAGAAGCAGTAAAGGCGGTGTTATCTTAGTCTTACCAAGGCTGAGAATCCATCGGACGGTCCCTTCTAGCGACTGTTTTCTATACAGAACATTAACCCAAAAATACTATTGAAACTGCTCGCTATTAGCCGCAGATCTTTCTTAGTTTAGTGGTGTCCCAGTCCCAAAATGGTTTTTAAAAGTGGAAATGATCCATCATATTGCATAAATAAAGTATTTCCATGAGGAAATGAAGTCTGCGGCTCTTGAGGCTGAAGAGATGGCATTCTATAGAATGTCACGCAAGTGTGAAATTACAACGCATATTACAGTACTTTAGTACATTTTAACTGTAACCTGTAGAACACGTACTCATGCTAACTATGTTTCCTGGATGTAATCCATCTTGCTCAGCCAAAATTGTTTACATTTTTATTAGTTATGAAGGCCATCTACTGACTCATGAGCTCAACTAAGCACTTGCGTGTTCTCTTGGCTTAAATTTTATTGTGTGATCGATACTAGACACCTTGTGTGATAGAGTGTATATTATACACCTTTGTATGATAAAATTGCCATATGATCAGGCATGATGTATTTGAAAATCCAACTTCAGTTTTTTTTAATTGTGAACATTTTCTTCTTACATATGTTTTTATTATCGATTTTTATATTTTTCTCTAGGAATATATGAATGCATTTTAACTGTGCTTGCTTTTATGATTATCAAATTTTGAAATCGAATAAAGTTCTCTTTGACTTTTGAGTTGAGTCATTTCTTCTCCCGGGGAGCTTGTCTTTATTGCCGGTGTAGAGGGATTTACTTGTCTGTATTTTCTGTGGCTCACACAGTGCTTAATATGAGCCAGTGGTTTTTGGTGCTCAGCACCGGCACCTTATTACCAACACTGGTTCTTATAACAGCCTGCCACTTGGTGACGCTGTTTGTCAATTTTGTGAGGAGCACAACAACAGTTGCTTAATAATTAAATATACATTAAAATCACTAATACCTACCACCCAAAGCTAAAAGAATAGCTTGGGCAGCATGTATTAGTCATTTTTAATGTATTTTAAAAGTCTCAACTGTCACACTTGTATGAGTGTGATGATTAATTGTGAAGGTACTGTCATTGGCAACGCTAGTGAGAGCATGGGTGGTGCAAGCTACAGTGGCCTTCTGACAAGGGCCCTGGTAGTTATTTGTTCCCAAATTGAGTACTGGGCTCACAGACTACTAATATTGACAAACACTTTTCAGACTCGGCCTAAATATGAGACTGGATTTTCTTCCACGTGCATTTTAATGGGATCTAATAGAGCCATATGGAACGATGGGAGAGTGAAAAGAGCTCCACGAACCGGCTCAGAGCACTCCAAACCCATCAGCAAAAAATAAGGTTATTAAGTCAGATTTCTGAGAAATTCGTGAATTGCAGGGAACCCGCAGGTATGTCTACTCTAGCTTGTGAATACTTTTGTACCCGGAAGCTGTTTGTTGATTTAAATCAAGATAATTCGCTTTGTGACTGACATAGAGACTTCCACAAATACTGTACATAAAGCAATAAAGATTTAAAAATTCTGAAAATGCATTTGTCTAAATGGTTGGTTATACATTGAATGGTAACGAGACACGAACCGCATTAGCCTCTGGGCTAGAATGGGTTCACCATTCGTAGTCGAACAATCAGTATATCCCAGAGTCAACCCCAGATGAAGTTAAGATCAAATAATGAATTTATATTATGAACCACCACTGACAAAGTGCATTAACTCTAATGATTATATGAGACAGCTTAGCTAATTGCTTAATTAGGCAATGAAACACTAACAACATCCTTGTAAAAGCCAATTCCCTGGTAGCGTTTTTGGAGACAAGCGAATTGCATAGTATAGTTATCTGCAATGCCAAGGACCCGTGTGCGGTAATCTGGTTTCTGCGATATCCTTCATTCCAAGGAACAGGGGAGCACATGGATTTAGGGATTTCTTTCTAAGCTGCTCTGTGAAGCTGGATGATGCGGCTTACAAGATGTACCATTTGGGCCACCTCCATTCAATTTGTACTTGGAAAAAGATAATCTGAGGACCCAATGGGCAAAGCTTTGAGAGTGATGAGGCAGGATGCAAACTGTGAGGACAATAAATTACTAGAAAACAACCCTCCTTAGGGTAAGCACATTCTTCTGAACATCTGCCAGGGCGGGGCTTGTGAAGAATTAAAAAAAACATTTGAGCGACCTGGGCAAGTGATCATACATGAAGCTGTGTTTACATAGTCCAGAGAAAAAGTAGAAACGTTTTGTATTCAAAGAGCTGTGGTTCCGTAAAATTAAAATAGAAGGCAAATTGAATTTACAACCAGAAGTCTACAAACTTTTAAAGAAAGCACCTTCAGGTTGCTGACATGGATCTAACGGAGGTCCCTCCTCGCATTGGCCACCTTTCTAAAGCATTTTGTAGCCCACTCAAGGATGCTCCAGAGATTAGGAAAATTAGTGAGTTGCTATCCAGGTTCGATTGTGCTGTATAAATCCCAAAATATAAACGAGAAAAGGCATTATAAAGAACGTGGTAACAGAATGTATGGCCCAACACTTAGGGCCTGATTTAGATCTCGGCGGACGGGTTACCCCGTCCAACTGTGACGGATATCCCCTAAATATAAATCCAGTTATAACCTATGGGTTTTATATTTCGACGGACGGGATATCCGTCACTGTTGTGACTGAGTAACCCGTCCGCCAAGACCTAATCAGACCCTAAGTCTGCAACTACCAGTCCCTCTGCGCGTTTAAAAGAACAGTTATAGGTACAATTAGGAGAATTTGTACAAAAAAAAAATGCAAATCACTTGTTGATTATACAAGTATTAAACCCAAATTAACTTCCAGTCCATTTATTGGCAGTCACTTGAATTCAAACAAACACAACTTTTCATACACTTTCTCGTAGGTAAAAATCTTGTTGTGGAGGGTCAAAAAATTAAACACCTATCATGCGGGGGGGGGGGGGGTTAGGGGAAGCTGATTCTCGAGGGGGTGAAGCGGCATTCAAGGGAGAGAGCACGAAAAGACATGCATGCTGAGCCAACAAGAAAAGAGGTCATTCTTTAATGGAGGCAGTGGAAGGGTACAAGTTATCCAATCAAAAACACGGTCAAATAAGCTTTGCTTGAGGACAAGGAAAAGACGCAAGAAAATAAGGGAAAATCATCAAAAAAGAAGGAAGGAAAAGCAACTGACAAGAAAGCCAATTCGACAGAAGCAAGGGGCTGCTCAAAGTCCGCTGCAAGTGTTCGTAATGTCCACAATAAATCTTTGAAGACGAACAGCAAGAAAAAGCGTTCCGTGGGCAATACGTACAAAAAGTTCTTATTGCAACCCTGGAATGAAATATGGTAACCTGTGTGACATGGAGTCATCTGGTAACTATGCAGAAATTGCTTCATTTTACCAACAATCCTTTGCCCCTCCCTTATTGCTGCGTTTGTCAGTTTCTTAGTACCATATGCAGAGGCCACTCAGCTACTTTCATCAGTAACAATTTAAAAAAAAAAATAAGAAATGGCATGCGTCTAAATCGGAGAGCCTGAGGTTAATTGGCCTGTCCTCGCTTCCCATTAGGGGGATGTCTATACAACGCATATCTGTATAACACAGTGCCTCAATGGCGCAAAAAATGCAAATTTGCCACACTATTTCGCAATCAATGCCTCAATATTCTGGAGGCTCTGAAATAGCAAAAACGATTGGCTTTGTCAATGCTGAGATTTCTCTTAACACGAGTCTGAGAACAGAGAAATGTTTTTCACGATTCAAACGTCAAAACTATTGGTTCTGTTAATGCTTGTTGTTTTTCTGCTTACATGTGCCTGAGAACAGAGAAAGCATTGCACTATTCACATGTCAAACGGCTGGCTTTGTGAGTGCTTGTTCTTCTGCAGGGCCGGCATGTTAGAGCACTCACAGTGTCAGGAAGCAGACACTGCACCCAAGGGCCTGGCCTGCTTGACACTATCTCATGATGTATACCTTCTTGGACAGATGGGGGCTGAGTTTTTTTAAGGGGGGGGGGGCTAGCAGTACCACTCGAATCACAGCTCACCTTCTCTGCGGTTGTTCCTCAGACACTTGATCTTGGGTATCTTGGTAAGCAGCAGGCAGTCTTCAGCTGCAGAAGAAGGGGGAAGGAAAGGGTACAGGGGGGAGGGGGATGTCAGAAAGAGAATTATTAGTCTTTTTCAGAAGAGCTTCTAAAATCCTAGCTCCATATGTTTCCATTTTGGAACCTCTGGCCCGGTTTAATTTCAGATTAATCAAGCGGGCTTCGGACAGCTTTAATCCCGCGTCCAAAGTACGCGCCAACAACATTCGCAGGGGCTTCTGGGAGGTTGGTACCGCAGCGAGGCCCATGGGATACTCTCTCTGGTTACTCCCGAGCCCCGCCCCTCGCCAAGCGACGGTGTCCTAGACTGACGTCTTGGAGGATGTCAACCATTGGTCGATTGTCTCTGGGTGTTACCAATGTATTTTTAAACATCTGGAGACCTGGCTCCTGAACTGGAAGAGCATTCTAGATGTGACCTCAATAACTACACATTGTACTCCAGCCCGCCAGTATCTGTAACTTGATACTCCACGTTACCCCCTGAAAACTGGACCCAGTACCCCAGATGTGGCTCCCAAACCGGATGCAATGCTAACAATTTGGCCCCCAGAACCATGCAGTCATACAGAGGTGGCCTCCAGAACTGGAGGTCATAGGTAAGTTGTGAGCTCAAGAACTGAAGCTGTACTCCTGATGTGGCCCACAGAACCAGACCCAATAGTGTCAATGGAGCCTCCAGAACGAGGCGCAATAATCCAAGCACCACCGCAGAACTGCATCCAATAGTAAAGGGGTGGTCTCAAGAACAAGGCGCTATACTCCAGACGTGGACCCAAGAATCGGACGCTATTTCAGATGTGCCCTCATGAACTGGACACACATCTGTATGTGTGCCATATAGGACACCATACTCCAGACTTGGCCCCCCGTTCTAGACATAATACTTCAGATGTATCCGCAGACCCAGACACACTCCTTCAAATGTGATCTCCAGGAGCGGACCCACACTCCCCCAGATTGATTTTGTGAAGCGGACCCACACTCCCCCAGATGTAATCTCCAGATGTGATCTCAAGAAGCAGACCCACACACCCCCAGATGCCATCTCCATAAGCAGACCCACACTACCCCAGATGCCATCTCCATTAGCGGACCCACACTCCCCCAGATGCCATCTCCAGAAGCAGACACACACTCCCTTAGATGTGATCTCCAGCAGCAGACCCACACTCCCCCAGATGTGATCCCAAAAAGTGGACACACAGTCCCCCAGCTTTGACATCCGGAAGCGGACCCACATTCCCCCAGATGTCTTCTCTAGAAGCGGACCCACACTCCACCAGATGCCATCTCCAGAAGTGGACCCACACTCCCCAGATGCCATCTCCAGAAGTGGACACACATTCTCCTAGATGTGATCTCAAGAAGCGGACACACAGTCCCCCAGCTTTGACATCCAGAAGCGCACCCACACTCCCCCAGATGTCTTCTCTAGAAGCGGACCCACACTCCCCCAGATGTCGTCTCCAGAAGCAGACCCACACTCTCCCAGATGTCTTCTCCAGAAGTGGACCCACACTCCCCAAGATGTGGTTTCGAGAAGCGGACCCACATTCTCCCAGATTTAATCTCCAGAAGTGGACCCACACTTTCCCAGATGCCATCTCCAGAAGCGGATCCACACTCCCCAGATGCCATCTCCAGAAGCGGATCCACACTCCCCAGATGCCATCTCCAGAAGTGGACACACATTCTCCTAGATGTGATCTCAAGAAGCGGACACACAGTCCCCCAGCTTTGACATCCAGAAGCGCACCCACACTCCCCCAGATGTCTTCTCTAGAAGCGGACCCACACTCCCCAGATGTCGTCTCCAGAAGCAGACCCACACTCCCCCAGATGTCTTCTCCAGAAGTGGACCCACACTCCCCAAGATGTGGTTTCGAGAAGCGGACCCACATTCTCCCAGATTAAATCTCCAGAAGTGGACCCACACTTTCCCAGATGTCTTCTCCAGAAGCGGACCAACACTTCCCCAGATGTGATTTCCAGAAGTGGACCCACACTCTCCCAGATGTAATCTCCAGAAGCGGACACACAGTCCTCCAGCTTTGACATCCAGAAGCGCACCCACACTGGCCCAGATGTCTTCTCTAGAAGCGGACCCACACTCCCCCAGATGTCGTCTCCAGAAGCAGACCCACACTCCCCCAGATGTCTTCTCCAGAAGTGGACCC
Source organism: Calotriton arnoldi (assembly GCA_963921515.1). Taxonomy (NCBI): domain Eukaryota; kingdom Metazoa; phylum Chordata; class Amphibia; order Caudata; family Salamandridae; genus Calotriton; species Calotriton arnoldi. The sequence goes on from CAWUFW010003774.1 coordinate 658,725, forward strand.
ACACTCCCCAAGATGTGGTTTCGAGAAGCGGACCCACATTCTCCCAGATTTAATCTCCAGAAGTGGACCCACACTTTCCCAGATGTCTTCTCCAGAAGCGGACCAACACTTCCCCAGATGTGATTTCCAGAAGTGGACCCACACTCTCCCAGATGTAATCTCCAGAAGCGGACACACAGTCCCCAAGCTTTGACATCCAGAAGCGCACCCACACTCCCCCAGATGTCTTCTCCAGGAGCTGACCCACACTCCCCCAGATGTCTTCTCCAGAAGCTGACCCACACTCCCCCAGATGTCTTCTCTAGAAGCGGACCCACACTCCCCCAGGAGCTGACCCACACTCCCCCAGATGTCTTCTCCAGAAGCAGACCCACACTCCCCCAGATATCTTTTCCAGAAGTGGACCCACACTCCCCGAGATGTTATTTCCAGAAGCGGACCCACATTCTTCCAGCTTTAATCTCCAGAAGCGGACCCACACTTTCCCAGATGTCATCTCCAGAAGCAGATCCACACTCCCCCAGATGTGATCTCCAGAAGGAGACCCACACTCTCCCAGATGTGGCCTCCAGAAACGGACCCACACTCCCCCAGATGTGATCTCCAGTTATGGACCCACACTCCCCCAGATGTGATCTCCAGTTATGGACCCACACTTCCCCTGATTTGATCTCCAGATATGGACACACACTCCCCCAGATGTGATCTCCAGACACGGACCCACACTCCCCAGATGTGATCTCCAGAAGCATACCCACACTCACCCAGATGGAATCTCCAGAAGGATACCCACACTCACCCAGATGTGATCTCCAGAAGGATACCCACACTCCCCCAGATGTGATCTCCAGATATGGACCCACAATTCCCCTGATGTGATCTCCAGAAGCGGACCCACACTCCCCCAGATGTGATCTCCAGAAGTGGACCCACACTCCCCCAGATGTGATCTCCAGAAGCGGACCCACACTCCCCCAGATGTGATCTCCAGAAGCGGACCCACACTCCCCCAGATGTGATCTCCAGAAGCATACCCACACTCCCCCAGATGTGATCTCCAGAAGCGGACCCACACTCCCCCAGATGTGATCTCCAGAAGCGGCTCCACACGCCCCAGATGTGATCTCTAGAAGCATACCCACACTCACCCAGATGTGATTTCCTGAAGAGGACCCACGGTCTCCTAGAAGTGATCGACACAAATGAACCCAATGCTACAGGTAAAGCTTCGAGAAACATACTTTACAGCATATGTGACTTCCAGGACTAGGCGTATGGGTGAGGCTCAACTGCAATAAGTGCCATGGTAACTAAACCTCTCTCTTTTTTTGGGTATACCTTTCTATATGCATTCTTGGGTTTCTCTCAATTAAAAAAAGAGAAAAGTGGAAAGAAAATACGAAATGAAGTCAGAAAAAGAGGAAAAGAAAGAAGAGAAAGAAAAGAAAAAAGATGGAAACGAAGGAAAGGAAGACTAAGGAAGACATAATAAGGAAAAAAGAAAGAAATGAAAGTATAATAGAGAAAGAGAGAAGAGAAAGAATGACAATTACTAATGAAAGAAAGGAATAGAGAATGACGAAAATACAGAAACAGAAAGAAAGAAGAAGAAATTAAAGAATAGAAGAAAGAATGAACGAGGGAAATTAATTGTATGTAGGACAGAAATAAAACAAATGCTGACAATTAGAAAGGAAAGAAAAGAAGGAAAGAAGAGATATAAAGAAAAAAGGAAAGAGAAAGGAAGGAAGACATGAAGAAAGAAAGACAGAATCTGATGGACGTCACTCACGGTCATTGCTGAAGTCATCGACTAGAATAATCTCTTGGATGAGATTGGCTGGGCTGCGGTTCAGGACGCTGCAGGAGACAGGAAGCGGGGCAGTGATTGGTTAGTGAGTCATGACAGTCTGGCCAAGGCAGATACCAGGGTCAGGTGCGCTCAGCCCGCTGTGGGGGCAGACCCCTTCCTTGGCATTCGCAGGCACTGCCTAAAGTCCAGTACCCCCACCGCTCACCCACGTCTGCGCCCCCACCCACTCCTCCGGCTGCCTACTTAAAGACAATATTTTTTCCCTACTGCTCTGTTAGTGCCATTTTGTTTTCCACAAACATATATAAACCATGACCGAAGCACGACCTTCAGGTGTTCCCATCAAGGGTACGTACACAGAACTCCAGAGTTTATCATTTATTTCTGACCATTTCCTTCGGCGCTTATTCAAGAGCATTTTTTGCTCATCTTATCTGTATTTATACAAATCTGGCTTGTGTTCTGTAAAAAAAACAAAGTTGCAGCTACTATATTTGTTCGTTTATTTTTCTGATAAATGTACACCCACAATCAGGGCTGGCTAGATCGGTGACAGCCCCCCCCCCCGCCATCCCCCACCCCCCGTGACGTTGCTCTTCACAAATTCCCTCAATAGCACCCTCCAATGTCAGGGACATCTTAAGGATTTTAGGGGCCCTGGGCCAAACATATTTTGGGGGCCCCTGTTCGGAACAGCTTTGAGTTTATGATCCAATTTCAGCTCTTTCATGCCCTCTTTGCGGGGTCACTGACACAGACACATTGTCCAAATTCTAAATGTGTTTACATCTGATATTCAGGGAGAGTTGTGTGTGTTTTTAATGTTGTAACACAGTCACAGCTCACTGATGTTACTGCAAATAATCTCTGTGACCCCCCTCCCATTTCTAATATGTGAGGTCCTGCTTCGATCTAAAAGATACTTTTTTTTATGGCTCCTGCATAGTGTTTAAAAAGAAACACAACATTTCTCTGCAAAATGTCTGTAATAGACTTCCACACATTACTCCTATTAACAATACGTGAAAGGAAATGGTATTTAAAACAATCTATGTTTAAAAATCATTCAAGGTCATCAGGGCAGGAATGTGTGAATCCTTCAGGGGGCCCGCTGAAAGGCTGGGGTCCCGGCCAGAGCCTACTTTGTCCATGCCTTAAAACCTCTCTGTCCAATGGTTCCAGCCATCTCTCCTTAGCCCCTCTCTCTCATTTATTTATTTTATAGTGCTACTCATACCAATGTAGACTGTCTGAGCACTTTACAACACAAACATATTTGACAGAGACAAACAAGAGTGTAAATCAATGCATAGGAAATGTTACTTAAATAAATAAATCCAGAATTTGTAAAGCGCTGCAAATCACCCGTGAGGGTCTCAAGACGCTGATTTGTAGGCACGAGATTTAGTGATTTGCCTTGAATCACAAGATGTTGACGCCAACACAGAGACGCGCACCTGGTTCCCACTGGCTCCAAAGTCGGCAGCTCAGGCCATTAGGCCACATCTTCTCCGCTTTCCTACTTAAGACAATGAGGACTACAAGGTGTAGGAATCACTTCATCAATACTTGTAGGCATTATATGTTAAGAGTGCTTGGTCTGGAGAAACACAGGGGCAGGTTAAGTAAGTATTTACGATGCGCAGTAAGCAAAGTTTCTGTGTTACGTGAAAAGGACAGAGCCCAACAGCACCATATCTCTAGAGATATGGTGCTCTTGCTCTCTCCTCTAGAACTGGCGTTCCTTAAGCTGCCGTGTGCTAATGTAAGCACCCTTGCACTATAGAGCAAGGGTTTTGCGTGATGTCAAGCTTAGGTTTTATGCTGGAAGGGTACCCTTTCAGCTCAAAATTCTATGCTGTGACAAACTTTGACACTTTATCACTTTTTATGTGTATTGCACAGCGCAGCATACATCATAGTTGGAATAAATCTTTTGTCAAACTTTACGGCTGCTCAAGAAGATGTAAATTTTTGATTCCAACACTTTGTATTAAAGTTTATAAGTAAGGCCTAGCGTCAGCATCCATGGGTGAGTGCATGGGAACGTTCATTTATCAGCCATAGTATGCCTCCTTGATGTAAAGTAGCGCATAGCGCTACTTTGTGTCACTTTAGGGCTTCTGTCCAACACAGTTCAGGATTTGTGCTGGAAATAAAGCTCCAAAGCAACACTTTGCAACAGGTTTGAAACACTTCTGTGATGCTAACCAAGCGCAAATTGTTAGGAAGTCCATTCCACAAACGTAGCACAATGATTGACGTGTCAAACTCATAAGTTTGTATTCCACCAAATGAACCTTTTAGCAAATTTAGAATAATGAAAGATTGAGGGGAAAACATTAAGGTTCTAAACCTATACCTTTCAATTTGCATGCAGTGCTTTGATGCCAGTTCATAGCTCAATGTGCTATATTATGATTCTTACTGGTGAACTCTAAGAAACAAAAGTATTTCTATGACAAAAAATATAATTGACTAAGCTATCTACATAAAATAAATCAATGAATCAGGGAATTGTTAGCGCACTACTCACCCGAGAGGGTCTCAAGGCGCTGGGGAGGGGGGAACCGCAGTTCCGTTCAGTCGAAAAGCCAGGTCTTGAGCGCCTTCCTGAAGGTGTTCAGGGAGGGGACGCGTCTGATGTTGATTTAGAGCTCGTTCCAGGTCTTGGCCTCGATGTAGGAGAAAGCTCTTCCCCCTGTTCTGGCTCTGCGGATGCGTGGTGTTTCGGCGAGGACAAGTTTGGCGGATCGGAGGTTTCTAAAATACTTACCTATGATCTGCATTTCACACTTGTGCTATGCAGCAGGAACATTAACCCTCTATGCTATCATATCGTCGAGTCAAAACTGTGACTAGACAAATCACAGATCACTCCCTCAAGTGCATGAACCTTCAGAGTTATCCTGCTGTTTTAATTAGCCACACACGGTCTCTGCAGGCTGTTCTTATCTTGGTTCAGTCTGTCATGCAGAGGGGTCCCCCTGGACCTTGGTGCCCAGTTGGACGACACAGTCGCATTTCCACCAGCACTGCCCACAGTTGGTATCTGATAGATTTCAGCTCTGCTGCCAGCCACATTTAATACAACAAGACCTATATGTAAACGTTATCAGTGTAGGACAAGCACTTGTAAGGGAATATCACCCTCGTTGATAAATCCCCCATTCTGTCCTGGAGAGTCAGTCACAAGCAGGGCCGCATCTTGTACTGATCAGTTGTTTTTAGAATAAACATTGAAAAACATTGTCTTCCATCTGCATTTATGTTTATAAATCAGTGAAAACAAACCTGAGAAATTGATTTATGTAAATAAAATGCAGAGCATGAAATACACAGAGGGCTGGGGATGAGAGTGATTTAAGTTCAGACCTTCTGTGGAGTTTGGAAGCAGAGGGCGAGACTCCTTGGACTGGAAGCCACAGCAGCTCTTGTGGAGTCCCCCCGGGGTCCCAACTCTCCTCTCTGATAATCAATGTGTGAAGGCGCCCTCTAGCGATGACACTTGGTGCAGCGCGCAGCCTCCTCTTCTCTAATACCATTGCCACCATGTTGTGTTACCTTGGTTTGTGCACCGCACACGGATGCATCCCAAATGTTGTTCCTAATCTTAGTTCTTGCAGAGGTAGGCAACCGGGGCGCACCTAGGAATGGAGCCTGCGCACTAGCAGAACACTGGTGAAGAGCTTGGGTTTACCAGTTTCCTTTATCGTTGGCCACTGGGGTCAATGGAGGACTCCCTGGTAGGCTGTTGGGGTTCCAAGTAAAAAGATAATGGAAAAACGACAGAGGCTTCAACATATCAACTACCAGCATCTCGACCATTGACAAACACCTCCCTGCAAAATACTGTCCTGTATTTAATTCCAGTCCAGCAAACTCACATATTTTAGGACTGAGATAATTCACCAGTCTAAACCCAGTCTTTGTATATTTGAGGGCAAGTGTTTAAAGGCTGGTTTGGTTGAAAGTTTGTGGCAAATATTTGTAGGGAGATACTTAAGTAAGGTGGAGATGTTGGTAGTCTTATGTTTCTGCCAAAGATGTGTTTTAAGCCTGTGTTTTGACCTGCTACCAGCTGCAGGGTGCGGAGAGCACAGCATAAGTAAGACTGCTGGAAGTACAGACTGCCTTAAACTGATATCCACTTATCCTGCCTGGGAGGCTGGCTGAAATGCAGGGGATATTACAAAACAAGTTGTGGAGTAAAGCTGCATGTACAAAGCATTGGCATACCTGCGCGTGTCACTGCTGTATCCCGCTGTCTGTTTTCAGACAGCGCATGAGCTTCTGGTGGGCGACAGCTTCTTTACTTCACTAAAACTCATATCATTTCTCCTGGGATGTCATCCAGGGGTTAATTTGTAAACATGTAAGTGGTAGTGCAAGTTATTTCCCAAGGCGTTACCAGGGCTTATGCCATTCATTGCCCCTAGTAGGGCTGATAAATGCCAGTTCCAGCGAATACTACTAACCATGACATTGATACAAGTGTGACATGTTGCACTATTTCAAGCCACCTAGAGTTGTATGAGTGGACTAGATGCGCTAGTTTTATATATATTTTTTAACACTTTACTGGTCTTAAATAAAGTCAGTCAGTGCCACCATGTGGTGGATTGACATAATAGAGTGCAGGTGTTTGTAGATAAGTGCATAAGCCAAGTGTTGGCGAACACTGGCACAAATTAAGCACTGGTTGTCACCCTCAATTACTCAACCCTCTCTCAAAGAAGGTACCTTGGGTTTAGTTTTGGCCAAGTAGGCTACAAACTCCATGTGGCCCCCTTCCTTGAGGTGACCCCCAGGCCGGCTTCAGTCCACTGGCCACTGCCTGTACCAAAAACACAAAAGATAAGGGATGAAAGGTACCCCTCTTCTTCCGTCCTCGGTCACAAGTAACCTAACACACAAAAAGGGGAAGAGGAGGTGATCTAAATGGGTTTCCACCTTCTCTGGGAAACCAAAATAGGTTTTCGAATTGCCCTCCCCATTAATAGTGGCAAGCTTCATCATTGGGTGTGCTACAAGACCCCTGCGCAGACCAACGCTTGGAGTGGAGCAAAGGGCTTCTTTTGGGTTAGTTCGGGAAGGCACACAAACATTCGAAGGGATCCACCGTGCAGATAATTTAGTTAAAACTACCTTAGAGATGTCCTTAATTCCTGTTTAATGCCGGGCCCCCACTCGGCTCAAATTTAGCACTGTCTGAGCAACATTGGAGTCTCATGGGACACCCAACGTATTCTACAGAGGGGAGGGAGCTTTCATTTTACATTACCCCACTGCTCTCCACTCTCTGCACTGCAACTTTCTTCTCTTCCTGGGAAGGTCACAGTAGCAGGACTTCCTTTAGAGTTACATGCTGTGGGGCGGAACCGGAACTTCTGGACTCCTGCTCCCAGAAACCTCTGTGCTGGTGCAGTAGAGCCGATGAATACAAGGACATGGCTCTGAAAGGCTCATCCTTATCGAGATCTGAAGGCCCATGTGAGATGACCGGGCTAAAGGGAAGTCCATGCTCAAAATCCAAAGCTCTGACCAATCGGGGCAGTGAGCATCTATCTGGGCTTTCTGAAAAAAGGGAGGGGAGCGAAGAGATACGGGTCACAGGAATGTACACTCACCTGAGGCTGTGGAATCTTTCTGAGAGATGTCTCTGACTTCCAGGCAGCAACTAGAAGTGTTAGTGCAACGCTAGTGCTTTGTACAGTGTGACATAAGTGACTACTAGAGGTGGGCGAGCCAACAAATTAACAGGGAGAGCCAAGCCAGAGCCGAGCGAAGTGGCTCGGATCTTAAGCCCGGGCACGAACTCTGAAAATGTTTGCTATGTAAATCATAGACCAAACATCACGTAAAATATGATAAAATCTCTTCAAAATTCAATTTTTTTTATTTCTTCACCATGTGGAAGCTTGGACATTAATACATCGCATAATAGCACTCAACTGAGAAGTACTGTACTGAAAGTGATCATTTTTAAACATCGAAGACAATTGTCATGTAAACAGTGTACTGGCCCGGATTATTATATAGCAGTGGTCTTCAAACATCTTAACATTGCGCCCCCCCATGTAAAAAAAGAATAGAAAAAAAATAGAAAAAAATCATTAGCCCCCCCCTCAATTTTTCACAATTATTCTATTAAATTGGCAATGTTTAAATATGTCTAAACATATTTAAATATTGCAGTTAAGTTCTGTTACCTCTTCTACACATATTCCCAGTCAGGATATAAATGGCAAAATATGTTAGTCACCATTACAAAGTAGCTTACTGCCTCTCATTTTTGGTTGCTTAAAACAAAGCATGATGCTTCTCTTGGCCAGGGCCTGGCGCCCGCCCGTCCCGTGGGATCACTAAGATGCCCCCCCCCCCCAGTTTAAAGATCTTGGTTATAGAGTAACATTCTTTATGTTAAAACTTTGTTTTTACCTCTTTGTGCACCTTTCGGCAGTTTTTATATAGAGCAAACTCGACCCAAAGGTACAGGAGCACTTTACAAAAGCAGCCGTTACATTATACAAGGTTACTCTTCATAGTTTATAGGGATGGTTTAATGCAGTGATTTGCCCAGAATCACAGAATGTTGAGCTGATGCTGAGACTCGAACCCGGTTCCCCAGGTTCAAAACCGATAGCTCTGGCCCCAACTCCACATCCAGGGTAAGGGTAGTGAGGCAGGCAGAAGCCATACGATTGCTCGGCTCAAAATGGACTCGAGGTTCCAACAGAACTTCGAGCTGAGCCAGAACCAGGCTTCAGACATGAGCCAGGATCAAACTTCCAGCGGCTCGCCCACCTCTAGTGACTACTAGCTCCAACGCTACTGACCTCCAAGTCTGCCCCACTACTAGCTGTAAACGAGCATCTGTCTTTCATCTGGGGACACACCCTGTCACCCTGGACAATGGGGTGTAGAGGTCACCTCTGAAAGTCACTCGCCTCGTTGTGAAGTGCAGTCCATGAGTCTGAACTCCAAGACTTGAGCCAATATAAGTCTCCGGCAATGCTTCCAGCCCAGCCTCCTGCAGCGATTTGCTTAAAAATCCATCAAACAATCTGCTGAGCTCCTAGGTAAACGGCCCTGGGGTGCTTTCCTTCCCTCTCTCTCTGCCTTTTCATCACTGTTTTCATTAGTCTTTTTGCAGACATCATCGCCATCAGTGTCACACTGGTGATATACAAGCTCCCCGATGTCCTGCTCCACTGCAGCGTGTAAGACGGGCTTGACCAGGCATCCGCTTCCGAAGGAGACTGTGTGTCGCAACGGCCAGAGCTGCCGACTGTGGAATTTGGGAACCAGGTTCAAGTCTTGGTGTCGGCTCAACATCCTGTGATTTTGGACAAAGCACTTAATCTCCCCATATCTAAAAAAATAAAAAAATAAAATGGCCTTGTGTGATCATGTGACTGGTGCTAATTTAAAGTGCTCCAATAAAAAAAAAAAAGGAGGACTCTTCTTTGCCTGGCACATGGATGCTTCCGGTCCTGCTGCAGCTACCATGGGGCACCACTGGGTGGCAGGACCATCATAAGGGGAAGGCAGCCGGGGCTCTTTGCCCTAGGTTCTCCTGCCCCTGCTGAACCTACAGTGAGGAACCGCTGGGAGGGTTCAGTTGTCAATGGAGGGCCAGTCTATGAGTGGTGCATGTTAAGCTATGTTATGTGTATTTGTAGAGCGCCATCACTGCGTTTGTGTATCAACAGCCAGTGGAGCTCTCTGAAGTGTGGTGTGATGTGAGTTTGGTGTGGGAGGATGAGTCTGGCTGCCGAGTTCTGGATGGTTTGTAGTCTTCTAGTGAGTTGCTTGGTGATCCCGGTGCAGAGGTGTCCCATAGTCCAACTTGCTGGGGACAAGGGTGTGGGTGGCAGTTTTTCTGGTTTTTCTTGGGTGCCATTTGAAGATGTGAACTCCTGCCCCTCCTGTTGCTACCATGAAGTGCCATGGTGGGTTCAGTTCAATGTATGCATGGCACTTGTGCGCTCCTTACCCACCAGCATCTACCGAGTGGTACCACTGGGCTGCCACAGTTGTCAGCAGCGGGGCAGTCTATCCATGGCACTTGTACGCTCCTGCACCTCCTGCAGCTACCATGGGGTACCACTGGCCGGGTTCAGCTGTCAACTCAATGGCAGTCTAAGCGCGGGGCATGTACGTTCCCAGGACAGTCACAAGGGAGGGTCAGCCAGGAACATTTTACCCAGGCCCCACACTTTACTGGGTGCTATGGCTCACAGCCGCTTTGCAGCAGAATGAAGGCTTATCAACAAAGGTAACAAGCATTGGCAAACCCAATAGGTCGCGCTTATGCAAGAGCTATAGGCTTTGCCAATGTGTTTTTTTGCCATGTTGTACATCAGCGTGGCTGCTGTTCAGCATAGCTAAAAGTTAGTGGTGTAGAGGAGAGTGGAGTGGAGTGTCAGAGTGGAGTGATGTAGCGTGTAGTAGAGTGTTCTAGAGTGGAATGGCATGGCATAGAGTGTTGTGAGCAGAGAGTGGAGGGTTGTGGAGTAGAGTGGATTGTCATGAAATAGAGTGGAGTGTCGTGGAGTAGAGTGAAGAGCTGTGGAGAAGAGTGGAGTGGTGTAGAGTGGAGTCATATAAAGTGGAGTTGTGTAGATTTGCGAAGCGTGAAGAGGTGTAGAGGTGTAGAGTGGAGTAAAGTGTCAGAGTAGAGTGGAGTGGCGTAGCGCAGAATGGAGCATCGTAGAGTGGAGTGGCATAGCCTGGAGTGACAAAGAGAGGGAATAGAGTGGCTAGAGTAAAGTGGCGTAGAGTGTCATAGAGTGGAGTGGCATAGCGTCGTACAGTGGAGTGGCATGGAGTGTTGTAGAGTAGGTGCAGTAGAGTTGAGTGAGACACAGAGGAGAATCGTAGAGTGGTGTGTTGTAGAGTGGCGGGGCATAGAGTGGAGTAGAGTGTCAGAGTGAAGTGGCATAGAGTGTATTAGAGTGGAGGAGAGTACAGTGTCATAGAGTGGAGTATAGTAGTGTGTCGTGGAGTGGTGTAGAGTGGAGTGACATAGAGCGAAGTAGACTGGCATAGAGTGGAGCAGAGTAGAGTGGCATATAGTGGAGTAGAATAGAGTGGCTTGGCATAGAGTAGAGTACTGTAGAGTGGCATCGAGTGGAGTGATGTAGAGGGTCATGGAATGATGTAGAGTGTAGTGGCGTAGTGTGTCATAGAGTGGAGTAAAGTGTCTTAGAGCAGAGTGGCGTAGAGTGGAGTATGCATGGTGTGGTAGTGCACTGCCATTACAGACAACACATTTTCAATTGAAATTACCATTACATTTGAACAGACAATCAGTTTTACTGATAAAACTATACAGCATGCAAACGATATTATGTGAAGGTGGCATCACCTAGTGTATTGATTTGTTTTGATCATATTAAAATATTTGTTTCGAGCACACCTCCGAATTACAAAAAAAATTGCTTAATTTGTGCTTTCCTTATTCTGTTATATTCTGAAATATTTAACATTTAAATGTTATGTGCTAGCAAAAAGTCTTTCCTTTCTCACCCCCAGACTGTCAGATACATCCTCTCGCTTTGAAGCCAGAGAAAGAAAAGTAAACACCAAGGTACATGGAAGACAGAGCCTGGCGTTTGACTTCTGTCTTTGAATGCACACCAAATGTCACAAGATGAGCAGGGGGGGCTCCTCCACTAGGGCGTAGGAGCGTCGCCCCACTGCTTTCTCGCAGTGCGAGAAGCAGAAACATAAAATGGTAATAACTACCATTTTATGTTTCTGTTTCTCGCACTGTGAGAAAGCAGAACAGAAGGGTTTGGTTGCGGGCGGGCGGGTGGGAGGGGCTGCTTTGCGAGCAGGGCTGGGGATGAGTGGTGTGCCCACTCCTGAGCGCGCTTGAATGGTTTGGTCGGCCCTCTGGGTCCGCCCGAAACCAGTCATGCGCACTCTTCTCCTTTCTCCATGCAGGCTGCAATGCAGCCTACATGGAGAAAATGGCCTCCCTGTAATCCCCTGGCTGGGCGGCGTCCACACCTATCACAACGTTACTATTGCAGCATTGTGATTTGCTTAGGGGAGGGAGGCTGCCTGCTTCCTGTTCCTGGCAGGAGAGCAGGAGCAGGCGCCGTGCAGGACTGGCGGCGAAAAAACGCGGGACCCAGCCGGCGTACAGTTACATTTTTTATTTATTTGTAAATTAACCCCCCCTCCTCCCTTGCGACCCCCCATGGCTTGGCAGTTCGGGCTGGACTGTTCCCATGAGGCACAGGGTCAGACTGATTTGCATATGGCCATGTGTGAACTGGGGTGGTGGAGTGAGCTAAAGAATGATGATGGATTAAACCCAGATCAGTTGACTGGGGGTGAGTGTTTGATTTGCTCTAACGCTCCGTCCATCATCCCCTTTGGTATCGCTTTGTTCGCCCTAAGTTGGCAGGGTATGCCCAGACGTGGGTCCCTTGCTCACTTTGCCACTGGATTCAAGATAGCCTGGCTGATGAGGGTTTTGAACCCGAAACCGGTCCCAGGATGCTTGTTTCCGGTCCAGGGAAGACATGGCTTGGCAGTTCGGGCTGGACTGTTCCCATGAGGCACAGGGTCAGACTGATTTGCATATGGCCATGTGTGAACTGGGGTGGTGGAGTGAGCTAAAGAATGATGATGGATTAAACCCAGATCAGTTGACTGGGGGTGAGTGTTTGATTTGCTCTAACGCTCCGTCCATCATCCCCTTTGGTATCGCTTTGTTCGCCCTAAGTTGGCAGGGTATGCCCAGACGTGGGTCCCTTGCTCACTTTGCCACTGGATTCAAGATAGCCTGGCTGATGAGGGTTTTGAACCCGAAACCGGTCCCAGGATGCTTGTTTCCGGTCCAGGGAAGACATGGCTTGGCAGTTCGGGCTGGACTGTTCCCATGAGGCACAGGGTCAGACTGATTTGCATATGGCCATGTGTGAACTGGGGTGGTGGAGTGAGCTAAAGAATGATGATGGATTAAACCCAGATCAGTTGACTGGGGGTGAGTGTTTGATTTGCTCTAACGCTCCGTCCATCATCCCCTTTGGTATCACCATCTACTGCACAAGCATCAATGTGAGAAGACCACCTTATTCTGACCTGGTGCGAAAGGTGGGAGCTGCAGTGCACATGTACAAGAAATAAGTAGAGAGATAGAATACAAAGTGTGTTGTATGAACTAAAAACTAATTAAAACTCCAGTAATTGAATCATGGCTTGCCATATTTGCAGTGTTATAAATGTGATCCAGAATGAGGCATTTTGGCAAGACTATATGGGCTCCCAGTTTAGGAATATTAGAAAGTGCTGCAAGTCCTGACTGATGTGCACCAATAGTGCAGTCTCAGGGGATAGGAGGCAGTTCACAGGTCAGGGGTAAGGTACATAGCGTTACCTAAGACCCGAGTCATGAAGGTACACCTCTTCCAGTCCTGGACTTAACTTCTTCAAGCCACCGCCTCCAGGGATGATAGGATAGTCCAATGTGGCGAAGTGAAATAAAATACTTCAAGTCACAGAATGCATTGCAATGGTAACTGGAAACAAGGTGTACTTGTGAAAATGAGTTTTATTATATCCCTAGAAGTGCTTTTTAGTGCTTCCTGCACCCAGTGCTTAAAAAGCAGGAATGTTGCATGTGAAGTCTGAAGCGTGCTGCCACTTGGTGTTGGAATCACACGTGATGGAGAAGGCAGAGCTCTCAAGGGTTCCAGCTCACATCCCATCCAGGTTTTTCCTTTGCATTCTGGGATCTGTAGTCCTGTTTATCCCATTATACCAATCAGAGGTTGGTACCCCCAGCTTGTCCTCTGATGCCCTTACTCCCTCTTGTCTGAAAGATCATAAAGGGAGGGGTGGGAAAAGAAAGAGCCATGCTACGTTTTCTTCAGTTCCACTTCTTGCTCCACCCCGAAGTGCCTCAATGGCTACTGACAGACTAAGGTTGTAAGAGACCTGAGATGTGATTGGGTGTTAGATGGTGCATGATGTCACTTTTGCTACACCTGGCACTTTGATGAAATAACGTTTGCACGAGTCCCAAAATGCCAAGAGATAACCTTGGCTGGATGGGTTTCTCATTCATAGACCAGGGAACCTTGAGAGCTTAGTATATGTCAGCAGTGCTTAACTTGAGCCAGTGGTATCTGGTGCTCAGCACTGGCACTTTATTTTCAACTCTGGCACTTATGACAGTCTGCTACCTGGTGGCGTTGTCAGTCTAATTTAGAAATGAACAATACAACTGTTGTTTATTAATTCAATATACATTTAAAAGGACTAATACCTGCTGCCCAAGCCATCCTTATAATGTTGGGAGCCTGGAATAGTGTTTATTGTCACACTTATAGGAGTTTGAAAGAGGTTATATAATAATACAAACAGATGTAATATGCACTTTCTGGACTGATTTGTCAATTATGGTTGTTTGGAAATTTTCTGGGGAAATCATGCTTCAATTTGACACAAATAAAAAAGATTATTTGGTTGGGCACACCATAATAGTAATAGAATATTTCATGAGTGTCCTTTCACACTCTGTGCCTTTTTAGAAAATGTATGTGAAAATTGTGCTGTAAAATGCACTACCAAGCTCTGCACTTTAAAAAAATATTTGGAGTGAGAACTATCCCTGATGGAAGATCACGAAAAGCAGCTGCAAGTATTGCATGCCGTACAAAAAGACTGGGTCTCTACACCACTCTTGGAAGGGGATTAATGTTATTCCTCTGTATAACAAGCATTGGCATAGCCAATAGGTCTCACCTACATAAGACCTTATAAGTGTTTAGCCAGAGCTATTGGCTTTGCCAGTGTCTTTAAGCTGTGTTGTAGAGCATTGTGGCTGCTGTGCAGCATTTTAAAAAGTTATAATAAAAAAGTGTTATAAGCATTTTTGTTACCTTATATATAACCAAGAAGACATTATGTACAACTGAACGACCCTATTAAAAAAAGAATTAACATAAAAAATGTCTTCTAGTCTTTTTGCAATTCTGGCAAGTTCTTTCTGCCTGTTCTAATGCTTGTGTGTTATTGCTTTTTTTTGTTATGGGGGGTGACAAACAACGGGAGGGTAGAGGTTGGAAAATAGTACCTGAATTACAACACGAGCAGCGGACGGACACTAAAGGAGAATCAACAGATGCAAGATTGCAAGGGCACACTGAGGTGGTGCTGAGTGATTCTGAGGTAGTGGTGTGCTAGTCTGGAGGTGATACTCAGGTGGTGCGGAGTGATGCTGATGTGGTGCTGAGTAGCTGCTGAGGTGGTGCTGAGCTGGTGCGTAGGGGTGCTGCGCTTATGGTGTGGTGTACTGACTGATGCAGAGGTGGTGCTGTGCTGATTCTGAGGCGGTGCTGTGGTGGTGTTGAGTGATGCTGAGGAGATGCTGCGCTCTAGCGGAGGTGGTGCTGAGTGAAGCTGAGGTGGTGCTGAGTGAAGCTGGGGTGGCGCTGAGTGAAGCTGAGTGATGCTGTGGTGGTGCTTAGTCATGCTGAGGTGGTGGTGCTGCTCTGGTGCTCAGGTGGTGCTGAGCTGGTGCTTAGGTGGTGCTGAGTGATGTTGAGTTGGTGCTGTGCTGAGGCTGCACGGATACTGAGGTGGTGCTGCACTGAAGCTAAAGTTGTGCTGCATTGGTGCTGTGTTGCTGCTGAGGTGCTGCTGCGTTGGTGCTGAGGTAAGGCTGCACTTGTGGTGCAAAGATGCAGAAATGGTGCTGTGCTGATGCTGAGCGATGTTGAGGTGGTGCTGTGCTGGTGTTGAGGTGATGCTACGCTGGTGCTGAGGTGGTGCTGCGCTGATGCCGAGTTGGTGCTGCACTGGTAGTGGTGCACTGATGAGGAGGTGGTGCTGTGCTGATGCTGAGATAGTGGTGTGCTGATGCTGAGGTGGTGCTCAGGTGGTGCTGTGCTGATGCTAAGGTGGTGCTGAGTGATGCTGAGGTGGTGCTGAGTGATCCTGAGGTTGTGCTGAGCGATGCTGTGGTGATGCTGAGTGATGCTGTGGTGGTGCTCGGTCATGCTGAGGTGATGGTGCCCCGCTGGTGCTCAGGGGTGCTGAGCTGGTGCCCACATGGTGTTTAGTGATGCTGAGTTGGTGCTGTGCTGAAGTGATGCTGCACTGATGCTGTGGTGGTGCTGTGCTGATGCTGAAGTGGTGCTGCGTCTGTGCTGAGTTGGTGCTGAGGTGGGTCTGCGCTGGTGCTGAAGTGGGGCTGCATTGGTGGTGGTACACTGATGCGGAGGTGGTGCTGTGCTGATGTTGAGGTGGTGCTGCACTGGTGCTGAGGTGGTGCTGCGCTAATGCTGAGTTGGTCCTGCAGTGGTGGTGGTGGTGCACTGATGAGGAGGTGGTGCTGTGGTGATGCTGAGATGGTGCTGTGCTGATGCTGAGGTGGTGCTGTTGTGGAGCTCAGGTGGTGCTTTGCTGATGCTGAGGTGATGGTGAGGTGGTGCTGAGCGATACTGAGGGGGTGCTGAGGTGGTGGTGTGCTTGTGGAGAGGTAGTGATTGGGTTGTGCTGAGTGATGCTGAGGTGGTGCCGAGTGAAGCTTTTGTTGTGTTCAGGTGATGCTGTGGTGGTGCTGCGGTAATGCTGAGGTGATGCTGCAATGGTGCTGAGGTGGTGCTGCGTTAATGTTCAAGTGGTGCAGAGTTGGTGCTGAGTTGCTGCTGAGGTGGTGCGGTGCTGATGCTGTGGTCGGGCTGCGCTGGTGTGGAGTTGGTGCTGTGCTGGTGGTGGGCACAGATGCAGAGGAGGTGCTGTGCTGATGCTTATGCGATGCTGTGGTGATGTTGAATGATGCTGAGGAGATGCTGTGCTGGAGCTGAGGTGGTGCTGAGTGATGCTGTGGTGGCGCTGAGTGATACTGTGCTGGTGCTGCGCTGATGCTGAGGTGGTGATGCGTCACTGATACGGAGGTAGTGCTGCACTGGTAGTGAGGCTGTGCTGGTGCGCTGGTGCTGAGGTGGTGTTGCGCTGGTGCTGAGGTGTTGCTGCGCTGGGGCTGAGGTGGTGCTGTGCTGGAGCTGAGTGATGCTGACGTGGTGCTGTGCTGGTGTTGTGGTGATGCTCAGGTGATGCTACGGCGGTGCTGCTGAATTGGTGGTGAGTGACGCTTACTGGTGCTGAAGTGTTGCTGTGTTGATGCTGAGATGGTGCTGTGGTGGTGCTGCGGTGGTGCTGAGGTAGTGCTGAGGGGGTGTTGCACTTGCAGGATATATTGTTAAGTAACTTCACATTACATGGCACAAATGGCAAGCATGAGAAGGCATCCCGTGATATTGGTTTTATTTCACTGACGATTGAAACCTAAAAGAAAGCATCAAAAGAGAAAGCGCGCAACTTAAAGCTGCTTCCATTTTCATAAAATGGAGCAATAACAGCATGTTTACCATTTTAATTGTATTCAAATAATCACGCTGTCAAAAGCACAACGTAAATAGATTGATCCTACTGTTAGCCGTCTTCTTAAACTACACTTTCATTAAGTAAGTGTACTATTTAAGGTTTGGACATTTGAGCTAATGAAACCAAAATGTTAAAGGATGAAATACAACATAGCCTCCGGTTGAAAAAGCACTTGTGAAACCAAAAGACAGTGGAAAACAAGATAAGGACATGATTTGCAGCCCTCGACTGAACGAGTTCGGAAAGCCAAACAAGCCCAGGCAAAAGAAAAAGTAGTGAGCCAAAACTAACTTATATGGCTGCTAGTGAAGTGATCCATGAAACGGGGCCAGTCTCAAGGTTGTTACCAAAACAGCAAAAGGAGGGACACATGTCAACTATTCACCAACGAAAACAAAGGAATTTAGAAAGGCACAAATCAAAACAGATGGGCGTGTTGAAAGCCCATAGAGTAGATACAGCATGTCTTGAGAGACAGTGCATGCCCTGCCTAGGCGAGACCTAAAAACTTTCCCAAAACTAGGACATTAGATGTCACTGGAAAGATATTTGCTAAATGTCTTTTGCAAAGACCAATTGCCTGGGCAAATTAAATTGAGCTCCTTTTAGTAGAACAAGGTGCATTTTGGGAAGGTTGTTTCATGATAGATAACATTGTATGTCTGATGATGAACTCAGAAAAGGATCATAACTTAAGAAAACTGGAATGATATGTGCCATTTGTGTAATTTAACAGTGCTTTTGACATAGTTGAAAGAGAAACCCTTTGGCAGAAGTTAAAAACTCGGGTATTCAGATAGATCTCTTAAGACCATTGTTTTATTTGTATTCAGAGAATTTGATAAAGGTAATAATGGGGCTGGTATAAAGTATTCATCGAAAATAACTGTTCTTAATGGACTAAAACAAGGATGTATACTTGCCCAATTACTATTCTTGTTACATTTACCCAGTTTTCCAAAGAAAATAAAGAACACTAATGCACATTTTACTAGACTTGGAGCAAATGAGATATTTACACTAATGTATGCTGTTGATCTAGTCCTAATGTCTCCTACCCATAGATGCCTTCAGAGAAAGTTAGACTTATTAGCCACTTTTTCAAAACAGCGTAATATATCGGTGGATGAGGGGAAAGTAAAAAGAATGATAATGAGGTGAAAAGACTAAGCCCTCCCGCCATTGGTATTATAAAAGAAAGAATTCAATAAAAGTTGGTAAAAGATTACACTTACTTAGTTGTGAGCATCTCATGGGTAAGCCACATGAAATTCAATCATCTATGAAGCGATTGTTTATGGGCTCAGAATTTTTTTGGAGCAGTAAATAATGGCAATGTTCATTTGCTTCTAAAAATTTATGGAGCCAAAAGTCAGTGGCTCTTCTTTACACATTTGAAACTCAATCTATAAGCGCAGTGAAATGCATTCTTTTGTAGAATCTAAACTATGGAAGTATTATTTAGGGATTGTCCATTCTAGCTCGATTAAAATGTTATGTCTAGAATTAGGTTTGATGGGGTAGCATTTAGGACCTATGGTCAGGTTATTCGCTATTCTCATTGCCTATTTTCTAGTCTGAAAAAACTTTAAAAAAAGAATATCTGATATATCCATGATACGAATAAAAGCTATGCATTTATCAAATTACTTAGTTTTTGTTTAGAACAACTAGGTCTTAAAACTGAGGAGGTATTTATGCATAAAAATATTAAGTCGCTGGACCTATGGTTAAATAAAATAAGTACAAAAGATTTCAAAAGCACTTACAACATTGTCTACAAATTAAAAGATTACAAGTGATGCTCATTTGTGAGTTGTGGGACAATACAGTTTTATCTGAAACCAAATTTCTGTCCGTCTGTACATAGAAATATATAAAATTTAAATCTGGCTATTACCGATGGGGGAAAATATTTGGTGTAACAGCGAAGGACCGCGAGTGCACCCAGGATGTCAGTTTTGTAATTTTTCTTGTCCAGGATATGATCCATGTATTGTATTTTTGTCCAGAGTTATTAAATATTAAAAATAAATATATCAGACCACTATTCTATAAATAAGCTATTGACATACCAGGAAGCTTTTGTGATAATGTTGACTCCCCTGTCCGTACATAAATGATATCACCCGCATAAATATTTTGGGTGTTTTTAAAATTGAAAATGAAAAAAAATGTTTTTATGCTCAAGTTTTATTATTGCATAGTGGCATTTAACACCCACGGCTGGTTGTAGCAAACACAGAAAGGGAAATGGTTGTTTCGTTTTATTGTTTGTTTATATGAAACTGACTTATGATTCTCTTATTTTTAAATAGTATAGGTAGCTTTTTGTTGGCCTCTCCTTGTTTAAGTTATAGTATTGTTTCCAGAGAACGAATACGCATTTGTAATACTGACATCGTAATGCACTTTTACTGTCCAAGTTGTTGTAAATGAAATTGAGTATTGATTTTAAAAAGTGATATAGTGGGTCTGTGGGTTGACTATGAAATAAAGAAATGCTGTTCTGTGTTGAGCTACGCACGCCTTTTGTCCTTGGTTCTCCGCTTGCAAGGAGTCGAGGCAGCTCAGCGGGTTTGAGCATAAGAAGCTGTGAATCTTCTAAAAGCACACAGATGCATACCACCCGAAACTTAACTGGGACTCCCTCCCAGTAAACTGGGGGGTCCCAAAAGGCGTGGTCTTCAGTGGAAGTTCCTTGTGTGTTTAACAGAGCTGCCAGTGATAAGAGAAGCCCAGATGCTGTTCTGTGGGAGGTGAGTTTCAGCTGACATTGGCCTCAAAGGTCACTGTTGGCGCTGGGGACAGGCTGCCGTGCACAGGAGCTCTGCTGGCAGAATCATAACATAACATGACATAACATAACGTGTATTTGTAAATTGCAGGTTCACCCAGAAGGGCATCTTGGCGCTGAATAACAGATGTTTATTGTTACCCAACTGAATGGTACTTATTTTATCAACCTCAGAAGGATGGAAGGCTGAGTGGACCCGCCAGGTTCTAAACCTGTGACTATGAGGTCAAACACAGGCCCCCACAGTGGATGTATTAGTCCACTAAGCCACCAGACCCAGTATAATATCAGAATGTAGGACTCTGGGATCAAATGTTTACCTTGTTCTGTGAACTCCCTGGACATGGGCCCCCAGTGCATTCACGGATTACCGCTTCCAACCCGTGAACAGGGATTATGGGGCAGGGTTCAGCCCTGTCTTTGAAATGCAGGGGCTTGGAAGACGCAGGACGCACAGCAATGGTTCTCTACCCCAAGCCGAGAGAAAGAGAAGCCGTGGGGGTCCCTGCAGGCGGAAGGTGCAGCTGGCTTTAAAAAGACCAGGTGTGCTTGACGATGACACTGGGCCATAGGGCTGCTTGGCAGAGTGGGAGCTCGTCCTTTCACATACCAGGGTTATGTTCAAACATGGATGAGGGAAATACGGTGTCGTGGGATGAGTGCAATGGTGGAGGGGGCGGGGATAGGAGTGAAATGCAATGAGAAGTTGGATAACCAGAAGGGACTCCCTAGCACGGAGTAGGTTTCCCATTCTGGGTACATCCGAGGAACATTTAGCTGCGCTTTACCTACAACCAGCGGCAGCTCCTTTGCAATGGCGGAGGAGCGTTGCCACCCTTCCACCTCCCACCCCCACCCCCCCTCCCGTCAGCAGCCAAAATAATGAAAAATAAAATGATAATAAACCCTTGTTTATTATCGTTTTATTTTTGCTCTTGGAGCCGAGGCTTGGGGGCGGAGCCAGGGGGATGACAGGCACTAGCGGGAGTGTTTGGCACTGTTATGTGTGCGCATGACGGTTTGGCCGACCGTCTCAGGGTGACCAAACTGTCATGCGCACAGAAGCTCTCTCCAATCCGATCTGCGTTGCCGGGTTGGAGAGAGCAGGCACAGGCACCCAGTCTAACTGGGAGCACAAATCGAGGGCACTCAGGCCAATCCTGATGCTGCTCTCATGCTGCCAGCAGCATGACAGCAGCCTCAGGATTGGTGGCAGTGGACTCTGGAAGCCTGTGCCTGCAGTGGAGAGGAGCGCGATGCAGCAGGTAAGTGTTTTTTTGTTTTTATTTATTTGTCTTGCCATCTATCCATCCCTCCTGTCCCCCCCCACCCCGCCAGTTTATCGAGATACTGCCCGCTACTGCCTACAACAGAGCCGTTAGGAATGTCTGGTGACTACTGTTTCTCCTTGTCCAACCTATTTAAGGATAAGAAAAAAAAGAGTAACGGCTTCACTGACGAATTTCATACTTTTTTTATGGCTCACCAGCTATGTTGGGGGAAATACCACCCCTATGATCAATTTGGAATGTTCCCGCCTATGATCGAGTGTGTTAGTAAAATGCAAACTATCTACATCAACCATGAAGGGACTGTTCACCTTGGGTGACCACTTGACTGTTGCAAGACAGCAGTGCTTGATTTGTTAAAAACATAAGAGCAGGAGGCCAAAGGTTTCCTTGGGAGTCTACCACTGGCGCTGTGGAATGCCAGGCTTGCAGAACACCCAGGCTGCCTGGTCTTGAGTCCTCCTCAGGCGTCTCTCTCCCATCACCCTACACTTCCTGCCTATTTATCTCGTGAACACCCAGGCTGCCTGGTCTTGAGTTCTCCTCAGGCGTCTCTCTCCCATCACTCTACACTTCTGCCTCTATCTCATGAACACCAAGGCTGCCTGGTCCTGAGTCCTCCTCAGGCGTCTCTCTCCCATCACCCTACACATCTGCCTCTTTATCTTGAGAACACCCAGGCTGCCTGGTCTCGATTCCACCTCACACTTCTTTGTACATCACTCTACACTTCTGCCTCTATCTCATGACTACCAAGGCTGCCTGGTCTTGATTCCGCCTCACACCTCTTTCTACCATCACTCTACACTTCTGCCTCTATATCATGAACACCAAGGCTGCCTGGTCTTGATTCCACCTCACGCCTCTTTCTTCCTCTATCCTACACTTCCTGTCTCTTTATCTTGAGAACACCAAGGCTGCCTGGTCCTGAGTCCTCCTCAGGCGTCTCTCTCCCATCACCCTACACATCTGCCTCTTTATCTTGTGAACACCAAGGCTGCCTGATCTTGATTCCACCCCACGCCTCTTTCTTCCCTCACCCTACACATCTGCCTCTTTATCTTGATTCTACCTCACGCCTCTTTTTTCCATCACTCTACACATCTGCCTCTATATCTCATGAACACCAAGGCTGCCTGGTCTTGATTCTACCTCACGCCTCTTTCTTCCCTCACCCTACACTTCCTGTCTCTTTATCTTGAGAACACCAAGGCTGCCTGGTCTTGATTCTACCCCACGCCTTTTTTTTTCATCTCTCTACACTTCCTGCCTCTATCTTATGACTACCAAGGCTGCCTGGTCTTGATTCCACCTCACACGTCTTTGTACATCACTCTACACTTCTGCCTCTATCATGAACACCAAGGCTGCCTGGTCTTGATTCCACCTCACACCTCTTTCTTCCATCTCTCTACACTTCCTGCCTATTTATCTCGTGAACACCAAGGCTGCCCGGTCTTGATTCCACCTCACGCCTCTTTCTTCCATCTCTCTACACTTCCTGCCTCTATCTCATGAACACCAAGGCTGCCTGGTCTTGATTCCACCTCACACCTCTTTCTTCCATCACTCTACACTTTCTGCCAATTTATCTCGTGAACACCAAGGCTGCCTGGTCTTGATTCCACCTCACATCTCTTTCTTCCATCACTCTACACTTCCTGCCTCTTTATCTCGTGAACACCAAGGCTGCCTGGTCTTGATTCCACCTCACGCCTCTTTCTTCCATCACTCTACACTTTCTGCCTCGATCTCATGAACACCAAGGCTGCCTGGTCTTGATTCCACCCCACGCCTCTTTCTTCCATCTCTCTACACTTCCTGCCTATTTATCTCGTGAACACCAAGGCTGCCTGGTCTTGATTCCACCTCACGCCTCTTTCTTCCTCTATCCTACACTTCCTGTCTCTTTACCTTGAGAACACCAAGGCCGCCTGGTCTTGATTCTACCTCACACCTCTTTCTTCCATCACTCTACACTTCCTGCCTCTTTATCTCATGAATACAAGGCTGCCTAGTCTTGATTCCACCACACGCTTCTTTCTTCCATCACCCTACACTTCCTGCCTCTTTATATCGTGAACACCAAGGCTGCCTGGTCTTGATTCTACCTCACACCTCTTTCTTCCATCACTCTACACTTCCTGCCTCTATCTCGTGAACACCAAGGCTGCCTGGTCTTGATTCTACCTCACACCTCTTTCTTCCATCACTCTACACTTCCTGCCTCTTTATCTCATGAATACAAGGCTGCCTAGTCTTGATTTCACCTCACGCTTCTTTCTTCCATCACCCTACACTTCCTGAATCTTTAACTCGTGAACACCAAGGCTGCCTGCTCTTGATTCCACCTCACGCCTCTTTCTTCCATCTCTCTACACTTCCTGCCTCTATCTCCTGACTACCAAGGCTGCCTGGTCTTGATTCCACCTGACGTCTCTTTCTTCCATCACCCTACACTTCCTTATATCGTGAACACCAAGGCTACCTGGTCTTGATTTCGCCTTATACCTCTCTCTTCCACCACCCTAAACTTCCTGCCTCTTTACCTCACTCTTGCAGGCTCATTTTCTCCCCTATTTACTCAATTTGTCACTGTTTTCCTTCTCTTCGCACTTATATCTCCCTTTTCTGTTTTTCTCTCTCTTGCTCTGGGTCCACGTGATAATGAAACATGAGTGCAGTGCCCACCACCAGCACAAATGTCTGACGGTGTCACCTGGGCAACAAGCTGTCAGCCCGGGCCTTTCTCTTTACAAAGAACCAGGGCCACTGGGATTCGGCGCAGTGGAGGGCAATTGATGCTGCAGGGCTGACAACAATATGCTAAAAAAAAAAAAAAAAAGGCGAATTATGCGGCACGATCTGTGACAGGATTGTTATTTAGTCATTTCAACACCTCCTAATATTGTCTGGGCAAATCTCATTACTGCCAGTTTACCTCTTTAATCAGCAACTGAAAGGTCATCGGTTAAGCTTTTGCAGAGGGTCTGTCATTTTGGGGGAACCACGTTTTTGCACTTTCTTTTAGTAATTTTTGATCTGTTTGAGCTAGAAACATTTTTAGTGAAACCTGTAAATTACACAGCAGATGGCTGATTATGTGGCAAGCATGGCAAACCCATATTCATGCGGAAAACATCGCTGCCGCAGAATCACATAGTTGCCTTGGCCCTGCAAATAACTGTATTCTGGTATTTGTCGCTTGTTTGCTTTCACTATGAACCAGGTCTTCATTCCCAGAGTGCACTACTTGGAATGTTAAACTCAATTCTGGCAACGTGATTTTATTGTTCCAACAGTTTCTGCTGGGCCTGCTCGTGCCTGACTGAAGACACGGCGTGGCAGTCAGTTTATGAATGAGCGCTCTCAGGCTTACAACTCACGACACAGATGTATCCGTTTGTACTGACAGGCCACCGTCCAGGCTGATGAGAGGTGAGCAGTACCTGCCACCTATGTCCACTGAAAAGTAGAGTGTCATTAAAGCCGCGAGCCTGGCTCGGGCCAGATGCCAGGTTCTGGCTTAGCTCGCGGTCCTCTTTGACCCATGAGCCCAAAACGAGCCGAGCCTTCACATACTTACCAACCTTCCCAATTTGGGCTGCAGGTTTTGCTTTTCAGGCAGGCCTACAGATTTTACTCAGTAATCATCACTTTTTTGTGGACTTCTTACCCACATGGGAGCTTTGAAAAAAGATGTAAACACGCCCTGTCCCAGTAATTGTCAATGACCTGCTAAAAGGTGTTTTGTGTCTAGTCGGAGCACTTGGTGATCGGCTTCACCGCAGGTTCACAGCCCTGCTGCCTTCCAGAGCTATCGGTGTAGGGAGTTAGGCTGACCCTACCCTGGATTGTAAATATACCGGACTCAAAGCTAGAGTGTAAAGACATCTCCGCGGGTGAGTGCTCATATACTTCAAAGGAGGCCTCTCTGCAAGGGCAACATTGTGAAACCAAATCTAGACATCTGTGCCTACGCAGGGGGTGGGGAGGGTAGACATACAGGGTCTGGTGGCTTAGTGGACTAATGTATCTACTGTAGGGGCCTGTGTTTGATCTCATGGTTACAGTCTCAAACCTGGGGGACCACTCAGCCTTTCATCCTTCTGAGGTCGATAAAATGAGTACCAATAAACATTTGTTATTCAGCGCCAAGATACCCTTCGCAGTGAACGTGTGCTTTACAAATACACATGCTATGTTATGTCATATGGCGTAAAATGAACTGATATGTATCTACATTGCAATGCAAACAAGAAAATACTGCAAACGACTAAACAAATACAGTATTTAGCTGGTGGAGCAGTGTTATTGCTTTCACTCCCTGCTTTATTTTTTTAATTTTTATTTGTGTTTGTGATTTTGTATAGTGCAGGCTGAGCCTGTGGGCATTACAGCACTTTGCAATGGGACCAAAACACAACAATCACACTGTGAATACCACAAACAAACTCAGACACATTAGAGCATAAATCGAGGCGCAATGAGGGCAGAAGGGATTAGCCCAAGTGTCTATCGAAGCGAAGAGCTTTGAGATCTGTTTTTAAGGTGGCATGGCATGAAGTCAGGTGGAGGAACGGAAGGAGGGAGTTCCAAATTCTTGTGGCACTTCTAGAGAATGATTGGCTCAAGAATCACTCTCGATTGAAGGTGGGATGCTAAAGGAGAAGGGACTGAACATTTATAGGCCCCCAGTTGGTACCCGAATTTTTAAATTTTTCAGTTAGGTACGAGGGAGAAGATGAGGGCAGCGCTTTGTGAGTAGTGCATGCGATTTTGATTTGGGCTCGAGCCACTGGATGGTCAGCAGGATGAGAGTTATGTGATCGAATTTCTTGTGACTGGTCACAAAGAGCAGGGCCGGATTGGCCGTAGCGGGCACCGGGTGTTTTACCGGTAGGCCGGAAGGGTGTGGGCCGGTTTTGGACTGGTGGGGGCCATTTTCGGTACAGCGGGCCGGTTTTGCAGCAGTGCTGCAATATCGGCCCCCTGTACCATAAGCAGCAGCAGTGTTTTCGACCAGCACTGACTAATGACAGTTCAAAGGTCACTGTACTATATTAGGAGTGTAACTTATGAACTGCAAGCAACAAAAGGATTTCTGTGACAAAAGCAATAACCTACAGAGCGATCCACAATAAATACAGTGCTGTGATCTGTATGGTACACGTTCTTTGCAGCAGGCCTATTAACCCCCTGTGCTAATTTATGATGAGTCAAAATAGCCACTAGACAAAACTCCAATCTCTCCCAAGCAGGAACATTAATCACCAGAGTTATCTTGACATTTTTATTGTTGCCTGAAAACTGAGGAACAAGGAAAAAGGAGCAGGTACTTTTAAAACCATAAATTATTTCTAAACCAAGCGCCCCTACAGGTCGGCGCCAGGCGCAGCTGCACAGGTTGCATTGCCTTAGAGTGGCCCTGAGAGAGAGAGAGATTTGAACCTTGGGGGACCTCTTGCTGCAGGCCAACTGGCTTTGAGACAGAGTTCCTGATTTTCACGATTTGCGTGCAGTTCTGAGGTAGAGGAGAACCAGTTCGGACTCATAC
Organism: Calotriton arnoldi; assembly: GCA_963921515.1. Classification (NCBI taxonomy): domain Eukaryota; kingdom Metazoa; phylum Chordata; class Amphibia; order Caudata; family Salamandridae; genus Calotriton; species Calotriton arnoldi. The sequence goes on from CAWUFW010003774.1 coordinate 685,595, forward strand.
CTGCCAGCTTGAAGAACAATCTCACTGTGTGAGGAGAGGGGGGTGTCCTTGAAGGGGGCGGGGCCTCATGCTGAGAAGTACCTAAGAAGCACGTTTGAACCGCATCCGGGCCCCAAACCTCCTCCTCCAAAAAAAGCCCCAAAAAAGCTAGCTGAGGGTGGTGCCGATGTCCTGGGGTGTTGTCATACCCCTTAATGACATCAGCAGTTCAAAGCCTCGGAAAACGGGCTGGAAAACAACTATTTACAGTGGTTTTCAGCTCGTTTTTCCTGCCACTGGGTGATATTAGCTCCTTACCAGGAGACTGTGTGATGAGAGCTGACATTGTGTGTCACACAGTGGCCCCATGTGAGTGGCAGGTATGAGGACTCTGTCTTCACATCCCATTTGCTGCTTAAAAGTGTTTTCACAGAGCCTGCTGGCTGACTGTGTCAAATGCAGCAGAGAGGTCGAGGAGAACAAGAAGGCATGATTTTCCCGTGTCAAGGATGCGGAGAGCCCGTTCCTAAGAGACCTCGCCATATTTGATCACTCTTCCCTGTAATAAGGGAGTGAGCAGTTTCAATCCTACTGGGAGCTAATCCGGAAAATATAAATGGCTGAAACATATGTAAATAAAGCTGTTATGCACGTACTCAGTGTTTATTTATATCTCGGTGCACTGTCCAAAGAGACTGTCGGGTTTGCAGCCATGCACTCCTGCCCTAGAGCCCGAGGTTTGCCCCTGGACAGAGGGTGATCACAGTGAGAAAGGCAGGAGAAGGGAGGAAGCCGAAAGCATTGGGATAGCTGAAGAACGGAGGGGTGGAAAAAGAAGGCAGGAAAAAACACAGAGGAGGAGAATCTAGAATGAGAGAGAAGATAGACGAAGATCCTGGGAAGGAAAACTTTAGAGGAAGAGACATCAGAAGTTGTTCCAAATCAAATGTGGGCAGCTCACCTATTCATGCTTTTACATTGCATTATGGTATTTTTAGTTTTGAATATTTAGTTCAAAATACAAAACGGCAAGTACCATACACAGAGGAAATCAGGTAAATTAATAACTGATAAAGCGAGAAAGAAAGACAGCCAGGGTCAGTGGGTAACCCCAGCTTGTCTCTGTTCTTGAACAACCACAGCTAATACCAGCTGCTGCTCTGAGTGATGATGTGGCAGTGGTTCGGATGGGTCTTTTCTTTTGCTAATATGTGTAATTGCCTTCACGGAGGTGCGGAGTCTCTTCTGCACTCACCCTCTTCTTAGGGCAGGAGAAGCTGGTGATATATACATTAAAATACTGTAGTTCGCCTTTCCGTAACTTTCGATTGTTTTTCTAAAAAGAAAAGTCAACTTGTTTTAATGCATAATGTGTGTACTGATTCGGTTTGCCAAAGAATTAAACTCAAAGCATTAATCTTTGATGTAATGTGTGGAATAGAAAAATGGACGAGAATAAGAGGAGGGTTGTTTGCCGATATGATGATTAATTTGTTCGCTCTTCAGCTCCATGCACTTGGTGGCCATCCAGGCTGCCATTGAGGTCTTGCTACATCTAAAGGCTGCTCCCATGGTCCCAGGGTTGGCCGAGATGTTGAGAAAGATCTGCATATCATCAGCGTGTAATACAATGTCAGAGCCAAACATGTGGACAGTGGGGCAAGTGCAGAGATGTAAATGTTAAATAAAGCAGGTTTTAACCAAAATCCTGAGGAACACTGAGTGATTGAGGTGTCAGAAGACTGCAAGGGGGAGAAAGAGACTATTTTGGACCCATCATTGAGAAAAGATACATGCCACTGAAGGGCCGGCATGCAAATCCCTAGATCAGAGAGCTTGGCAGTCAGAGTGGACAAAAGCTGCTGCCAAGGCCCATAATTTTCCTGAGCTTGTTAGAGATGCTTAACAGCTCTGCTTCTATGCTGTGGGGGACAGGGGGGGGAGGGGGAGGGGTGAAAGCTAGACTGGGAATGGCCAGGGGGATCTCGATTGACCAGATATTGTGAAAGTAGGAGAGTAACATGTTTCTCCAGAATTTTGACCGGGTAATGAAGGAGTAAAATGGGGCGATTGTGTTATGTTCCCGGGTTAGGCCCATGTATCGAAGCTGCTCATTTCTTGCATTGTCCTCTATTTCACAATAACATTTCTGACGTGAACTTTTGCACATATTTGCATGCACGACAATGTTGGATTAGTTTCTCTGACACTACTTTGTTTACACATCTAGCTTCGCACAACATTATCACATTGCCTTGAACATCATGTACAAGGCCCCTTTACGCAGTAGGTACAAAAGTCGTTCTATCTACATCCACGGGGCGACAGAGCTAAATACATATCCATAACATCGCTAATCTGCACGTACATCGCAAGGCTGTTTTTGTTACAAATAATTAGCATCCCGATAGATTAGCAGAGGAGACACTTCAGCCGACACTGAGGTTCCAGGCATGCTGAGACTTCACCAAGCAGCGGCCTGACATCTTCGTGAAGGGGTGTCCAGTGTGTGACCAAGACGGGCTCCTACATGCTGTCCCACCAGGTAATTGGGTTGGATCGTCCCTTGGGGGAAAATCTTGGCTTCATGCCTACACACACTCAAGGTACAGTTAGAGTAGGGTTTTGCGTAGTAGGAGTATGCCTGATTACTGCTTTGTTTATATACCTGCATATATACACTGTTTTAGCACCATGGTAGAACTATATCCTCTATTTACGCTTTTGATGCTTGTAATCCCTTTCACCTGCTTCTGTCTGCTGATTATCGCAGCACATGTATTCTGTACCAGAATAATGTTGGTTCAGTAAATATATTGAAAACGTCCCACTGTGTATTCTGTATATTTCTCTGAGCACGACTAAGCACGAGTGACTGAGCAAAAGGTTCTGATCTGTTTCCATGATCCCTGAAGGGTCAGGATTGTCATTTTCGGTGTTTGCCAGAAACCATTTGCTCCCTGGTAAGGTTAGGGGGGCTTGTGGTGGCACTGTGAACCAGCTGGTCTCTAGGCCAACATATCTTGCGGGGTGCCTGGAATCAGTCTAGGCACCTCGCCCAAAGTTTATGCTGTCCAAAAAACGCTCAGATCCTATGGATTAGTAGGAACTACATGACAATAGTTACTATGGATGTCGGGGTTGGCAGTGGGTTTCGCAAGAAGGGTGATGCCCACGGCCTATTTATAAATTGGGAGGACATTAGCGGGTTCAAGGGGAGGTTGCATTGATTGACCAGGGGAGGGCCAATCACATCAGGGCAAGAGATAGGATACGAGGGAGACAGGGCTCTTTGGGGGAGGCCTACTTCACAGAGCAGAGGAGCACAGAGTTGCGATCATCTTCAATGGGGAGGAATTAAACGAGAGGAGCCTTGAGCAGAAGTGGACAGGCGGTTAAGGCAAGGTACTGACCTCAACACTGTTTGAGCAGGAAAGTTGGCTTGAATGGTGACAATTCTTCTGGGAACAAAGGCAGAGAGTTCAAGTTTTTTTATGGATCTGCTTGATGGTACGAAGTTCCGTGTCCCAAGGTGCAATGGGTTTGTTTTAAAAGGTGTAAGTTAAACACATCCGAGTCGAAAACCTTTCCAAATAACCCAATAAGGTGCCATATGCATATACGTGTTGTTGTGACATTCTATAGGTAGGACATTTTTCTGTCTTTATTGTAATGTTTTCTGAAAATGTGGTGAGTGTGGTAGGTAAAAAGACAAACAGAAACTAAGAAACTTAAGAAATATAAACTTGCTGGTTCAGCAAATTTAGAGGCGGGGGCCGTTTCTTTTCCCATTCTGGTGGCATCGCTGCTTGCCGAGCGAGGAGACGGCGGCAGTGCCAAGAGGCAATTAGATTTCTCCATTTCGTCTCTTGCTCGTTAATTTGCTGAACATCTGTATTATGTTGCTTTGCACACCAACAAATATCTGACACTTCAATGCATCAGTGAAGGCGGCACTAATTACTTGCTGTGTGTTCCCTCTGTCTTTCTGTGGAGTTCAATGCAATTAAAGAAAACAAGAGCTATCATTTTGGGAGAAGAAAGGTCAGGCAAAGGTCAGGAATGAAAAGTGAAAATCATAACTTTTTCAACAGAAGTTTGTTTTATAAAGTGGGAACCTCACTCTAAAAGTGGAGGATTTGATCTGTTTGGGGACAAGGTGAGATGTCAAGGTGAGCTTGACACACCTGCTTCACCTCCTAAAAATATGTATCCTAATCATTCCCTCTCTCACCTCATTATATTTTCAATATCCGTTTTGACCCCTGTTCACTCGTTTGCATTCCTTTTCTATCATGTCTTGTAAGGTCCTAAGATGATCACATGCATTACACTCTTACTGGCTGTTAGCTCATCATTGTGGTGGGCACAGTCCAAAAATGAAAATGCCAGTGTAGCGTTGAAACGCGTCGAGATCATTCCGAACCAATTGGGTTCGGCTGTCCTGTTAACATCAGAGAAAAACCTTCCGTAAGGACACCAATGTTGCTTTCAGTTCTTGGTATTTCTTTGTAGGCTCAGAGAGAGGACCTGCCCAATAGAGGATTATGTTGTTTTCAGGCCTTCGTAAATCTTTGTTCAGATCAAAGAGAACACGTGCCCCATAGAGACATTTGTTATTCAAGCCTTTGTGAATCTTTTTGTGGGAAAAGAGAAGACCTGAACTTTAGAGACCTAGGTTGTTTTCCGGTCTCCATAAACATTTGCTTGGGTCTGACACAAGACCTGCTCTCTCTATGTTTTTGTTCAGATCCAGAGGAGACCTTCCTCATAGGGACCCAAGTTGTTTTGGGTTTCCATAAACCTTTGCTCTGGTCTGAAAGAAGGCAGGTCCCATTGGTTAAAGTAGCATAGCTTGGGTTTGGTCTGAATACAACTCAGCACCTCTAAATGGACAGGTCAAAAGCTGTTTCATTGAGATATATCGACACATTTGGACTCACTATTAAGATTGGGCATTTAGAATCATATGGATTCCAAGATTTGCATTTGGCTTAAATCAAACAACCCACAAGACAAAATACACCTACACAGGCACAATAGAACGTACAAGTCATCAATCAAAAGAGCAAGAAATGCTGCCACTCAAGGAGAATCAACAATGCAATATGCCCCAATAAAGATCTTTTTTTAAAATGCCAACCCAAAAAGCATTCAGTGAACCCATCCTAATTTCCTGGACTTTTGTAATAAACTGGCAACACCTTACATAGCTAATGCAGACAGTCTGGAATTGTACTTAACACACAAAACCAACCTGCCCAACCCACTTCCAACAAACAGCTCCTGTGATAGGGTAACACCTTCTCAGGTATGCTTCCAAGATCTGTCAGTGGCTGAATTCCAGAATCTTCTGGTAGCCAGTAAATCAGCCAGCTGCCCCTCTGACCCTGACCCCCCCACAAAATGTGAAGAACATGCTTCTAAGAACATCAGCAGCCATACCAGTGAGAAACCCCACCAACAGGTGTTGCCCAGAAGATTTTAAAAAGATATTCATATGCCCACTACTAAAGAAAAGCAAGTTCGGCCCTCAAGACCCCACCAATTACAGACTAATTGTAAATGGGCCACTTCCTGGCAAACTTATAGAAACAACAGTATTCAACCAAATATTAAATTAATTGAAGATAACTCCGTACTCTCGGACTTGTAAACCTGATTTTGGCATGCAAGAATCCTGGAATCAGCCTGAATCACCATCTTTGGTGACTTTAAAAACACTGTAGACCAAAGTGAGTCACTGCACCACAACTCTTGGACCTTTCCGCTGCATTCGACACCTTTGATCATGACACGTTAATCATAAGACTCAAAGAAGTTGCTTAGTATGTCACTTGGATCTCACCATACCTACACAAAAGAACAACTGTGACCCATACGCCGCCCTTCTCATCACAACCCTACATTATAAAAGAAGGAGTCCCTCAAAGCTGCATCGTCTTACCTCTCCTTTTTAATGTCTACACGAAATTCTAACCAGAATGAATCAACTTTTTTAGCTCCAATTGCTATCACCACTCCAATGATACACACATAATTTTCAAATTGAAAAACCCCAAACATTGGAAACTCAAAAATGTTCAGTTTCCTCCAGTGGATTATATGAAGCCACCTCAAATTACATGGCTCTAAAACAGAGACACTAACCTGTAGTGGCTCTAAAATGTATGATCCTCTACGCACCTGGTCAGACCACCTACGACCTCCATCAAACATATCCAAGGTCGTATGAAACCTTGGAATCACCATGGACTCCAAACTGCCCATGAATGCTGAAGTGGACAGCTTTCCAGATCAGCCTTCCTTGCCATAGAGACGCATCCTCCCACACCGAGGATTCCCTCATAAGGTAAAGCACCAATCTCTCTTTCTATCAAAGCTGGATTACGCCAGTGGCCTTTACCATAGCTCACCCCTGTCAACTATGAGAAGATTACAGAGAATTCAGACCTCTGGTGCCAGACTACTCTTACACGTATAGGCACACGCCCATCTCTCACCTGCCTCAATTGCCTTGGTTACCAGAAGAGCCACTTTCCACCTTCTTTGTATCACTCACTAGGAATTAAATGGTAAAGGCCTAGTATTCATCAGAAAGTAAATCACCAAATACAACCCCAACCAGGAACACTCTAGACTGGCAGCTTGTCTCACTATACCAGCGTACAAGCAAAAAACCCATCTGTGGTACCTCTTCCTATGAAGAAGCAGTCAACGTGTGGAACTCGTTACCAGCGAAGATAAGGGCCACCGAGAACCATATGATTTTAGGAAACTAGTTAATAGCTGGCCACATGCTCACAGGGCCAACAAACAGCAGCTTACAGCCGTAGCAAGCACAACATACAAAAAAACACAACTTTGTACCTTTGGGGCAGTCCACTATCAGATCATATAACCCAGAGGAGGGAACGCTTGTCAGGGGCAGTATATGCTAAATACAATTACAGTTACATGGTTTGAATTGTAAATGTTTACTACATTGAACCATTCATCCTACGCCTGGTAAACTCTGCGCGCCTGTTTCAACGTGCCCCACAGGTACCTTCGATCTGCTCCTCACTGGTCTCCCTGGCTCGTGGGCATGTCAGTGACCCCGCACACCCATATGTTTGAAGAAATCAATAAGGAACTATTCAAAGGTTTTTTTTATAGAAGAATAAGCCCAGAACTGATACATAACAGTGACTTATGACTGAATACCAGGCTTATGGTCGGGGATTTGCAAAGCTGCAGAGTCTTTTTTTTGCAATGTTTGCATAGTTTCATGGAAAACTTTGCCATGTGGCAGAACAAATTTCCACACGTTAGCCATTATACAAAGAAAAACTCTGCAAAAAGTAACATTTTAGATAAAATCTGCTTACATTTTCAATCTTGCCCTGGCTTGATAAGAGTGAAAATTACCCCTCAATGCAGTGAAAATGATTGCACGATGCACAGAAAAACTTGGCATGGGTGAAAGCAAACTTAAACTAGGAAACTTTGCAAAATACGCAAAAGTCAAAACTCAGGAAATTTGCAAAACTTTACCAGCAAAAGAGTAAAAAGCTTTGCACATCCTCACACATGAGCATATGTGTAGTAGTGGATGTCGTGTAATAAGTAGTTTAAGCATTGTTTTATTTTGTGCTATGCAATGTGGTAGTGATGGCTCTTACACCTAAGAATGCGCCCAGACTGACACAGGCAGCCGGAGCAGCTTTTCAGGGTTCTAGATCTGTGGTCCAACTTAGGCACTGCCACCATGAATGAGCATGGACGTCAATTCACCAAAATGCCAGGGGTAGCAAAAGTGACATCACACGCCCTTTGACCATCACTTTTACTCACACACACGCTTACATATATACACACACATTCACACTTGCACAGACACTCTCACATAAACACACTGTCACCCATAAGCACGCCCACAACATACATTACAATTTTTTTTTTACATACCTCAGCTGCCAGAGAGAGTCATATTTCAGCTAATTGAAATTCATTTTTACAACACTAATAGCGAAAAATACTATTATATATATATATATATATATATATATATATATATATATATATATATATATATATATATATACACACACCACTATTAGTGTAATAATATAATTGACAGAATACAAAGAGAGTGCAGCCCCAACTGACGTCCATAAGGACGAGCTGCCACTGTGTTCCTGGCACTGATTTTGCCACCTCTGAGGCCAGGGGTCTCAAAGGCAGTGCCAGGGCTAGCAAGCCAGGGGTCGCAGCTGAGACCCCTGGCAGCCCCTAAATGACGTCCATGTGAACGAGGTCCTTGTATGGTTCCATGTAGCCTCCGAAATATACAAAATTTAAATCCAACCCTTGCACAAACATAGGTACACAACCTCGGCCTGCATATACTTGCTAAAATCGGCTAAATGCACTACAATGCATTTCCAGATTGAGTTCATTCGCTAGCCTAACTCCACTTTCACCATATTTTGGGCAAGAAGATCCCACTCGCTAGACGCTGGCCACAGGCTTTATAGGGAGATATTGAGGTTGGCGTTCTAGGCTTTGGAATCTGTTTTTGCCGACTTTCTGCAGCAGGGTAGCCTGCTGCAGAATATTATCAAGAAATATTACTCTGACCAAAAGAGCTACAAGTTAGTTGAATTGCTTGAAGCTAAAAGTAAAATGTCTGCACCCCATCTTTCGGAGCTATTAAGTGATTGGGTTCTGGGGTACCAGTTATTGCCACTCAATCAAGCGGAGTTTAGGACCCGCGGATCCACAGTTGACAATGTCATGATGTATTTCACCTTGGCAAAGGAAGCCCGGGCCTGTAAACCTATAATACACACCTGCTATGCATTTATTTATTTAATTTCATTTTTTGTTTCTTGATATAGTGCACGACTCTCTCCTGGAGGAGTATCTCTGCACTGCGCTAATCAGGCAGGCTAAGACATTCTAAAACAACCAAGTTTCAAACATCTTCTTGAAGTTTATTAAATAAAATCAGGGCAGGTGAGAAGATGCAGAGGGAGTTAATTCCAGTGGTATGGGGCCGTGTACGAAAAAGATCTACCCCAAAATCTTGAGGAGCGAATGCGTGGAGTCTGCAAGCGAGCTTTATTTGAGGACCTTAGTTGTCTAGAGTGCTGATAGCGACTAAGTCGTGAGTACAGATAGATGGGACAGGCCTTATAAAGTGCCTTATGCATCAGGCACTAGAGTTTAAAAACAGCCCTCTTTCTGATAGGCAACCAGTGCAGTTTTCTCAAGACCGGGGTAGAAGACGACCGTGCCTTTAAATTGCAGATCGGCCGTGCGGCTGTGTTCTGTACTACCTGCAGCCTGGTCATCAGGGTGTCATTTACTGCTCCCTGTACAGAGTTCCCATAGTCCAGGTGGCTGGTTATAAGAGCCTGGACGAGAGTTTTTTTTTTAAAGCATCTGGGAGCCATGGACAAACTATTTTTAGTAGCTTCCACGTGGCAAAACAAGAGCCACATGTGGCATTGACTAGATCTTTCATGGACGGAGAATGATCTATTTTCACTCCAAGATTTTTCACCACCTGCTTAGGTGCAGCAGCTGGGCCAAGTTCCGAAGGCCACCAGTCCGCCGACCATATCTCGGTGGCTTTCCTGAATATCATGATCTCAGTCTTTTTGCTGTTTGATTGGAGACAGTTGCTATTCATCCAGACAGCGATTTCCCTCATGCAACCGGTGAATTTAACTTTCACTTTGTCTGGGTCGGGCCGAAGGAGATGAAAAGTTAAGTGTCATATGCATATGACACGATCTCCATACCGCCCGATCTCACAATTTGGGCTAGCGGCGCTGCGTAGATATTAAACAGTGTTGGGCTCAGGCACGATCCCTGGGGAACCTCCTTGTTTGTAAACATCATTCTTGGCTTGAAGGAGCCGAGGCAGACATTTTGTGTGCGGTTGTCCATGAAGTCCCAGCGCCACTGTAGCGTTCTACCATGGAGACCTGCCTAATGTAATCTGCGGATTACAATGGAATGGGAGACCGTGTCGAAGGGCGCAGATAAATCCCGTAGCACTAGCATGACTAGAGTTCCTGCGTCTAAAGAGAGCCTTATGCTATCAGTAACTGCCAACAATGCGGTAACAGTACCGGGTAACTCTCTAAAACCCGAGTGAGAGGGGTCTAAGATCTCATGCTCCTCTAGAAAGGATATAAGCTGTTTATTAATATAACTTTCTAGAGTTTTTGCAACGAGAGGTAACCGCGAGATCGGTCTGTAGTTAGAAAGGACATCTTCAGAGCAAATATATCTGATGAGCATGATTTATCAAAAACCTGAAAAGTTCTATCTTTCAGGAAAGAGATGAGCCAATTTAATGCAGATCCTGAGACCCCAACATTGTTGGTCCTTTTGATGGGAATGTCATAGTTTATCATATCAAAAGCTACACTTAGATGAAGGAATATGATGGCTGCCGTACCTCCTCGACCAAGCAGCATTTTTGATTCTTCTACTAATGCCAGAAGTGTGGTTTCCGTGCTGTGTTTCGTATGACGCCCAGTCTGGGTGGGGTGGAGGGCATTGTTTACCTCTAAGAAATCTGAAAGGTACTGGCTTACGTGTTTTTCTAGTACTTTACTTTTTAGTCCAGGGAGAAGCAAGATGGGTCTATAGTTTCCTTGGCATAGAGGATCCAGGTTGGGTTTCTTCCAGAGGGCTTTTACCATGGCATGTTTCCATGAAGGGGGGACTACTCCCTTTGCAAGGGAAAGATTGACCAGTTCTAACAGACTGACTGGAAAGAGTAGCATCAGCCGCTCTGGAGAGGACGTGCAGCGGAGCAGGTCAAGAGGGATCCAGATTGGACTTTGCTGAACAGAACTACAAAGCTGTCTGGGCACAGGAGCAGGAAGTCTGTGAGGCTGCCTGCCTCCATGCCCTGCTTACCATTAGTTGAACTGGGGACTGAGTCTGTATCTGACTGGTGGAATGCTGAGTAAATGTCATTGTTTTTATTTTTAGAAAAAAATGTGCTAATTCATTACAAGTTTGTGTGGTTTTGGGGGTGGGGAGGGGGTAGGGAGCTGTCTGAGGCGGGCTCCCACAAGTAATTTCACTATTTGGAACATTTCTCCTGGGGAGTAGAGTGTGCCATTGATTTTAGTTTCATAATACGCTGCTTGGGCTTTTTTAATTTCAAAGTGGTAACCCTTCAAGCATTCTCAATACTGCATTTTACTTGATTCCCCAAAGTCTTTCCTCCACCTCTTTTTTACCCCCTTTTTTTTTTTAACCTCACGAGGTGTGGAGTATACCACGGGGCAGATTTATTTTTTTTACGTAAAGTTAGGATTTTTATTGGAATAGCTAAATCCAATGATTGTTTGATCCACTGATTGATCTTGCCATTTGCCTCTTGAGGGTCCAAGCCCAGGTTGGGTCTTGTTGCGCTAAGGGTGAGTTTCTATTCATCGCCATTTAATCTGCCAGGCCACGAGGAATGGCCAACATGCTGACCAAGTCAACAAACAAGCCATCTCCGTACAGAACATGACATACCTGCAGCTAGGACACTTCCAGACTGACGACGAAGAAACATAAGAAAGGAAAGGGGCCTTTTCCATCCATGCACCCGAGGCATCAGGGAACATCATCTCTGTAACTTTCAGAACTGCCTCAACCCTAATGCAGTTCAGAAAACAGTTCACAACTCACCTCTCCAAAGAACACTGCCTCCTCACACCTTCAAAAGCCCCTGCTCTTTACTGACTACTGTGGCTCCCCTCAAACTATGTAAACCTTCTTGAACTGTAATCTTGGCCGCTGGACTTGTTCCGCACTCCCTTACTACCTTTGTGTTATACAAATATTCACATAGATACATAGATACATACACACACCCACACATACATACACAGGGGCAGTGGAGTGCCTGGGTGAAATGCATTCTAATTGTGAGGTCTACCTGGCTAATGACTTGACATGTGCCTCAGTTTCTTGTCACTCTAGAGGCGGGCCTGGTTTTAGTTCTACACAGACTGGAAAGGACTTCCTCAGACATCTTGTGTACATTTCCCAAAAGTCTAAGTTCACACTCACAAACCCTGAGTGATGTGAGTTCATTCGGACCTATGAAGGGCAGACCACAGATCTAGCCAGACATGTCAAGTGTCTTGGGCCATCTGTTGAAAATGAAGATATCTCAGGAGGTTAAAGACGCTGTGGCTACTGGCTCTCGCTGTGGGCAGACAGGAATGCAGCATGTAGGATAAATGCTAGACCTTTTTATTCATACGTATTCTAGGCATTATCTCTGCATAGGTAAGTGACTAGTATGCTGGACCTAATAGCCTGCAGCAATTTTATGTCTTATATTTATGCAACTTCCCTAAGCACATTTGGGGCCAGTTGGAAAGCCAAGGGCTTTGGTTCCTGTGGATGCAGACCACCGTAGAAGTGAATAAACCCCACTTCACTTCCTGTTCACTTGTCCAGATCTGCATTTTGTTAAGACAAAGTTACTTTGTCCCGTGGTTTAGTTCTAAAGCCTTTGCACAGTGTGTGAGTGGACATTCGAACCGGTGCCCAGGTTTCAAAATGTTTAACTCTGGATTCTTGCGTACTGAACACACACTTTATTTATTTGTTTTTTTTATAATGTACTGCAAAACACGAAGGTAACGTCAGAACGCGTTAATCTTGCAGAAGAATGTAATTTAGATGGTCATATGCACCGTGATTGTTATTTTGTACGTTTTTAATAGTATTAAAAAGTGGCATCACTTTTATTGTGAGTTTATGCACTTTTTATTGATGATTGGATGCCATCAGTGTCAACATTTATTTTTAAAGTCAGTAGCCGGGGTGATTAGGTGTTTTATTTTTGTTCGTTTTTGATTTTTATTATGTATGGCGTCTTGTAAGACCACCAATAAAGATATTTAATCAGACAAGAGTCAACTCTCTTACATGAGACTGGCGCAGCGTCTCCTTTAAACTGCATGGTCTCTCAAATCCCTATGTAGCGCTTAATCGTGTAGAAAAGACATTGGAGGCACTTGGTAATATATCTCAATATAATGTATTCTGTTCCCATTCATATTGATTTTTTTTCAGAAAATGTAAGTGATATCTCGTAAATTTTCAACTCTACAACTTTGACAATGTGTGTTTCGTGACCTCTCTGGTGCTTCCTTAGGGCAGTGTTATGCTCATCACAGCAGGGACAAGCCCTTTTAAGTGATGCTTTTAAGATGGGAAGGCAATAATGATAAAGCAACAATATTTTATGGCTGTTCATTTTTTATCTTTTGTAGGATATGGAATAGGTGGTACAAAATTATTTTATTATAGAAATCTTCTCAATTTAAATGCAAGTGGGCTACATACTATCTGGCTACCGTGTTATGTTTAAAATATATTTGGTGTAAAAACTGTTAAATCTACTCAACAGAATGAAAGAGGTAATCTGGAAACTGATCTTAGTAGCTATGCTTCTTAATAAAACAAACATTGGCAAAGCCAATAGGTCTCGGCAATTCTCAAGCTATTGGCCTGGTCAATGTGAATGTCTTTTAGCCATGTTGTCTAGCAGCACATCTGCTGGTCAACATGGCTGAAAGTTACTGAAAGCCCAAATTCACAGGATGTTGAGCCAACGCCAAGTCTCTTTGCCCCCCTATATTGAGTTTATTGTACTGCCCTTCCTAACACAAAAAAACGCTGTGCTGGCCGCATCATAGTGTTTTTTTCAGTGACCTTAAGCCATGCTGAACAGCAGATGTGCTGCTAGACAACATGGCTAAAAGACATTCACATTGGGGAGGGGAATAGCTTGGGCATTGCCGAGATCTATTAGCTTTGCCAATGCTTGTTTGGTGTTGAATTGGTCTTCCTGAACAAATGTGGAAGTGATAGTGAGAAACAGTTGAGCTTTGAAATGAAGTGAGGATGTGGCATAAAGGCCAGAGCTGCTGACAGGGGAACCGGGTTTGAATCTCGGGGTTGACTCAACAATTTGCGATTCTGGGCAATCACTTATGCTTCCCCCTACCTACGACAATGAATGTGTCTGTGTGTAATGTAATTGGTGAGCACTTAAGGCGCTTCAATACCATCGGCTGGTGTTAGCACTATGGCAAGATGGAGGACGGAACAAGCGCTTCAATACCATCAGATCATGCAAAAAAAAATAAACAAGTGCTGTTTGTGTTTTAACAACTTTTTAAGAAATACATTCATTTATGTACACAAGCATGCATTTTAGTGGTATGTATGTATGTGTGCAAGGGAGATGGCTTGAAAAACAAGTACTCCTATGGTGTGCTTGAAAACAAAGAAAAAAATAGCTCCACAAACCGGGAGCAGTGCAAGGAGACATGTACCAGGTCCATGCGCTATGGGAGGGCCAAACACAAGAAGAGGGCGTAAAGCCCGCATGCCATGATGAATGGCATCGAAGAAAATGAGAGCGACGCTGACGTTTACCAATGGTAGGAGATGAGCGGCCTGGAAGCCCACAGATAGAACACAACACGCCTCTTCAAGACAGCGCAAGCGCAGTCTAGCCAAGAGCTAAAAATATTTAATTTTAAATCCAAAAACGCATGCCTTACTGACAAGCACCAATTTATTATCAACAGCTTAACAGCTTTTTAAATGAGGTGTTTATCAAACATAAGCAAGGCTTTGCAAAAGATTAATTAAAGGTAAATGTTAGAAGAATTGTATACAGTCTTCTACAAGAAACCCAAATATTAGCCAATAATGAGAGAGTAAAATGTAGTCCAAATACTTTTTTTGGGTGAAATATGACAATTTAAACTGTAGACATGCTCATGAGAGTGCAAATACTGACATTGCATGTACCTTAAAATGGAAAATTAAAATGACTTTAAGTGAATGTATTTAATATATAATATACTGCAGCTGTGTGGAAACTCTGGTAAAACGTTTGCATTATTAAATTGTTTACTTAAAAAAAGGCTATTAAAATATTTTATCATAAAATAATATATATATATTTTTTTAATGTAATGTTTAGACGGCTGTAAGACGTGTTATTGCACCCTTGTGAACGTTGACGCGAATTGTACATATAAATACACTGCAATAAAGATTGTTAAAAAAACAAATATTTATTTTTTATTTATATATCATTTTTAACATTAACTTAAATGTAAATTAATTGAAAGAGGTTGAAATAAATAAAGTTATTTTAACATTATTCGCTATGGAGTTTTATTTTATTTTAAGTCTGTGCCTCCATTATTTTGCATGGGAGGGTGTTGCAGTACCAGTGGTTGGCCATGTGTGGTGCTGGACTAGGACTCCAGGTCTTTTATTTGTTTTGGCAGTAGTAACTTTACACTAGTAGAATTGTTTTCAGGGGGTGGAGACATGTAAGTCTACACTTTGCAATACATTAACATTTGGAGATGGCAAATAGCGAAAAGGAGAACATTTACTACAAAGTATTAGAATAAATTTAGAGGTGTAGAATTACTTATGTTTAAAGTTACCTTTGAGAATAGCCCCTCGGAGCCTCTGATAATAATGTCATGCATTGGGGGTTTGAGTTCAAGGAAACTGCACTAGTCTCTTCACAACTCATTGAACAGACTTCTTACACATTCACAAAGCAAACATCAGCTGGCTCCCCGGCTGCAAGCGCACGTCTTAATAATGATTAATGATACATTATTGCTCTCTGGGATCACCTAATATTTAAGAGTATTTCCTTTTTAGGTCTCGCCTACGCAGCGCGCATGCGCTGCAAAGGAGGGCCTTTAGCCGCCGCTCTGCTCTTTTTGAAGCACACGCTTGTGTTTGTGGCGGCATCCACCATGCGGGAGCGAGCAGCGGCGCGCGTGGTAATTGACAACATATGTCTCTCGTGCCGCTGCTGCTCGCTACCGCAAGGCGCATGGCAGCACAAGCACGAGTGCTTGTCCCTCACGCTTGTTTTCATTAACTTTGACGCGCGCGCTTGTTTCTAGCCGGCTCGGGCATTTGGAAACAGCGGCGCGCGCAGGGGCCATTTGTTTATACTTGTGGTGTTTGTAGACTCCTAATAATACCCCCTCAGGAGCCTCTGCTTGCTTCAGCCCCTCCACCCCCCCTCATTTCAAAAGCGCATGTTTCCTGTTCTTTCAACTCTTACAAAGGCTCAGAAGCGGCATGCTGCAAGGTGCCATTGTGTAAGTATAACTTTTATTTAACTTTCACAACGCGCCTCGCTAGTCTTGCATTTTTATTTAAATTACATGCAGACACTCGCATTTCGCACTCGGCGCGCGCAGGGGCCATTTGTTTATACTTGTGGTGTTTGTAGACTCCTAATAATACCCCCTCGGGAGCCTCTGCTTGCTTCAGCCCCTCCACCCCCCCCCCCTCATTTCGAAACGCATGTTTCCTGTTCTTTCAACTCTTACAAAGGCTCAGAAGCGGCATGCTGCAAGGGGCCATTGTGTAAGTACAACTTTTATTTAACTTTCACAACGCGCCTCGCTAGTCTTGCATTTTTATTTAAATTACATGCAGACACTCGCATTTCGCACTTTTAGATTAACAGCACGGGCGCACAGTCAATTTATAAACTGCGGGGTTAATGTTATGCAACACGCTGAAGGTGCAGGGAGAGGTTGGCCTCTGCAGCCGCTCCACTTGGTTTTTAAGAAGGTTTAAACAGATTAGATGGGGGAGGGGGTGTTTGCATTTGGTTCTCTGTCGATCTGGTCCCCGTGCTTCCATATTTTTGAACATCATCGCAAGTTGGGGGAATGGATATGGTTGAGAGCAGATCAGGTTTAGTGGAAGCTTTTGTGTTGCCTAACTGGGTGCGGGCCTAGTTGCTTTTGGTACTCTGCATCAGCAGGCATGGGCTTCTTGCAGTTAGATTGGAGTAGAGCAGCCATCGGGCATTTCGGGTGTGTGTGGTAAAGAATGTGTGAGAAATGGGACCTGTGACTGATTCTGCGCACTCCGGGAGTGGGTGGTCATGCAGTGGTACCGAGATGGTGGGAGTTGTGACGGGCATCAGGTTCTGCAGGAAGTGCGGACCTGACCCGATTGTGTCCTAGTGCGCGGGCAGTTCTGCTTCAGTGCGGCTCCATTCACTGCGAAGCTACTCTGGCACAGCAAGAAGCCGGGAGAGGCTCTTGAAAGAAATCACATTCGGCTTTACAATATCTTCACAGCTTTCCATTTTCCTGCGTTTCAGTACAGTGCTAGTGGCGCCTACGGGACTGACTTACTTTTAGAGTGCTGCACATCATTCTAAGCACTTTTCCCCCTTATTTTTGAGGTAGTTTGGATGTGAACATCTCATAAATATTTGAAGCTGTAAGGGTAGGATTTAAAAGGGTAAGCGAGAAGCTGGTCTCCTGCAGAGAAGGCAGCTGAGGCAACAAAAAGCACCCTTATAAATGTTCTCAAACAAGCGGCAGAGCTACTCTCAAGTTGAGGCATTTTCCCTCCCAGCAGAGACGGCTGATGCATCGGGAAAGGTTGTCCTTTCCTCGCGCTTTATATAGAATTTATTAGCATTGTCTGATGGTTATGCCCAGGAATTGCATCTATTTTGTAGTTAAGAAATATGTATGGAAATACTATTGGTTTCAAAGTAGTGGATTGGGCTGAACATAGATAATGCCTTCTTGGTCATATTTATTTATTTTATTATTTATTTATTTTAAAAGTTTTATATAGCGTGAACATGACCCTAGTGGGTATCAGAGCGCTTTACATGAGAGTTGAGAAACGCAAAAGGCAATGATATAAAGCAATAATAACCAATATAATGATATAAGGCAAAGTAAAAAAACTTGGGTCAAAACCCATTGGACCAAATCAAGCACAGCATCACTCTGGAAGGCCTATTGTTCGCGATTTTACGTGATGCGCGACCAATAAAGAGAACCTGTTTGTTTATGCTGCTTGCTCCTTGAAACTCTAGTCTCCAAGATTATGCTACAGCTGCATTAGAATTGTCTGTGCGAGGAAAACATTTCAGCTACTTTATTTCACACGCGTTTCCTTCATTTTCAACAAAGAGGAACGTTTATGAGCCTTCATTGATTTACGCATTTTTATTATTGTAGCTGAGCCTTTGCAAATCACACTGGGGTTCTTTCATCAACAGATAATTAAAAAAAATTACGGCAGCAGGCAAAAAGACTAATGTGTCATAAAATGCTCGTCAGTGGTGTAATTTTCTCAAATGGCATTGATAAAAAAGAAAAGTCTGCTGTTAGCAATCATTAATGGCCCGATATATCAAAGTGTTTTCTCTATTTTACTTGTATTGCAAAATTCTTTCATGAATGTGGCACACTGTTGGCTAAATTTACTGTACCAAAAAGAGTCAGCAAACAACTTGGCAAAAATTAGAAGTGATTTGAAAACATAACTTACATTTAAGTAGATAGAGGCAATTCAATTTGTGTCAGAGCTACCTTAATAATCATTATTATTTTATAGTAGAATCATGAACATTCAGGCAGTGACTTCAAGGCACATAAGTCTGACCAACAGTCTACCTTGTAACATTTGACCCTGCCATGATGATCCTGGCTAAATCTCCATGACAGGATTTTACCTTCAGAAGTTTAGGCCTTAGGGATAAAATGTGGATTATGGGCATCTTCACGGTTCATCTCTAGAAGGGTCAGGCTCAGCCGAAGGCTTTTGTACATCTGTGAAGCAGCCAGTCCAAGTGAAATTTCACATTCAAATTTTGCAAGATTAGAGCTTTATCAAATTGTGGTATGCTACAGAGGACTGACAGTTACTCTTTCTTTAACTAGCGTACGGTGTCCGATTAAATTGCATACCTACATAAGAAACGTATTGGTCAAGATGGATAAGTCTCAAAATGTATGAAATTCAAATTAGATTGAATGTGCCTGTTGCTTCAGGTAAAGTTGAGACAAAAGTAGCAATGAAAAAAGTCCCAAGGCCCAGTCCAAAACATTCTTGTCAAATTTAATGACCTATTTTGCCTGTATGGCAAAAGGATTTTGAGGCAATATGATTGAAGACAGTCTAAGATCAACTGAGCAACTACAACTCTATCACACACTGAGAAAGGTGGCAATAGAGTAGCTTCAAATAAAATAATCCAAGGGCCCACACAGCAGCCAGATCAGTACAGGCTTGCAAAAACTGCCTATAGGTTGCATTTAAGATCGGACCATTGTCATGCGGGTTTAAAATTCACTCCTATCTTACAATAGTTTCAAGAGCACATGGTGTATTGGTGGCCTTAGTGCAGTTTCAAGGGCTGACACTGATCTCATTAAAGCAGCACACGTTCTCTGTAGAGTGACCCGGAACTGAATAAATACATGGTTTGAACTCCGCCCAAGAGAGAAATCTGAGGCAAAGTGATATTCTGCTGGCAGCGCTATGGGTCAAATAGACGCAACTGACACTTCAGGAGATGCTGTGGTATCACATTAGGTGGCCAAGAATTGACTGGTGAATTGCCGTGCAGCCACTCCTCAAAATCCCAAGAATATTTGCAATGCACATTCTCAGGACTGAGAGGAAGCTTGCACTGATTTTGAAAAACTTCAGTACCCAAATCTTTTCATGCAGAACTTTTTTAGAAACTCCAATTCATTCCATCATGGCCACTGTCAAAAGGTGACAATTTTCCATAGGACAAATTTCCACACTTTTAAAAATAAATCACCATCTGTAGGTGAGTGTGGATCATTAGAAATTGACATTGTAACTTAAATTCCCTTATTACTCTGTATTTAAAGAAAATTCTCATACGCTAACTACTCAGGCTTCTTTCTTAAAAGTGATTTCTGCCAAATATCACTTTTCTGTTCTTGCATGTTTCATAGTAAATTGGAGTGTTTGAATGCTACCCAGTTTGCCCTATATTTAGCAACATTTGAGATAGTTAAAATCATTAATTTAGTATACTATTGAGTTTTAAACATGCATAATTTCCAGTAATAATCCTATGTGACCATTACTGGTACTTAGGGTGATAATACCAGAAGTGTATTTTCAAATTTAGGCAATGCGCTTCCAATATCATACCAAAATAACACTTCAGAAAATATAAATTCAGGAGAGGTGAATCTTAAAAGTACATTTTGGAATGACAAGACAACATTCGAGAATCGAACCAGTGTATCAAGCATTCTTTTTACATGGACTTTTCAAAATTGGAGATTTTACCCAGATGAATACCCCGAAAACATAGGACAATCCTAGGTGTCATCTATGTTAATCGATGCCCATTTCTGAGTTTTCAAACGTCTAAACAAATTTCACATTTCTTACCATGAGCATTAATGAAACAGCAAGTCTCTCTGTGGGTCTCATCTAAACACTTGCATATGTCCTAAAGCCTTATACACTTTTTTTTTACTTTCACCTTTTATAGGTATTTTACTTTAATATACAGTTACAAACGGTATGCAAAGACATTGTTACTCTTAACAGAATTCCATTGGGTTAGCCTAAGGGACTATATTTCCCTTATGCTATAGGGAACTGCCAGTTTTTGTAAGAATAACAATGTAAAAACTATTTGATTTTCTAAAACCAGAGTATTCACAAAATACATATCCCAATAAAGTTACTAAGAAAATGGTTTAATCTAAATACTGACTTATTTTTCTTCAAAACTATATCAGCTTCCTTCAGTCCATAAAAAAGATGCATGGAGGAAACTTCTCCAATCGAGAAACTGATTTCTTTTAAATAAGGATGTGATGTGTTTGTTCAGAAACCGATGCTTAATGCTTCAAGGAAAAAACCCTAATAGAACCTCAGGATTGGCTCCTAGGCAGAATATTAATTCCGCTTGTGAAGGGCCAAAAAGGTGTCCACATTCATTCCAAAACATTTAAGATTGTTTGTGGGAGAGACAAACTTAAAATTGGTGACCAGAGTAACAGAGCATGTAAGTTATTAATTTTTGTTAAGATTTGTAATAACTTCCTTTAGTTTTGTATAGTTCTGCATGCCACAAATGACCATTCAGAGCTTCAGAGAAAAAGAACGCCCAAATTTGAAAGGAAAACAATGGATCAGACACCATAGCAATTTCTGGAATGAGGTTTTGACAACCCACAAATCCAAATGGGAATCCCAAGTTTAGTTGGTGACAAATTAAATGGCCATGAATACTTTTCTTCCATTAATAACTTTCACTTATTTCAAGAAATTTGCAGTGAAAAAAGAAAGTATACGCAAAGATTATTAGGGCTTACATCTGGAGATAAAAAATACAAATCTCAAAGTTATTTATTCTCATGAGTGCTCCTACCTACTCCCGGAAATTCATGAGTACTCTTCACCTAAATGAGAAGAAATTCTTATTTTCCACGGTCAGCCAACATGAAACCATTTAGGCTAAGGCAATGTGTGCCATTTTTTCCATTTGCAAGAGAATCCTCACAAATGCATGCAGAATAGACTGTGGGCAGTTACATGTTTTAGTTGGTGCCAATGTATAACCGGTCCCTGTGATCTAGAGGGGTAGAAATACATTAATGTGGAAGGTTCTCAGGAGAACATGACTGCATTTCCAGACAAAATCACAGGGCAAGTTTAGCTCACTATTGAAGCCCAAAGCCTTCACCTTACCCTACTGGACAGATCACATGACAATGATCCTTCTCGATCCAGAGGTGGGTGTCATCATTAAATGTCAAAATCCCTGCCTCAGAGGAACTTTAATAGAGCAGAATCAATCACATCCATGAATCTAAGGCTTGCAGACACTTGAATAGAGGCTTCTGGTGTACATCCTGGCACAGTCGAAAAGCAGTGCCAAACTAGAGGTAAAAAAGGGATCTTGTGCTTTCCATAGGAAATCCACTGAGATTTGGAGCAAATGAGATAGGTTCTGATTGACACACCCAATTGGAGAGAGATCAACCTTACAGGATATTTCATCAAGCGTTTCATTTTACTAGAAGGGTACAATGATGGCATCAATGTTGCATGTGAGCCCCTTACACTCCATTAGACAAGTTGGCAAAATCTGAATGTCAATAGTGGTAAATGCACCTCACTGAGGTCAGATAAGGGCACTGTCAGTAGCAACTTATGCTGAAATCCTTAGGGCATCCAAAAGAAACCAGGCCAGGTTTCTTCAGTAAAGTTACCATACCGAACCCACAGGGCAACAGACCTGACCAATTGATTATCTTCAAAATATGTGGCATAGTTATATCTCAGATGTCGTTCATCACTGTTACAGGACATGAAGCCGTTGTTGAGCAAGCAGCATTACAATTTTTTAGTATGATTATTTATGTGTTTCTATCTCAAAGATGAGAAAATAGAGATGCAGTATAAGTGGATATTACAGCCTTACCATGCCTTTGCTTATTTCTTGTCTGCAAGATGACAGTTAAGGATTGTATGGATTTCTACAGTTGACCTTATTGGTAAAACATAAAAAATATACAAATATATAGGTTTGTGTGTGCATGATTTCTTTCCAGAGTGATGCAAATGGTTTAGGTGGTCATTGAAAATGGCAGATGTTCATGTTTTGAAGCCACAAATATGTCCTTAGTAGGGAAAATCTTAGGCTGATTGCTTGTCATGTAAAATTTATGAATGTGGCACTTGTGTCTCTCTTCAATTGTTTTAAAAACATTTTAGCAATAAAGTGTAAAGGTGGTACAGGAGCCTAACTCCTTTTTAGATTCTGTTTGCTAAAGTTTCTCCCACTAGATTAATTTTTAATGTTTTAGATATTAGATGGGTGTGACCTAGTGTTGTACTCTGTTAGACAGGATTTAAATATTCTACGAAACTAACCGAATAGAATGAATACAGATTTTAAGCACTAAAATGAGTTTAGGGTAATTCAATTTCCGGAACATTTAAAATCATTTTTTGTCGTACCAACAAAGAATGACATGTGCCTCTTTACGCCACGATGAGTGCAGATACAGTCATCTGTGCGTAGCCGGAATGTCTTAAGCCACTTAAAATGTGGGTCACGTGGTAAATCAAATGCCACTTATAAAGTGGGGTACTTGGAAACTGGCGTAGAAAATGCAAATAAGCAATCGACCGAAGGGAATCTGAAATGCCCATCTACAGTCTTCAAGTTCAAGAGCAGTTTTCTGTTCTCAACAAAAGGACAGAATACATCCCAAGCTTTACAGCACAACTAAAACACAGATTTTGGATAGGGGTCAAGAAGAAAGACATTTGAATGGTAGGTCATGCCAAAATGTGAGCTAAACTAGCCTCCAATACATGCAGTGGACAGATATTGTAACTTATCATTGAGTTTTTTATCATATACTAAGAATGACAACCCAAGGATTGGGGCTTTGGTGCAAAATATCCCAAACCTCGCTCATGAAAAGCATTGCCTTGTATTTTCTCTGGAAGGCCCAAGCACACAACATTAAAAGAACATGGATCATTTTGCCCAATTCTATTTCCTAAGCATTTCAAAAACATTAGGAGAAGCTGCAAAATATGTCAACTCTAGAATTCTGATCATGCAGGGTTGTAACATAATGGCAGGGTATAGAGGTGCACAGATGAAACTTTGAGGGGCCGACATTGATTTCTCAAGCATCAACCATGAATACAACAGTGTGATAAAACCAATTGTATGTCTTTACCTAATACTTTTTATGGTGTGAATGCATGATCTGTCAGGATAGGCGCACCCGTATTGTTTGCCCTGGGTTCTTCTCTGGCAAAGAGACACATTTACTGCTTGTAGAGACAAACTCTACCCCAGCTGGTGCCATTCAACAATGCAGTCATATTGTACAGCCCTGCCCTAGAAGAGGCCAAATGTTTCTACTAGATACATATTCCTCTAAGAGGCCCTGATCTACAGGGCAAGCCATCAAACATACTGCATTAAGGGTCCCTATTTAAAACATTGTGATTTACTGCTTTGTGTTCTCGGCCAGGCTTAATGAGACGACTAGTGAATATCACTGGTGTCTGGTCAACTTAGCTGCACTGTATTCAAGTAGATGCATACTGTGTATATCCTAACAGGGCAATATGAAAATGAAAGACACAGAAGAAATCTATATATAATTATATAAGGTAACAAAAATCTATATATAAATATATAAGGTAACAAAAATGCTTCTGACACTTTTTTATTATAACTTCTCAGCATGCTGCACAGCAGTCACACTTCTCTCAGCATAGCTTAACGACATTAGCAAAGTCAATATATCTAGCTAAACACTTATAAGGTCTCAAAGGCGAGACCTATTGGCTATGCCAATGCTTGTTCTTCTTTGTCAAAGCCACAGAGGAGAGGGATTGAGGTGGCAGCTTGTTTTGTTAATAGATTGTGTAAAGTGCTACCAACCTAGTGGGTGGCTTCATAGCGCTCGTCACAAGGTATTCTGAAATCTGAAGTCAATGTTTGTGTTATAGTCGCTGTGTAGAGGAATTGAATATGCACAAGGTAACTCTGGGATGGGGTGACTGCTGAGGGCATCACACAGCATGGTTCCTTTGTACAGTGGTGGTTGTTGAGGAGGGCGCTCAGGCAGCCTGGCTGGTGGTCGTGGTCGTAGTTGGTGAGAGGTGTTCACGCAGATGGCTCACATGTAGGATGGTAGTAGTTGAGAGGTGTTCAGGGAGTCTGGCTCCTGGGTATGGTGAGGGTTGTGCAGGACGGCTGCTCTGGCAGCCTAGTTATTCTGTAGGACATTTGTTGGCGGGTGGGGCATGAGTAATCGGAAAGCCTGGCTCCTGGGAGGGCGACAGTTTTTTAGAATGGTGGGTATGTTAAAGTCATCAGGCGGCTTGGCTCCTTAGTTAAGTTATCATTGCCGAGGGGCAGGGCCGTCTTAACAGCATTATAGGTCACCGGGCAAAGCAGGGCACTGGGCCCTGCCTACACAATCAAATTGTGGAGGTGCCGCCCCTGGTTAAATTACAGATTAGCATGGGGCCCCTATGCTGGTTGGGCCCCCGGGCAACTGTCGAGCGTGCCCATGTGTTAAGATGCCACTGCCGAGGGGTGTTCAGGGAAGCTGGCTACTCTGTAGGGCAGTTGACAGGAAGCAGTAGTGACCGGAGAGGTCTGGCTGCTGGGGAGTGTGGTGGTTGCTGTTGATAGTAAGGTGTGGGTTTTAAGTGATAAGGTAGCTTAGCTCCTGAGTTCAGTGACAATTATTGAGGGGGTGTTTAAGCAGGCTGGCTGCAGGGTAGTGTTGTAATTGTTGGGAAAAGGTGTTTAAATAGCCTGGCATCTGTGTAGATGGCTAGAGTGGTAGTTGTTGAGGGTTGTTGGAGATGTTTAAGTCCCTGGTAGGATGGTGATTGTTGAGGGGGAGTTCAGATATCCTGGCTTCATAGTAGAGTAGCCGTTGAGGGGAGCGTTCAAACCGCTCTGTAGGGCAGTTGTTATTGGGAGGGGGTGGTCAGTGAACTGGAAGCCTCACTCCTCAGTTGTGTGATGGTTGCTGGGTGGAGAGGGGATTGTTCAAGTGTTTAGAAGCTGCTCTTAAGTTAAGTGGTGGTTGTTAAGGAGGGTGCTCAGGTAGCCTTGGTACGGTGGTGGTTGCTGGTGAAAGGGTGTTGAAGTGTTCAGGGAGCTTGACTCCTGAGTTAAGCGGTGGTTCTGGAGTGCGGTGCTCAGGTAGCCTTAGTCCTGGTAGGTTGGTGGTTGATGAAGGGTGTTGTGGTCTTACACTTCACAGAGGCCTAGTTTCACTTCAGACAACTGACCTCATTCTCTTCATCCTGGCGTCTCACGCAGCAAGGAGGGAACATCAGGCTGCAGCGAACTGTGTTACTCTGTTGTCATCGAGTGACAGTGGTCAAATAATGGCCACCACTCTGCAGCACGCCATTTCCTTTCCACGCTGTCAGAGATCCTTCCCTTTGACTCCCAGAAGCTTGGAAATTATAGTTTGCAGAGCTGTTGTACAACCACCGGACATGGCTGCCAAGCTGTGCGCTTGCAGACATACGCACGAGTGGGAATGTTGAGTATTGTGAAGGTGGTATGGCATTCTAGTTGGCGTGTATCGCCAATCACTGCTCAGGCAAGCTAGGACGCATTCACATCTTTCATCGCTTATTGTCCCCTTAACCAGATGACTACAACACAGGAGTGTTGGACTAGGAGGTACCAAGGGCTCCATTAACAAATTAACCAGTACAATGGGTATATTGAGCTGCAGACCAGTTTGGCCCTGAGTTCTCCTCATAAGAGATGCCCATACCATCACTATGCTCTGGTAATTGAACTCTACCCAGACAGCTTAACCCTATGTTGGGGGGTCCAGAACCCTTCCAGGAGTTCTTTAGGTATGCCTGAGAGTTTATATTCAAACACAGAAGTCTCAAACCCCATGGGCCCAACCCTGTGAATAGAAACCAAAGCCTTGACCTCACTCACATACCCCAACCTACATGAATATAGTTTTGGGGATGCCTAGTTCACTATGTAACTTTGTGCAAAACTTTCATATTGCTGGCACTGCCAATGCAACCTTTGTTTTAAAAATCACTTAAGGAGTGCTAGAGACAAAAAAAGCAAACGGGGGTCTCCTGGAGCCACGACTACTTTCTGCACTTTCTACTCATTGTCCCACCCTTATCCTCTAAGAGGCAGAACACAACAGCAGAGAACATGACCTAGAATGGAATGAATGTAAACCTGCCACCAGCAGAAGGAAATAAACTAAAACATACTCAGCTCCCAGCACGACATTACTAATTAAAGTGAATTTAATGCACGACTAAGAGAACAATGCACTAGCGATCTATTAAGATTTCATGATATGTCAGATCTCTGTCTTCAACTAGATGTCTAAGAGAGCTTTGACTCTGAGCTGGGGACTACAGGCAAATTACCCCATGTATTCCCCCAAGAAAGACAAATGTGAATATAATGTAGCCCGATAAGCCGGATGATCAAAATTGTAAAGTAATCAATGCTGACAAAGCTGCCTCCAACCTGGAAGGAATGGGATGTGCCAGCAAACAAAAGAGAGAACACGCTTTCATGATCATATAGCCCACCCACGTTATTTCTCTTCACATTGTTCGAGCCTGATATTTTTAATCTCAAACATACGCATTTTTATTTACGGCAACTTTGGATAATATTGGATGTAAGCAATTTTGGTGAACAACACCCAGAGCAGCCATGACTTGATGCAAGTGTTTTGCAGTGGACAGGACAATTCTGGAAAGTATTGGCAGGTTAGTCAACGTTTTGGCCTCCTCTGGACAGAACCACTGAGACTTCAGCAGGTCTTGTCTTGTGGTTTGTTGCCTGCCTTGTCATGTTGGCCTAGGCCTAGCTGCCATGCTGCTTTTCTTTGCGCACGTTACATTGAGCCAGGGCTCCCTCGCCCTTTGCTCTTGCTAAGTTCTTTTGCGCTGTCTGCATTTTCTGTCTTTCACCTTTTCTCTTGTTCGATTTGGGCTCAGACTGCACAACATGTACAAGGTCACAACAATGTATTTCGGTTCTTCCTGATATGGCCAGTCTCGCGCACCCAGACATAACATTAGGCGCAAATGACATGAAACTTTGTGTGCCTTTAATACTGGGGTTTTTACTGGCGCTTAACACACTTGGAGGAATCCTTTCCAGGGAGAAGAGCTGTGATTGTCTGCTGATGTAGTTCTGCATCTAGAGACCGAGGTATGAGGGTTCGCTAGTCAAAGCCCAGAGGTCTTCTATTTTTATAATAAACTATCTTACTGCAAGGGGAGGGTGGTAATGTTATTTATACATTTATCCACTGAGTTATGAAATGCTTTCCCCGTTTGTATTCTATGGAATTGTAACCATGCTGCTTATATTATTCATATGCATTATGCTATTAGTACTGACACGTGTACTGTACATTAGAGCACGTAAGTTGGAATAAACATTTTAACCTATCCAGTGTCTCTTCCTACGCACCTTGTGGACAAGTACGAGTGAGTGACGAAAGAGTGTTCTTGCTTCTGCGAGTCCTGAGATAAAGATACCGTGTTCTGGGTTGTCCAATCATTGGTACTTGGGTGCTAATGGGATGCTAAGCTAGTTGGGTTGGGGTTTTTGGGTGCTACGGTATATGGTAGGCAAACCACTGTATTCCGGGGTCCCATTATCCTGTGCATAGCTCTGTGTATGTGCAGAAACCTTATGACATGGCGCCCAAAGACACGCAAATCCCTGATTACATTTCGAGCGTCAGCACTACGTTGTGGCCAGACCCAGAGGAACCGTGTGCACGAGTCCACTGCTACTAAGATGTATTTATAGGCAGTGTCTGATGAGAATGGACCGCAGTGATCCAAGTAAACACACCCAAAGGGTCTGTTAGCAATGCAGAGCGGGGTTCGTGGAGGGCGTGTTACCGTGGAAGGCTTAATCTGTCGACAAACGTCGCAGGAAAGCACGAAAGCACGGGTGTCTTTATACAATCCACGCCACCAATAACGCTGCTGCAAGATGGAAACTGTAGCTGACACACCTGCATGAGCAGAAGCCATGCCTTCGTGTGCAGCTGATATCAAGGCACTCCTGCGGTCCGCGTTGGGGATCAGCCGATCTCCAACGTCAGGTATTGTTACATAAGGAACCTGTTCGGGACTTAACTTGTAAGAATACTTGGAAGGGAAACCTGTCGGGTAATTATCACCTTCCTTGGTTGCAGCAATAGCTGCTAGAACAACAGAGTCAATTTTAGACATGGACCTGGTAACCGCTGCTACTGAACACGTGACTACTGCCGAACGGGCAGCTTCATCTGCCAGATCGTTACCAATAGCGTGTGCGCCCACCCGCTGATGGCCTAAGGTGTGAACCACCTGTGTGAGGGGCAGACGTTGTTGCAATTCTGCCACTCGAACCCAAAGCAATTTATGCTTAATTGTGCTCCCTTTTGCGTCCTTGTAGTCATTTTTCGACCAGAAAAACAGATTGTCATTGTAAGACTGTACACAGTAGAAGGAATCACATACAATCAGAGTGGTCTCATCCTGAGAAGCGAACTCAAGCGCAAGTAGCAATGCATGCAGCTCGGCCAATTGTGCGGTACTATCTCCAAGTGTGCGAGTGTGCACTACAGAGGATTTGAACGTTCCATTTACAAAGGAACCCGCAACAATAGCACATGCAGCTGAATAAGCGTGCTTGGACCCAGTGGCCGGTTGCGCCGAACCATCTGTGTAGATCACACATTTGTAATCCTCAAGCGGTAGTAAAAACAAAGGAGGAGGATGAACGAATTCATACTGCAAAAACTCCTGAGTCTGAAGAGAAGAATCAAAAACAAAAGTGACGTCCGAAGATGTCAAGGATGTAGCCCATTGTATCCAACGGGGATGCATTGCTTTTGAGTTCGGTACACTTGCCTTTGTTACTGCCTCTAGGGCAGGACAGGGTGTCACCACTAGAATCCGCTTTCCTGTGCCAGTGCGCGTTCTTTTAGAATCGCCATTTGCACTGCAGTTAGAACTTTTTCGACAGATGTAAAGCGCAATTCAGCGGAAGTGTACAGATGCGACTTGTATGCGATGGGTACTGTATCACCTTCATTAAAGGTTAAGTATGTGAATCCCACCGCCCCGGAATTATTCTAATCACCAGGTTTGTGTGGTTATCACGAGTCAAAAGATATTTAGACTCCAAAAGGTCTGTCTGCAAAGACTGCAGAATTAAGGTATGCTCAGGCAGCCAGCAAGACCTTGAATAAGTAGGTTGTATCAAAGCATACAAAGGCTTGATACGCTGGGCATATTCGGGAATGTAAGTACGCCCGAAATTCAGGAAACCCAGCAAAGACTGAAGTTTCTTCAGAGTATTTGGGGGCACAAATGTGCACATTTTTCCAAGAAATGGGGGCTAAGCCCTTCCCTTCGTTGTTGAGCTCATAGCCCAAGAACAGAACGGTAAATTCAGCAATGTGTGACTTAGCAAAGTTAAATTTGTAACCCTGCTCCGCAAATTCAAGAATAATGCGGTCCACACGGGACAGATGCTGATATAACTCGTCGTCTGTCAGATAGATGTCCTCTACGTACGAACATGCGTCTTGATCAACGTCATTTAACAAAGAAACAACACGGGCGGCGAATATACCCGGACTATTTTTGTAGCCCATGGGTAAACGCCGGAACTGGAATAATTTACCACCGGAAGTGAATGCGGTCCATCGACCACTCTCCGGGGCTAGGTTGTGCGTGTAGAAACCGTTTGAAAGGTCAAGTGTCGTTTTGTATTTTTTACGAACAAGACTGTCTACAAGCGCAGAACTGTGTGTATTCTGTACCGCAAAGTTCCGACAATGGGAATTTAAATGCCGGTAATCCAAAACTAAGCAGTACGATCCATCGGGTTTAGAAACCACGAAAAGGGGATTGTTCATAGGTGATACGCATGGTTCGATTACTCCCTGATATTCCAACTGTGTCAGAATTTCGGAGACGGGGCCTTTTGCCTGCCGTTTGATGGGATATTGGGGTTGTGGCTGCGGTAGTGACCGCAAAGGTATTGCATGGGGAGGTCATTCTACATCCCATCCCACATGGTTGCGGTATAACGCTGGAGCCAGGTACACAGCCCACTCAGCTGCAAGTGCTTCAGCTTTGTCTTTTGGGACATGCCTTGAAAAGCTTGGAAGGATTACCTCCTCTCCTTTATGTGCAGCTAAAACGAATGGGGGTGGCCAATCCACCTCTGCTAACAAAATGTCATATGAAGAGGTTAGATTTTCCCAAAAAATCCCTTTTATTTCACGCGGTATGTCACCTTCAATTTGTATGACTATGTTGTAAAGTCTGTCAGGGGGTGCCACTCTCGTGTCAGCTGTCTCTACAGTAACGAATGTTTCAGTTGCTGTCGCCTCCATATGAGGACGTAGCGCCTCCCGCACTATGGTAACTTCCGCGGCGCTGTCTAGGAGGGTCACTGCCCACGTCCAATTCTGGAGTCTCGTTCTCACGGTCTGTGGCATATTTCGCTGTTACAGCGGCAACTTTTTCTTCTGAAATTGCGGTCGAGAAAGGTGAAAGTCTTCTGCTTTCCCTCTGACTTGTTGTCGAGGTTGGTCTCGCTCCTGGGGAGCCTCTCGGCCCCTTCCTCTATCTTGCCGTCCTCCTCCACCAGCCTGTGACGACGTCTGGGCCTGTGAAGAACGAGGAGAACGCGTATCAGAGCTCTGAAACCTTTCTGGTGATTTAATTCTCGACCTATCACGTAAATCATAAGTACGTTCAGAAGAAACCGAAACTGGGGAAGCGCCTCTCGACCCCGGCTTCTTTTGTTGCTTACCCTGTTTTTTCTGTCTCCAACTCTTTTTAGTGAAGACTGGTCTATCATCTTTCTCAGATGTACTTTTTGTTTGTGTAATTTGTGGTTGCGATTGAGTTTGCATTTTTACAAAAGGCTTGTTGCCTAGGCTATTTCTTCCAATTGTATTATAAGCCCGAGCTATAATTTTCGGTAATTCACGAGGCCTGTCCAACTCTGGGACCAAAGCCAAAGCATTCGCTACTTGAAAGTTCATTGCATCGCCCTTGACATTTCCAAGGATCAGTTCAGCTACTACATCAAACACTCCCACTAGTCTCATCCCTAATTCCACAGCCGCTTCAGGGCCATGTTCGTCCTGTACGTTTTTAATTACAGAGGGTAGAACAGTCATGGAAGGAGTACCAAAACATTTTGAATAAACTGCTGCGAATACCTTACCCCAGTTTTCACATGATGTCAAATCGGGGATTAAGTCTTTTGGCAAACTTATCGTAAGGATGCGGTGTTTATCCACCGGGGATGTATGTGGAAACACCGCTTCTATCTGATCGAACTTTTCTGCAAGCCAGTAAGGATAATCGTCCTTATTTTGTGGACGTTTGCCCATCACAGAATTTACCATGACAGGACTTATGGTCACTCCAGCTGCAATAGCTGGTTGGCCAGCGACTACAGGAGCAGCTCCATGGAGACTACCTGTAACGTATGTCACTAAGGCTCGATGCACTCGCACCAGTTCTGTATGCATAGTGCGCAGATCCGCAATCGGTAATGCCAGATAATTTGGATGCGGGGTATACCCGGCCAATACAGGCCAAGTGGCCCCCTCAATGGATAAGGGGCCTAAACGAACTGCGGTATTTGGTTGTTGTTTTTGGGTGCTACGGTATATGGTAGGCAAACCACTGTATTCCGGGGTCCCATTATCCTGTGCATAGCTCTGTGTATGTGCAGAAACCTTATGACAGTCTGAAACTGAAAGATAGAAATGGAGGTGGAATCGCCCTTACCTCTTTACAGTCCTGAGCAGGGTCGAGCGAGCCTCGTTGTGAAAAGTGATGATGACAGTTGTGGCTGGCAGGTCTGCGTTGTAATGGATAGAACTGCATCTGCAATGCAACCAGAAAAATATACTTATTGACCAAAGAAAGCATATGGCGACAGAGAGGCCAATAGTAATTCAACAACTCTAGAAACTGCAATGCAACCAGAAAAAGATCCTTATTGACCAATCAAAGCATATAGCGACAGAGAGGCCAAGCCACGTTAGATAGTAATTCAACAACTCTAGAAACAAGCAGGGCAGCTGTTTCTTTCGGTCTTTGCAAGGTATGCTTCGGAGATGCAATGGAGGAGTTTAGATTTTGATGTCTTAGTGGTAAGTGTTTGCAACAGTAAATGACAGGCATTAAATAAATAATAATAAAGAAAATGCTATAATTGGGAATGAAAAATAAAGAAATTTGAAAATAAGACTTTACTTTCGGTAATAATGAAGAACAACAATACAGAACATTGAAACTATGTACATTTTAGATATTTTAAAACTAGCAGCATTACAATAATCATACGGTGGAATGGAAAAGTTTCTGTTAGAGGAAATGTTTAAATTAGGGTATGTTATTGGTTAGAGTGTGTAGTGTAATTGATAAGAATAGGATAATGGTGAGTGTTGCTAAAGGTAGGTGTTTGGGTGAGGGTTAAGCTCAGGCCAGATGCCAGATCTTGCATTCTTCATTGTGGACTCTTCATTATTTACAATGTAATGCAAAATAATCAACTTGTCAATTTGATTTCTTCATAGCATCTTCATCGTTGTTATATTTGGTCATTGCAGCACTCTTCATTTTCTGATAGATCCAAAGGACTGCACGCACATACTATTTAGTTCCTTGTTAACGACTGCATACTTAAGTTTAGAACAGCCCTTTGTTTTTGAGTTGCTTCTAAAATGGTTGCAACAGAAACTGAAAAGTAAACAATCATGGCCGCCATCACAGAGGCTTAAATATGAAAAAATCCCCATTTGACCAATTTGGCGGAGATTGATTGCAACGTTTAAAATATTTGGGGTGTTTGTGAAAATGTGGAGGTGCTTGTTGGTTGAGATTGAACGTACCTATGTAAGCACTAGCATTCATATAGATAAAATCTAGCTACAAAGTTACCGTGCTCTGTACACCAAGAGGTGCAGGAAGATGATTTGATGGTGTGGACATGACGTGGGGAGATGAATGGAAAACTCTTACTTTTTGAGAAAAGTGGGTGGTGGAAATTGGGGGGCTCCTTACCTACATCGGATGAGATGTTCCTTGAAGACAAATGCTGCTCTGCTGAAGCGCACACATCTCACAGACTGCAAAATCATACAAATGAGGCAGGTATTCTCCACAAATTCTCTGTAAAGTGATAATTTCACCTTTGTGTGTCACATTGTATCAAGGCAACTTTATTGTTTCGGCCCTTATGGTGGCTTTTATGGTCACTGCAGTATACCACACTAGGGAAGCACAAATTATGTCTAGATGCTGGAAGCATTCCCTGACTCTCAGACAGTTTAATAAGCCTTGGATCAGAGACACTTTTTCATGTCTTAGACAGTGATGGTGAATTTTCAACATCCATATCAATAAAATAGTTAGCCTCCACAGATAAGTGCCCGATGGATAAATTTGCATGCATTTTTGTGTTTTTGGATCCAGAGCAAAGGTGGAAATAGACAGGCTGGTTCCAGACCTTTGAAGTGTTCACAGGCTCCAGCATCTCTTTTAGGTGTATGGAGAATTAGACTTCACAGCAATGCGGGTGATGCGGCAGGTCTACAAGATTATTCAAATTCAGTCACTTCTCTAAATGACACTTTCTAATTGAAATAGCCTGATTTCATTTCGTAAATTAAAATGTATGCACACGTTATGAGCCAGCTTAATTTAACGTGACTCAAATATATACTCAAATATATATGTTTTCATTTATGGTATAATTAAATTCAGGGATTTTCTGAGCTTTAGTAATTGCTTTTCGTGTTGAAGTGGATGTTGATAGAGTTAGGGGATCAAAGATGGAGAAAGGAGGAGAAATAGCACAAACTTTACAATTGTGCTGAAAAGTATTTCAGTTCCTTTATGTCTTTTTCAAATTGTACTTGTTTATATCCTCATGGGGGTTGATTCTTGTGAGGATTGTCGTACTCAGCACCTTTCCACGCCGAGGCGTCTTCTGTACTGGCCCCTGACCCCCTTTCTTTCCTTGCAGGCCGGCTGTGGGTAGAGGAGTGCCTGGACATCACTTATTCCTGTTTTTATGTGGGTTCGTTTTATTTCTCTTTAATATCTTATCTCCTTGTACCACTCATTTGGAGGGTGCCACGCCTCCTTTTTATATTGCTTTCAATTTTATTTGAATGAATTTTATTTAGCAGTTTCTTTGAGTTTGCCACTTTTGGAGCTGCCTGACTTCCGCCTGGAGATGTGAGGAGCCTACAACCTTCTTCCTGTTGCGTCTGTGGCATGCCAGAGACCACACAATGGTGACCGTGCACAGCAGTGTGACAGTGAGAGGGAACCTGGTCGTCGGACCCTGATCAGCATCATATCTCTTATGACGGCCATACCCTACCTTCTTTTCACCCACAAGTAGCCCTACAGTTTCTGCCCCATGGACATTAAGGCCCTCATGGGACCCAGCGTAATGCAGGGGTGCAGATAGCCATTCCTCTTAGCCCCCATTAGTATCTTTACTGGCCCGCCGCTCCCACGCATTCCTCCACGTAGGTCGCTAAATGGTTCCTAATGGTCCCTGCCCAGTCACCATTTAGATTATTTTATTTTTCTCTTCTCTCACAATCCCAATGGCGTTCTTACAATAGAAAGATGGCTAAAATCTCCTCTGCACCTGACATAGCTTCTGCCATCCCCTAAGGGTTCTCAATCCTTCACAGAGATCAGCCGGATAAACCCGGGGTTGTCTATCCATTATTTTGAGGGTTTCTTTGTCCTGCTCCATCACTAGTCCCTGCTGCACACCCTTCCTCCATCACAGAATCCCTTTTCTTTAAAATTGGTATTACTCCTTCTTTCTCCTTCACTGGGGTTTTAGTGTGTAACCCCCCCACCCCCCTGGCCCGTGATTAGCCTTTAGCAATCATATAGCTGACTTCATAGCTCCCTTTGGTTTCAAATAAGTGCATTTTTCTTTGCTTGCTGATCTGAGTTTTCACTTGGAGCAGCTCCCCTTTCCCGACACTACTTCTCTTACTGATCACACATTCTCAGCCTGTCCCTACTAGTGACCTCCTACACTCCTAAGGCTGGCCACTGTTTGAAGCCCTAATTCACCAGCTCATCACTTCTCAGATCTTCGGAGCAGTTTCCCCTAGAGTGGACGGGCCATTTTGAGGTCCCTTTCTGCAGCAACGTTCCCTGCCATATCAATACTTTTGCCCCTGCTATAGGGCAAGCGCACTCACTGTTGGTGCTCTCCCCATGGCCCCTGGCATTATGAGGCCCTGCATTTCGCTAAGTGGAATTGTAAATGCCTGGAGTGATTCTCGAAGGCGGCCTATGACGAATTCACTAGTAATATGTCTAAACTGGAAATTGAGAAAATACTAGCGCCTGGTTCAAAGTGCCAAAACAAATGTCTTCATACTGGAAATGAACTCAGCCTCTAATTCTTT
This sequence comes from Calotriton arnoldi, assembly GCA_963921515.1. Classification (NCBI taxonomy): domain Eukaryota; kingdom Metazoa; phylum Chordata; class Amphibia; order Caudata; family Salamandridae; genus Calotriton; species Calotriton arnoldi. The sequence continues at coordinate 721,477 of CAWUFW010003774.1, forward strand.
TCCATCCATTTTTAACATTGTTAAAAGTTGTATATACCACTCCGCATGCTCACATGCCATCATCCATCACACGGTCTATGCTCCAAAATGGCTTCCTTCTCAGACAAAATAGCTAATATCAAAACCACTTTCCTTCTCAGGAGTGTACTCTTTCACCTCCATTCCTGGATGTTCTTCTAGATCTCCATACTCATCAACGCCTTGAAGACTTTGTTATGCTATCCCTCAAGGACACCGTGAATTAAATGTACTCTATCAAGTAAGGGTCACCTTTAAGCCCTTGTCCTGCCACTTTTTCTCCACTGGAGGAGACATCTTTGTCCCTTTTCTTAAAAAATCTTTCCAACCAGTCCCTTAGGACCGAGTCAGTCCCTCGTGCCTAAAGGCACGGCTCAAGCCATTCCTCTGCTAAGAAAACCCCTCTGCAGATCCTAACACTATTAGAAACTTTAGGCTCATTTCTTTCCTACCCCTGCCAGTGAAGATCCTTGAGAAAGCAATGAACAAAGAGCTGCCCTTTTCTCTGGAAAGCAACGGTCTCCTTGAAACCGCTCAGTCCGGTTTTCAGGAAGCTCACAGCTTGCCGTCAAAGATGGCCTTAGCTGGATGGTTGATGATGGCAAAATGGTGGTCTTGGTCCTACTTGATCTCTCCGCTGCATTTGACACGGTCTCTCATTCCACTCTCATCATCAGACTCTTCAGGCTGGATATCTGCAGGAGGCTCTGAAATGGCTCGACTGAGTGACAGAACCCAAGCAGTGTCTCTCCCCCCTTTCATTCTGCCACTCATTCTCTTCCTTGTAGATTACCTCAGGACTCATCCTTGATTCCTACCCTCCTCAGCGTCTGCATGCGGCCCCTGATCATCATCTGTTTGTTCGGTATGGACGCAATGTCCTACGTAGACGTTACACAGATTTATTTCTCCACCCACAAAGATATTTTCGACACTAGTTCTAACTTCTGTGCCTGTATTAAAGCAATAGCCATCTGGATGAACCAGAACGGTCTTAAATTAAATGGAGACAAAACAGAGATATTGTTCTTCGGCAAAAGTACCATTAGCTGCTCCCCATCCTGATGGCCATGAGAACTCGTCCCTACTCTGGTTTTCTCAGAGCGCGTAAAATACCTTGGCTTTCTGATAGACCAAAACATTCTTTTTGACAGCCTGATGTCTGCCGCTTGTTCCGCTCTTCTTCATGTGCTGAGTAAAACATTCCCTCTACCTCCTAAAGCCACACGTAATATGGTCACCATTGCCCTCATCACCTCCAAGCTGGATACAGAAATTCCCTTTATTTGGGCACCCGTGACCACGTGATCCAGCATTTTCAGGTGGTCCAAAACTCAGAGGCTAGACCTATCCTTAGTCTCCCCCGCCACAGTTTCAATTTCAACTAAGCTTAAGGAACTTCACTGGTTACCTGTAGGAAACCTTTGATCCTCAAATCCCTTTGTGTGGTTGACAGCGCGATACACAAGAAAGATCCGCTACACTTACAAGCTAAATTTTGTTCTGTAAGAGCCTACACTCTGCGTACATGTTTCTTCTACCCATCCCCCCGCGTGAAACGCGCCTTGTCCAGCGGGCGCCCCATCCACTATCTTAGCAGCAACCACTGGAATCCCAAGCCCGTCTCCATTCAGTCTATCTCCCATTTCTCGACTTTTAGAAAGCTTCTCAAAACTTGCCCATTTTAGCTTTTCTCTTAGTCATGTTTTCTCTGATTTCCCTACTCTGTGTAGCGCCAGGACGCCCCTTGGGGTATTTAACGCGCTTTATAAATCCCTAAAACAAACAAATACGAATCGCACACTGCACACTTCTTGACATCCAAAATCTCAACATTTACAATGTGGTTTATCTCTGCGGTGACTCAAAAATACAGAAAAACTTAAAAGGGATGAATTATATTCACCTGTACTGCATAGGATTTGGGAACCAATACCTGATGGAGAAGGAAAAAAAATGTCTGGGACAGCATTACCTCAAGGCGGATTTCAAAGCACAAACCAGTGCATGGGGGGTGGAGGGAGGGGCAAGTGCAAGAGTTGGGTTATGGTTAAGCACCTGACAAGTAACTACAAGATTTATGTGCAAACTCTTATGGCTCCATCTCACACACTACTGTTTTTAGCAGACAACGTCAAATGCAATGGAAGTGACGTCGTCAATGTATATTTATTAACTGATCGCCCATTAAGGGATTATGAGAGGGGTGTAAAACACCGGAGGATGCAACACCACACATTTATAATTGCATCCCACCCAGAGAAGAAGGCGAGAAAATCACTGACAAAAATAGACTCAAAGATATTAAGATTGAAGCTTAAGTTAAAAAAAATGTAAAATTGAAGTGTAGATTATCCAATGTGTCATAGCCGTGTATCATTGACTTTTCCCATCACAAAAGCTAATAATAAACGGGCTGCAACTCAATTTACTGCAAGGCCGTCTATGATTTTAGAAAAATTACATTTCATATGACGCATAGTACAAAGATAGATGTTGTATGATGTACTTTGACGCTCTGATCGCCTTTCTAAATAATTGTGCTGGTCCAAAAGAGTACAGGGCTATTTTATATTTTAGTGTCCGAGAGGCATAACAGCATCTGGTCGCTGAACAATTTGTTGTGAAGTAATTCTCCATGGATACACATCGAAATATGCCCATCAAAGTTGTTTTTTAACACAAATTGCTACACTCTTTCCATTAATGTCAATGAAAACCACTTCTACGTGGTATGGGCTTGCTCTCTGTAAAGTGTGATGCGAAACAAGCAATATTGCCATGGCGAAGCAGGAAGTAAGCAAAACTTCAATAGACAAGAAGGACTATTTTTCATGTACACTGGATGGAATTCTTTGAAGCGATGAAACTATATAAGGTGAATGTAAAGAGGACACATGATGCGACACAAAAGATTTTTTTCAATTTTGGCAACCTTCTCAGCTACTGAAAAAAGTGGATTTTTGACCGACTCTTCTTGAGTGGTGTTGAAGCTGTCATTGGCCTTCTGTGAAAATCCTGTATTTCCAACAGTCTGTGCTCCTTAATAATAAAGTGACTTTCTAGTGGTGGCCAACAGGCTCTGGTGGTGGCCAACAGGCTCTACTCCCCCTCGAACACCGTCACTCACGCCCTGGTCACCAGCAGACTCGACTACGGCAACGCACTCTACGCCGGAATAAACAAAAACCTCAACCGCTAGCTACAGAACATCCAGAACGCCGCCGCAAGACTCGTCCTCAACCTGCCAAAACACTGCCACATCTCCCAGCACCTGCGCACACTCCACTGGCTCCCTGTCGAGGCGAGAATCACCTTCAAGATGCTCACCCACGCACACAAGGCCCTCCACGGCACCGGACCAGCATACCTGAACAGCCGACTCAAATTCCACGCACCCCAAAGCACCCTACGATCAGCCCAGCTCTCCTACGCCATGGTCCCCCGCACCAGAAAGACCAGATCGGGAGGCCGCTCCTTCTCCTTCCTCGCAGCCAAAGCATGGAACGCCCTTCCGCTCCACCTCAGACAGACAACATCGCTCCCCATCTTCGCAAGAAACCTCAAAACCTGGCTCTTCGACAGACCCCCTCCTTGATGGATGGAACCTGCACCCCCACCCCCAGCGCCTTGAGACCCTTACGGGTGAGTAGTCGCGCTTTAACAAACCCCTGATTGATTGATTGATTGATTGACTAGGTCACTATGATGCAATGAAATGTTTAACTGGGATGTTTCCATTAAATTCAACCAGCGTACCATAAAACAATTGTCAACTATATAATAGTATTTAGAAGGGATATATTTAATTCTGATTATTGGTGCATTTTATGCATATTCCATTAAACCCTGTTGATTATTTTAGTCCTACTCTGACAGTGGACAGCATGGGTCTCTAGACTTCGATGATTCTGTTGTGACTGTAGATCAGTAGCGGTGTCAGGATGTGGTCAAAGGCTAGATCTGCAAGACCATCACAAGATATCAAGAAAGTTTGGGATTTGGCTGTCTAATCCGAACAGCATCTCTTTCCTTTAGATTTTAGTATGAAGACTAATAGGAAATAACCACCCCTCAGAGTACCAAAGAGAATGCCACTGGGCTATGGCAAGCAGGAGAACCAGAGAGGTTTTAAGCGGCAACAGTGTGGATGGATTTAAAAGCTAAGCAGGCTACTTTAACGAGGGTTTAGATTTCACAGAGGAGGTCAGCGGGGCACCTTATTCCTGCGGGTGCTTGTGCCTGCCCCACACTGGGTTCTTAACTCTGGAACAAAGGGCAGGCATGTTTAGGTGGTCAGCTATCACTAAGGCGATCTAATGGCAACCATCCAGTTGAATCGAAGAATCTCGTGTTAGGTTTCTTTGAAAGCACATACATGATATGTGTCTGGTCATGACACCGAGTTCAATGTGTTACCCTCACCATAAGGGAATGTTTGTTATATCATAGCCTTGGTTATGATGAAGCATTTAGTCTATTCGACAACTCAGCATAGTATCCTACGCTGACGACACCCAACTCATCCTCTCCCTCACCAAGGAACCCAACATCACCAGGCACAGTTTCCAGGTAGGAATGAAGGACGTCGCATCCTGGATGGGCAGCAGCTGCCTGAAGCTCAACTCAGAGAAAACTGAAGTCCTCATCCTTGGATCCTTGGATCCACCCCCACCTGGTGGACCCCTGCCCTTGGAAACCCTTCCACCCCCACGGACCACACCCGCAACCTCGGGATCATACTCAACTCCTCTCTCACCATGAACCGACAGATCAGCGCCTATCCTCCACATGCTTTAACACCCTCCGCAGACTCCGCCGAATCCAGGAAGCCCGTCACTCACGCTCTCATCACCAGCAGGCTGGACTACGGAAACGCTCTCTATTCCGGAATCAACAAATCTCTCCTTCACAAACTCCAGAATGTCCAGAACGCCGCAGCCAGACTCGTCCTCAGCATCCCACGTCACAACCACGCCACCCAGCACCTCCGAGACCTCTGAGACCTCCACTGGCTCCCCGTCAAAAAGAGAATGACCTTCAAGCTGCTCACACATGCATATAAAGCCCTCCACAACACCGGACCCCAATACCTCAATGAAAAAATCTCCTTCCATGCCCCCAAGAGAAACCTCCGTTCTGCCGAATCTAGCCCTGGCCGAAATCCCCTGCATCCACAGAGCCAGAACAAGAGCCAGATCCATCTCCTACATCACGGCCAAGACCTGGAACGAACTCCCCCTCAGCATCAGACAAAGCCCTACACTGCAAGCTTTCAGAAAACACCTCAAGACCTAGCTCTTCGGATGACCTTGGAGCTGCCCAAACCCCCTCCCCCCAGCGCCCTGAGACCCTTACGGGTGAGTAGTGCACTCTAAAAATTCCCTGATTGATTGATTGAACTTTGTTAGTACCTTTCGAGAGGCCCTCACATGGCCCAAAGGTTGCTGCCATTGCCTCATAGAGAACCTCAAGTAACTCCCAAAACAACCTCATGTAGCCCCCCAAAAAATAATATCACAGTTAAATAATCTAATATCCTCAGCATTCCCTCCTAGAGCCACTAACATCCCTTCAATGAGCCACTGGCCCCAACACGCCCACATGTTCCCCAATGAATCCCCACACGGTCCTCAAAAGATCCTCCTGTAGCCCCAACACTTGCTTCTATAGCCCCAACATATCCTCCCATAGACCCAACAGCTGCTTCTATAGGCCCAACATATCCTCCCATAGACACAACAGCTGCTTCTATAGGCCCAACATATCCTTCCATAGACCCAACAGCTGCTTCTATAGGCCCAACATATCCTTCCATAGACCCAACAGCTGCTTCTATAGGCCCAACATATCCTTCCATAGACCCAACAGCTGCTTCTATAGGCCCAACAGATCCTTCCATAGACCCAACAGCTGCTTCTATAGGCCCAACAGATCCTCCCATAGCCCTGACAGCTGCTTCTATAGCCCCATCATATCCTTCCATAGCCCCAACAGATCCTATCATAGCCATGACAGCTGCTTCTATAGCGACATCATATCTTTCTATAGCACCGACAGGTCCTTCCATAGCCCCAACAGATCCTCCTATAGCCCCAACACTTGCTTCTATAGCCCCAACATATCCTTCCATAGCCCCAACAGCAGCTTCCATAACCGCAACAGATCCTCCCATAGCCCTGACAGCTGCTTCTATAGCCCCATCATATCCTTCCATAGCCCCAACAGATCCTCTCATAGCCCCGACAACTGCTTCTATAGCCAAATAATATCTTTCCATAGCCCTGGCAGGTCCTTCCATAGCCCAAACAGATCCTCTCATAGCCCCAACAGCAGCTTCTATAGTCCCAACATATCCTTAAATAGCCCCAACAGGCCCTCCCTTAGCCCTACTTGATGCTTCTATAGCCCCAACATTTCCTCACATGGCCCCAACAGCTGCTTCTATGGCCCCAACATATTGTTCCATAGCCCCAACAGGTCCTGCTATAACCCCACTTCTGCTTCTATGGCCCCAACAGGTCCTCCTACAGCCCCTACAGCTGCTACTATGGCCCCCACATATTGTTCCATAGCCCCACCTGATAAACAATACCCCTGACAGATCACTTCTTAACTGGACATGATCCTACACAGCACCACTAGACACTCCTATAGCCCACAACAAAATCTCACAAAGCTCCTAACATACAGCTGCATAGCACCCAGGAGACCATGACAGACTTATCAACATGAAACCCCAACTTAACCTCAACAAGCCCTCAAAAAATCAAATAGCAGAGCCTTGCATAGCCAGCAAGAGACTCTGACAGAAGGACCAGGCCAAAGATACCCTCAATACAGCACCCAGCAGATCCTACAGTAACAAACGATTGTCGCCAACCCCCAACAAATCCCCACAGAGCCCCAGATAGGCACTACCAGTGGCCCAAAAACCAAGCATAGATCGCCACAAACCCCTATAGTGCGCCCAACAGATCCCCACACGGCTCCCAACTCACTCTCATAGATTCTGTTCCCATTTCATGTTAGTTTTTAATCCCTAGACAGGTCTCTTGACGCACCGAGCTGTAACCTTCTGGGATTGGACAAGCGGGCCTAAGTATAAATTACAGCTGGTCATAGCTTGGTTCCACATCTCGGCCCTTCTTCAGAGCCTTTCTGCTTCATCCTAGCACTACCAGCCAGTGGATCCTTCATCGGTTTGAGAAACTAGCTGAAATCTGGACAGGCGGTCTCAGGAGTGACATGGGCAGATTTATTTGACACCAGCAGAAGCTATATGGGTGTCCTATATTCTTTCTGACTCTTTTGCTCCCCTCACAAATCCTGCCCAGATAGGTCTGGCGTAGAAAGGGCAATTGAGAGCCTTGGACATTCTCACAGAGAGGGGTTGTATCTGCTGAGGCAATGTCTTTCCAGCAGGTTGTGATTGATAACTGGACATTGTATGCAGCTTGGAGCCTGAGCAAGTTGTGGGACAAGCAGCTCGGTTCCAGACTGTGTCCACATTGTTTATTTATTCATTCATTTATATTTCAGAGTTTGAATAATGTTCTTCTGCCACTTTGGCTCCATTTCAGGGCACTCAGAGACATAGCTCTTGTCAGATAGATAAGTGTTTAACATTAAAGCAAGAGGTCATTTGGGGTTTGGCAGACGGGATACTCTGTTGAAAAGGTGCTGAATATCCAGGACCACAAACTTGCAGCCCCCCCTCTCTATCTGGAGTCAGATGAAGCACCACCTTACTGACTATGGAGCCTACGCGGACTCAGATGAAGCGCCATCTTTCTGACTATCGAGCCTACGCGGACTCAGATGAAGTGCCACCTTTCTGACTATGGAGCCTACGCTGACTCAGATGAAGCGCCACCTTACTGACTATGGAGCCTATGCTGACTCAGAAGAAGCGCCACCTTACTGACTATGGAGCCTACGCTGACTCAGATGAAGCGCCACCTTACTGACTATGGAGCCTATGCTGACTCGGATGAAGCCCCATATTTCTGACTATGGAGCCTACGCTGACTCAGATGGACTGTTCCCATGAGGCACAGGGTCAGACTGATTTGCATATGGCCATGTCTGAACTGGGGTGGTGGAGTGAGCTAAAGAATGATGATGGATTAAACCCAGATCATTTGACTGGGGGTGAGTGTTTGATTGGCTCAAACGTTCCGTCCATCATCCCCTTTTGTATCGCTTTGTTCGCCCTAAGTTGGCGGGGGTATGCCCAGACGTGGGTCCCTTGCTCACTTTGCCACTGGATTCAAGCAAGCCTGGCTGATGACGGCTGAAATGCCAGAAACCGGTCCCAGGATGCTTGTTTCCGAGTCCAGGGAAGACATGGCTTGGCAGTTCGGGCTGGACTGTTCCCATGAGGCACAGGGTCAGACTGATTTGCATATGGCCATGTCTGAACTGGGGTGGTGGAGTGAGCTAAAGAATGATGATGGATTAAACCCAGATCATTTGACTGGGGGTGAGTGTTTGATTGGCTCAAACGTTCCGTCCATCATCCCCTTTTGTATCGCTTTGTTCGCCCTAAGTTGGCGGGGGTATGCCCAGACGTGGGTCCCTTGCTCACTTTGCCACTGGATTCAAGCAAGCCTGGCTGATGACGGCTGAAATGCCAGAAACCGGTCCTAGGATGCTTGTTTCCGGTCCAGGGAAGACATGGCTTGGCAGTTCGGGCTGGACTGTTCCCATGAGGCACAGGGTCAGACTGATTTGCATATGGCCATGTCTGAACTGGGGTGGTGGAGTGAGCTAAAGAATGATGATGGATTAAACCCAGATCATTTGACTGGGGGTGAGTGTTTGATTGGCTCAAACGTTCCGTCCATCATCCCCTTTGTATCGCTTTGTTCGCCCTAAGTTGGCGGGGTATGCCCAGACGTGGGTCCCTTGCTCACTTTGCCACTGGATTCAAGCAAGCCTGGCTGATGACGGCTGAAATGCCAGAAACCGGTCCTAGGATGCTTGTTTCCGGTCCAGGGAAGACATGGCTTGGCAGTTCGGGCTGGACTGTTCCCATGAGGCACAGGGTCAGACTGATTTGCATATGGCCATGTCTGAACTGGGGTGGTGGAGTGAGCTAAAGAATGATGATGGATTAAACCCAGATCATTTGACTGGGGGTGAGTGTTTGATTGGCTCAAACGTTCCGTCCATCATCCCTCCCCTTTTGTATCGACTCAGATGAAGCACCATCTTTCTGACTATGGAGCCTACGCTGACTCAGATGAAGCACCACCTTACTGACTATGGAGCCTACACTGACTCAGATGAAGCGCCATCTTTCTGACTATGGAGCCTACGCTGACTCAGATGAAGCCCCATCTTTCTGACTATGGAGCCTACGCTGACTCAGATGAAGCGCCACCTTACTGACTATGGAGCCTATGCTGACTCAGATGAAGCCCCATATTTCTGACTATGGAGCCTACGCTGACTCAGATGAAGCGCCATATTTCTGACTATGGAGCCTATGCGGACTCAGATGAAGCGCCACCTTTCTGACTATGGAGCCTACGCGGACTCAGATGGCGGAAACTTTGACCGAAGGCCCTTCACATATTGGGGCGTTGGGTCACAGTGCCTTATTTGGGGGGGACTTTCTGACAAACGTTTTATGTGTTTGGGACCATCAGGAAAAGCCTGGAAGTCCCGAACAGAAAACCAAAGAAATGGCCCCAACTCAGTGAGAGAAAGCTCCCAGTGTGACAGGGACATTTTTTATCTTTTTAAACCTTAAGATTAAAAAAAAAAAAAAAAAACTTGTCTAAGCAGGCGCAAAAAGCATGGCACCCGCGCCCAGGTCTCAGTGCCTGCAATGGAGCGGAGTCAGCAGCAGGTCTGCTGAAAGCACAGGGTTCTCCACCCGCCTGGCGGTCTCCCACCACAGCAGTAGGGCAGACCCCATGGCGTCCCTGGCAGGCCAATGGACCGGTGTTTATACTCTAAATGACGGCCCTAGTCTTAATCTGGCCTGGGGATTTGTGAAACTGATCTCAGGTAGGACTTTTGAGTGTAGGTTAAATGCTTCAAGTTTAGTTTCTCAGCTGCTGTGGTGGTTCTATTGCAGTTGGGACCTCAACTAATCTTTCCTTCTGACATTCTTCGATTGCTTCATGTGGAGCAACTGCCTACTTGTTTTATCTCTAATATATATGTAAATCCTGCCCGGGGGCCACCTCTACCCATTTCACTTGGTCACCAGAGGACAATGAACGAACACATAAGGTGGGCACCTGGAGAACAAGTAGGCATGTCCCACGGCCCCTATGGGCTAAGCGATCCGAGTTATGGGGTCTTACTAACACTGACCTACTGCTGTCCCTACACCATTCCTCACAGACTACCATATAATGGCAATGCACACTACTGTGTGCATCACACGACCAACTCAGTATCTTTGTAATAAAGACAGTGCCTCAAATCCTACATGTACTTCACCAAAACTGCAGCGAGCGCACAGGTCACAATAAACATGACCAGCATCTAAATGTCACAACACAGTAATCTGTACATCTACGCCTTAATATAATTCTAATGTAGTTCCCTGCCACATTGAGCGAGTTATTGGGATGTCCATGCACACAATGTACACTCTAGGAAAGGTATTTAATTCTCTGGTCATCTTATTAGGCCTGGCCTAGAGACAGCTTTGGCTATCTCACCAGCCTCCTGTTTTCCAAATAAACATAATAAAACTACATACACATATATGTACATGGAGGAACTTTCACTCAGGCCCCTTTATCGATTGGTCTGTTCAAGTGTCATTTACATTTTGCTCCTGCCCTCCATAGCCTAGGGCAATGCATTAGCCCACTTCAGCCACTGTCTTTCTTCACTGTAAGTGAAAACATTTTGTTCTTGTGCGTGTGCACATCCGCCTAGAAAGTAGTCCACGTAAGTGCCAGGCCTGAAAGGCTAATCTCTGCTCTCATTTATTCCTCCATTTCTTGTTTTTGAATTTATTTTTGTGGTGGGTCAAGTATACTGACTTTTTTTGCAAGCGTCTACATGCCACTTTTACAGAGTGATACCTTTCCTTTCTTTGTTCTAACGCTTTTAATTTCTTTTGCCAATGTTTGCTAAAAAAAAAAATATATTAAATTGCAAGCTTGCCAATGTCAGACCTATTGGCTATGCTAATGCTTGTTTGTTGAAACAAGTTAAAAACCACATACATGCTAAGATTAATGTCTTCTTGGAGTGCAGGGTTCTCTGACGAGCATAAAATCTAAAAATTGATTTCAGAAAAATAATGCAAATGCCACAAAGGAATTCCTCAGCATTACCTGTGCTTGGGTGCCATGTAAACCAATTAATTATGAAGGAAAGGTACATGACAAAGCCAGGTGCAGGCGTTGAAAGGCGGAGCAAAAACTTAAAGAAAATGTTTTTATTACAGTACAAAGGTCTGAGATGCTTCAGTATCCTCCGGGGTGAACAGGCTCCCGTAGAACTCATCGGGATTGCACTGTAGGAGTGCAGTACTTAGTAGGTGGAGTTGTTTGTGGGGTCGCAAGAAAGAGCTTGACAAGGCAGAGATTCTCTATTAGTTTCATTAGATAGGGACATCTTGCTCCTTAGGTGTCCGTGGGCTGCTGGGTCTCCCTTCTGTCAAGCGGACTGCAGGGCTGGGTCTCTCTACTGCTATGTGGACTGCAGGGCTGGGTCTCTCTACTGCTATGTGGACTGCAGGGCTGGGTCTCTCTACTGCTATGTGGACTGCAGGGCTGGGTCTCTCTACTGCTATATGGACTGCAGGGCTGTGTCTCTCTACTGCTATGTGGACTGCAGGGCTGGGTCTCTCTACTGCTATGTGGACTGTAGCGCTAGGTCTCTCCCTAGTCACATGAACTGCGGAGCAAGGTCTCTCTCCTGACACATGGCCTGGAGACCCTGGCCTCATAACCTTTCTCCCCTCAGACACTGACCTGTTTTGGTCCTTACATTGTTAAACTGAGTGTGAAGCCTGGCCCCTCAGGACCCGTTACCATCACATGGACTGCATAGCTGGGCCACTCTGGGGTCTTGCCTCCTACACTGGCTGCAGAGACTGGCCTTTAAGAGTCTATCTCATCATACCGGCTGCAAAACCCTGCTGCTCTGGATCCATATAATCACACTAGCTGCAGAGCCCAGCCTCTACGGATGGATGTCATCATACTAGCTGCAGAGCCCAGACTCTCCGCATCGATCTCATCATACCGGCTGCAAAACCCTGCTGCTCTGGATCTATCTCATCACACTAGCTGCAGAGTCCAGCCTCTCTGGATCTATCTCATCATACTGGCTGCCGGGCTCAGCCTCTCCGGATCTATCTCATCTCACTAGCTGCAGAGCCTAGCCTCCACTAATCTGTCTCATTACACTAGCTGCAGAGCCCAGCCTCTCCGGATCCATCTCATCGTGCCAGCTGCAGAGCCAAGCCTCACGTCACCTTTATGGATATATCCCTTCACTTTGGCCAGAGCCTGCCCTCTGCTGATCTATCCGATCCCAGTGGCCACAGAGCTTTGCATTTATGGATCTATCTGATCACACTGACAGCAGAGATATTCAGAGTGGTGGGTAGCGTAGGAAGCAGGGGATCCACTGGCCCGAGGGAAAATACAGAGTTTAGGGAAAGGATGTGCATAAACATCAAAAGGAATGCAAACAGAGGCATCCATTAGAGGAAGTGCAGAGAGGCAACCCTTAGAAGATGCGCAGAGAGAACCATAAGAGGCAATCATTAGAGGATGTACAGAGAGGCAATGGAAGGAACTCAAGAAAGACCACGTGTGAAAAGCAGCGAGTCTCCTGAGATCCCCAATGCTGCCCGGCGCAAGGTCACCTTTAATCCACTTTGGATTCGCTATCTAAAATAATGAGGCAGGCGCTGGAAGCTGGAAGGCAAGAAAAAGGTTTATTACTCTTAGAGGAGACCACGTCAACTGCTGACACCAGGATGTCTTCAGGGAGGTGTTCTACTGGCAATGCTTTTGGCTCTTCCTTTTATACAGGTTTTACACAATGTATTTGTTTCATTTATCATGGTTACAAGCTTGGAGTCTCCGCCCGGGCAGGTTGTCACACAAGCCCGACATTGTTTCATCAGCATGGTTACACAAGCCCAACATTGTTTCATCAACATGGTTACACAAGCCCAACATTAACTCTCCTCCCGCCCAGGTCAAAAACAGACAATTTAATTGCAGCTGGACCTTGCTTCAGGGTCTAAACACAAGTGAGACCTGCCAGATCTAAGAGTCCGTTCTGTTGATAAAAACAGGTCCCATTGTTGGCAAAAACAAGTCTTGCTGTGTGCAGTGCAATAAACCATGCTTGCAAGAGTCTGTTTGGTATTTGTAACCTGTTTGTGCAGGGATGAGAGGAAAGACGAGTTTGAGGCAGCAGGTGATGTTGATGTTTGTCGTGGAAATAGTTTATAGCCCCCAGCACACATATCAGGTTTGGTTAGAGAGTCAGAAGGCTGCTAGAGGACAGGGTGAAATGAAGGTGACCAACAGAGTACAAAATGGCTGTGGTCAATCAGAATGACTGTAGTTTATGTGCACGTAGGAACTTTCATCAGACAAGATGGCGCAGAATGTTCATGATTGTTGTTTTGTTCTTAACAGTCGCCCCTTTGAACATAACTAGCCATCTTGTCAGTCTATTTCGATCTCCATAATGTCCTGTATTTCTTGTTCATACATTACTCTCATTTTTGTTAACTGAGTGTCCATATTCTTAGGGCGCAAGGCACTTATGCAAAGAGAACACAAAGGTGGTATACAGTGTATACCCAAACAGCAGCCAAATATTGCCAATACTGGGACCAAGAGAAACATTGATATTTTCCAACCCCAGTCCTTCAAGATGCCCCAAAGCCAACTTCCAATTGTCCAAGTCTCTGATCCTTGATGAATTTCTGAAGACAGTCTGTGGAGATGTTCGATTGCTTCATAGACAGAGGGTGAATTATCAGGGATGTATATGCAGCAACTGGCACCAATGATGCGACATGCTCCTCCACGATCCGCTAGTACCACGTCCAGGACCATACGGTTTTGTAGGGCCACCAGACGGACCGCTTGAAGCTCGGCAGTGTTGTTGGTGAGGGTGCCAGCTGTGACGTTCAGGGCGGTTTCTACCGCTTGAGAGAGATGTCTGATGGCTCGGCTGTTTGCCATCAGACCCCATAGCGGGACGAGCCCTTTTGCTGCGTCAACGAACTGTGATGCGGCAGAGTCTGCTTGATCAGTGTCTTTAGAACGCTTTTCTCGATGATGCTCTGCAGGGGCTGTGTAGGTCGGTGGCAAAACAAAAGCGATGTAGCACGTGCCCCCCCAGTTTCTTGGGAGCCAGGTGTAGGCTTTGGTTCCACAGACAAAGTACATATTGGGTGATGCAACAAATGCTGGAGGGTTGGCAGTGTTCAAAGTCCTTACAATGTTACAAGTGCTGTGACCCACATTCTTAGTCCCACGGCCTTCAATGCATACAAGGCCAGAGATGTTCACCACAGATAGGGCCACAGTCAGTGTTGCAGCAGTTCTTTTCTTCAGGTAGGAAAATGTGGCTCTGACAGGATTATTGAACACTTGTATTTCCACTGCTTTGGAGGGGACATTCATTGGGAATGTCGTATTGGAGGTGTGAGGGCAAAAGGGAGCTGCTGTTCTTCCTGTTTGGTTTAGCCAGAACTCGTTGTAGAACTGAGCGATTGTCCCATCGGAAGTGGCATTGTCTTTGTAACTTTCTTGTAGGAGCATCATCCAGGCAAGGCAAGATCCATGAACAGAAAAGGGTGAAGGGATGAAAGGGATGGAATGTTCAGTGGCATGTGGTAGCAGCCCACAGACCCAACAGTTAGTGGCATTGGTGGCAAGATTGTGCTGGTGCAGCATCTGTACGAAAGAATTATTCCAGAATTCTTTGCGTCGTTCTCGGAGATGTGGCGGTAGTGATACCAGGTAGTGTTCTTTCTTTGTGATTGGTTGCATGGTTGGTGTTCTGTATGCAGGTGCATTCTCTTCAATGATCCGGAGTGTGACCATTAGTAGGAGGCAGGTGAGAAATGCAGCTACAAGTGCAATTGTCTTTGTACTGTGCAGTTCAAAAGTCTTGGTGTCTTTGCGGTGGCTTTGCAGGTGTTCCGTTTCTTCCATCATCTTCGAGGAGCTCACCAACTGTTAGTACCACAGACTTTTGTCTGGTGTTTTTCCTGGTAGCGTTGTTTGGCTGTGCTACCGATCTGAGACTCTGACTCAGTTAGTGGCCTGGTTGTTGGAGCTCCCCCTTTTTGTCGATCTTAGGTTGTACCCTTCCTTGGATGGCACCGTGGGGTCGGGAAATTCAGACAGTTGGAGGGTGTCTTCTTGTGGGTAGTAACTCAGAGCTGGTCGGTCTTTTGCGAGTACTTCCTCTTGCACCTCCACCTCTTCACAGGTTGCCAGCGTTGGAGGGACTTTCTTGCAGTGGTGGGCGAGCAGCCAATTTCTTTTTCCTTCCACTCGGAGGGCAATTCGAGTGGTGATCAAGACTTGCCAGGGGCCCGTCCACCTGGGCTCCAGATTCTTCGTTCTTTGGAAGTTGCGAACTAGGATGAAGTCCCCAGGCTTTATCACATGTCCTGGGCCCCTGGATACATCAGGCAAGGCTTGCTGCACCTGTTGGTGGATAATTGTTAGCTCGTTTGTCAATTTATGCAGATAGTCTGACATTAATATGTTCGGGACATCGTTAATGGAGGTGGGTCTTGGTGCCGCCCAAATGTTCATAGGCCTGCCGAAGACCACTTCATACGGGGTCAGACTGTGTTTGGTCGGGGTGGAGCGCATTGATAGCAATGCCAATGGAAGGGCGTCGGGCCATTTCAACCCGGTTGTGGCAACTATTTTGGCTAGCTTTAGTTTCAATGTTGCATTGTGTCTCTCTACCAGGCCCGATGATTGGGGGTGGAAGACGGCATGGAATTTTTGTTTTACCCCCAACCCTTTCAGTATGTTCTGTATCACTTCGGCTACGAAGTGTGGGCCGTTGTCGCTCCATAAAATTCTGCAAAGGCCGTACCGGGGGAAGAATTCTTTCAACAATACTTTTGCAGTGGCTATGGCAGTATTGCCGCGGGTGGGATATGCCTCCACCCATTTGCTAAAAGCGCACACAACCATCAGGACATATTTTAGACCATGGCATCTCTCTAGTTGGATGTAATCCATTTAAAGGACTTCAAAGGAGTAATCAGGGACTCCAAACCCTCCCCGTGGTACTACTGTCCCTTTCCCTGGGTTGTGTTGTAGGCATACTATACATTGTTGTACTAGGCGCTTTGCAGATTCTGTTATCTTGACATTATGCCATACTCTTGTGATTAGTTCAATCATGGGGGTGGAGCCTAGGTGTGCTGGTAAATGTGCCATGGTCAATATGGGGATGAGGTAGGCATTGGGTAACAGCCATTTATTTCCGTCTTTAGTTCTCCAGCAATCTTCCTCGTCTTTTAGTCCCACCTTTTCCCACTCGGTCAATTCGTCTTGTGTGCCTGTAGTCTGTATGTCCCTTACAGTGGTCCTAGCATCAGTCCATTGTTCAGCTTGTGACCTGGTCACATACATTCGTGTCATAGTTCTGTCTTCTGCCGTGGCTCGGGCAGTAACGTCTGCTAGTGCATTTCCCTGTCCAATGAGATCAGTCACTTTCCTATGTGCTTGGCATTTTATCACTGCTAGCTTTTTGGGGAGGAGGACTGCTTCCGTCAAGGCGGAGACTAAATCTCCATGCAGGATGGGTGTACCGTGTGAAGTCAGGAACCCTCTTTCTTTCCATAGAATCCCGAAATGGTGAACCACCCCGAAGGCGTATTGGCTGTCGGTGTATATGTTAACTGTCGTGCCAGCTGCTAAAATACATGCTCGTGTGAGGGCAATGAGTTCTGCTGCCTGGGCGGAACGTTGGGCAATACGGGCTGTTTCTAGAATGGTTCGGGCTGTGGTGACAGCGTATGCAGCTGAGGTGGTGCCGTCGGGGAGTTTGATGCACGAACCATCCACCCATAGTTCTCCATCTGGCTCTAGAAAGGCGGTGTCTCTGAGGTCTACTCTACTTTTTGTTTGTTCATCGGTTAGTGTCACACAGTCGTGTAGTGGAGCCACGTTAGGATCGTTCTCGGGTAGGGGTAACAGCGTGGCTGGATTGAGGGTGGTGCATCGCTTTAGGGTAATGTGCGGTGCTAGCAGGGTCAACTCATATCCTGTCAGTCGGGCGCTAGTCAAGTGTTGGGTTTTGGTCTGGTTCAGTAGTGTGTCGACTGCATGGGGTACTAAAACAGTGACTGGATTGGAGAGCACTATTCCTTCGCTCTGGCGTATTGATACTGCTGCAGCTGCCACAGCGCGCAGGCACGCTGGCAGTGCTCTGGCTACTGGATCGAGGGTGGCAGAAAAATATGCACAAGGGCGTTGTTTGTGACCAATTGATTGTGTTAGGACAGACAATGCACATCCCTCCCTTTCGTGTGTGTAGAGGAAGAATGGTTTGGAGTAATCTGGGGTTCCTAGGACTGGTGCTGAGCAAAGGGTATTGCGTAGTTCTTTAAAGGCTGTCTGGCATTCGGGGTCCAGGGGAGAGGTGAGGGGATGTCCTTAGCTAGGAGGGAGAGAAGGGGTTTGACAATGAGGCTAAAGTTCGGTAACCACTGTCTGCAAAACGAGGTGAGGCCTATCAAAGAGCGGACTTGCTTCTGATTTTTGGGGACAGGGGTGCCTAGAATTGTCTGGATCCTGTCAGGCGTGAGTGTTCTCCCTTCTTTTGATAAAAGCTGACCCAAATAGGTTACTTGTGATTTACAGAACTGCAGTTTCTTTCGGGAGACCTTGTGACCATTCTCAGCAAGGAAATGGAGTAGTTTGATGGTGGCTGTGACGGCTATTGGTATGGTGTCTGCTGCTAGAAGGATGTCGTCTACATATTGTATTAGTGCCACTCCATCTGGCAATTGTATGGCGTCCAACTGTCTTTTAAGTGCCTGGCTATAGATACTTGGGCTCTCAGTGTACCCCTGAGGTGCTCTACAAAATCTATACGAACGGGAATTTAGGGTAAATCCAAAAAGATAGCGGCTGTCCTCGTGTATAGGTATGGAAAAGAAGGCGTTCTTGAGGTCGATCACAGTGAAGGTGGTGGCAGTGGAGGGGATTAAAGTCAAAATTGTCGTGATGTCGGAAACTACTGGGTATTGTGGTACTACGATTTTGTTTACCTCCCGCAGGTCAATGATGAAGCGGTAGGCTTTCCCATCTCCCTCTCCCTGTCTCTTTACAATCGGTAGTATGGGACTGTTACAAATGTTGCTCACTACTTCCTCTACCACCCCTGCCTCTACCAAAGAGTGTATGATCTCTGTTAGTGCTTTCTCACCCTCTGGCGATATTTTGTACTGCGGTACCTTCGGTAGGGTTGCGTCCTGTCGTATTGTTACGTGTACTGGGTCAATCATCATTCGTCCTACGTCTGAATGAGCCCTAGCCCATAAGTGTGATGGCAAAGTGTCCAGTAGGGATGTGTCAGTCTCAGAGATGGAAAACATGTGCTGAAAAGGGTTCTCTCTATGGCATTGGGGGTTGTCATACAGGATGACACGCACTCCGTCTGGTGAGCATCTGATAGTCGCATGGAAGTGTTTCAAAAGGTCGAGGCCCATAATGGCGTCTGGGGTGTTAGATGAGAGGAGGAATGTCGTTTCGACGCCATTGCTGTCAAGATTAAAAGGGATGGGTCGGGACAAAGGGTTGGTGGAGTGCGTACCGTCAAATCCTATTGAGGTCACATGTGAGCCTGACAAGGGTGCCCTTGGAATCAGTCGTTTGGATAGTGCACTACGTGTTGCTCCTGTGTCTACCAAAAATGGCGACCTTGTGCCCAGGACCTCAGCGGTAACATAAGGGCCTTGCTGATCAACGCAGAGCTCGACTGGATCCCTTCCTTGCCCCTGGATGTCCTATGCAAAGTCGTACGTATTGTCATAATCTGTCTGTTGGTACTGATTCTGTCTGGGATGGTCAAATGCGTTCATTCTTCCTGGCCTTTCCTCGCTTGCTTCACTCGCGTACCCTCTTCCACGTCCTCTTCCTCTCTGTCCACTTGCTATTTCCCTCGCCCCTCTGTCCCTAGCAGCTCCTAACAAAGCCGGGCATTGGGATTTCCAGTGTCCATATTTTCTGCAAAATGCACATTGATCCTGTCCTAGGTCTTGGCGTCCTACATATGATGTAGATGGATTGTTTCTAGGTGGCTGTACTCTAGGGGTATTCTGCTGGTATCCTCCGCTATATTGCTCCCTTCCTGTATTCGCCCCCTGGAGTTGTGCTATCATTACCCTCTCCTTCAAGTCCTTCTTTTTCCTTTCTGTAGCCCTGTCATTTTCGTTTCTCTGATGCTCGTAGTACTGGGCCATTTGGAGAATGACCGTCGGTTTAGATGCTGCCCAACTACTTTCGCTGGCTTGTAGTTTCTGGGATACATCTGGCAGTAATCCTTTGACGTAGTTCTGCACAAATAAGTGGTGTCCGGTTGCGGTGGACATGTCTTGTCCACTGTAATCAGAGAACACAGTTTCAAATCTGGAGAAGTACTCTGAGACGTCCTCTTGTGGTTTCTGGCTTGCGGTTACTATGGACCAGTCTATCTTTTTCTCTGGGATCAGCGTTTTCACTTTCTGCACTATTTTGTCAGGGAGGTCTAATATTGCTTTAACTGGTTTTTGACCAGGGTTCCGCTGTTTATCTAGTGTGTCGAGTTGTTCCCAGGTATGACCAAACAGTTCGGTATGGTCTACTTTCCTAACCTGTTTCCACACATCTGCTGGCAAACATAACCCGAAGAACAAGTCTATGTCGGCAAGTGTCATTATTGTTGATCCCAGAGCGGTACCTAGCTCGGTGTAAAAGGCGGTGGGGTTCTTTCGTAAATCCGGCAAAGATTTACGGAAGGTCAGGATGTCCTGTCTGTCCCATGGCTGATACACCCAAATGTAGACCACCCTTCCTCTAGCGTCTTGAGGGTTTATATCGTCATTAGTCCCTTGTCCTCTAGGAGGTACCCAGTAAGGGGCAGCTTCTTTTATTGGCATCATGCTATCTGTTTTTTCCACTGGGGGTCCTGCTACCTTAGTTGTCCTGTCCCTATCTATCTGTCCTTGTTCTATGAGGTGACGCAATACTTCTAGTGTGGATGAAAATAGTTCTGCAACATCGTTGTCGCCTTCATCTCCGATGTCTACCTTCCTGTAGAGAGCCACTAATCGCTCGGGCCCTACGTCTTGGTACTTCTCTTCATATGCAGTAAGGGTGTGGTAACAGAGACGTACAATAAAGTATCGTTTGCGGTTTTCAACATAGGAGTTGCATATGTCAGTTACATGCTCTTCTGTCTCCTTCCTATCTATGAGGGATTTAACTACTTTATCAATGCCTGCTCGCTCATTTTTACTTAATCGCGGGACCCTGGGCGCTCCTTTTTCTTTTGATCCTACCTCTACTACTGTATCCTTTGATGAGGCATTTGGTGTGGGTGACTCGGTGGGAGCAGAGGCGGTGGAGACTGAGGCGATCGTGCCATCTCCGGCTATACTTTGGTGGTCCTGGCGTTGTACTATGGGATGAGTAGGGGCGTAAGGGGGTGGCATGTATATCATTGGGGGACCTAACAATAAATCATCATCTACCCCCTGTTTTGCTGGTAACTCGGGGTAAAGAGTTAAGGGCATTCTAACAGGGCATTGACCTGATATTTTTGATTCCTGTTCCTTTTTATCGATTTCCTTTTCTTTTAGTTCTTCTTCTAACTTTTTACAGGCTTGGTAAGCTGATTTTCGCGTTTCTTTATCTTGTCTAGCTTCGTCTCTTTTCTTTCGTTGAGCTGCCTCTTTTCGCCATAAACCAAAACTATCAAACATGGCTGGTCTAGCTTTCTTTTTGTGGAGAGCTAATTCTAACGTTTCTATTTTAGCGGGATCGAAAGATCCCGTCAGTGGCCACTGATTTACCCGGTCCTTCCTAGTGTACTTATGCCATAGTTTGCTATAAGCTACGGTGGCTAATCCATATTTCACGTACATGTCCTTGTTAGGGGTGCCTTCCGGCGGTGCCGGATGACTGACCTCTAACAAACGGTCCGGTCCAAAACAATCAAACAATCTAGAGAAAACAGGCATGACGTATTTAGCGGTCAAAATGAATATCTCAATTAATGTTAGACAAAAGTCTGCACTACCTGTCCTTCGCTGTCTGCAAAGAGAGAATATTCCTATTCTACGTTGTTTGCAAGCAGGGAATGTCTCAAATAACTCAAAAAGGAATACTAGTATTTCTATCAATCAATCAATTTAAGTCATGTTTTCTCACGACCTTACCCGGACCGTATGGACAGTTCTTAGTCTTCCCCTTCCAGCGCCTGGTTGTCCTCTCACTCCAACAATCAATGCGGCGTTCCTGTAAGGCCCCAGTCAGGACCGCAGGTCACTCGAGAGAGGTCCGTTCGGAACCGGTGAAGTTCAGTCGATTGGCAGCCAGACGAGGGTCTCTTTCAGGCAGGTGCACTCCAATCATTTAGTCGTTCACTCCGTCGTTAGGACCTCTCTACTGGACCCACGTGTCTCTGATGGGCCCCCGTTGGGTCGCCAATTTGTGAAAAGCAGCGAGTCTCCTGAGATCCCCAATGCTGCCCGGCGCAAGGTCACCTTTAATCCACTTTGGATTCGCTATCTAAAATAATGAGGCAGGCGCTGGAAGCTGGAAGGCAAGAAAAAGGTTTATTACTCTTAGAGGAGACCACGTCAACTGCTGACACCAGGATGTCTTCAGGGAGGTGTTCTACTGGCAATGCTTTTGGCTCTTCCTTTTATACAGGTTTTACACAATGTATTTGTTTCATTTATCATGGTTACAAGCTTGGAGTCTCCTCCCCGGGCAGGTTGTCACACAAGCCCAACATTGTTTCATCAACATGGTTACACAAGCCCAACATTAACTCTCCTCCCGCCCAGGTCAAAAACAGACAATTTAATTGCAGCTGGACCTTGCTTCAGGGTCTAAACACAAGTGAGACCGGCCAGATCTAAGAGTCCGTTCTGTTGATAAAAACAGGTCCCATTGTTGGCAAAAAACAAGTCTTGCTGTGTGCAGTGCAATAAACCATGCTTGCAAGAGTCTGTTTGGTATTTGTAACCTGTTTGTGCAGGGATGAGAGGAAAGACAAGTTTGAGGCAGCAGGTGATGTTGATGTTTGTCGTGGAAATAGTTTATAGCCCCCAGCACACATATCAGGTTTGGTTAGAGAGTCAGAAGGCTGCTAGAGGACAGGGTGAAATGAAGGTGACCAACAGAGTACAAAATGGCTGTGGTCAATCAGAATGACTGTAGTTTATGTGCACGTAGGAACTTTCATCAGACAAGATGGCGCAGAATGTTCATGATTGTTGTTTTGTTCTTAACACACGAGGATAAGCAGCTATGACTGAGGAAGCTGGGCACAAACGACTGCTGGGGCATACTCACAGATATTTGCAAGAGGATGAGCAGAGGGTACCTTGATTGGATGTGCAGCGAGTACATCGGGTTGATATGGAGAGGGGGATGCTTGAAGAGGACCATGGAAGGATGTGCAAAGGGGGATCATGGGATGATGTACAGAGAGGATCATGGAAGGATTCATAGAGGGGACCAAGGGAGGATGTGTGAAGAGGATATTTGAAGATTGTGTAAAGGGAGAATCTACGGAGAAGTACAAGATGTGCAGAGAGCACCATGAGAGGATGTGGAGAGAGGGCTATGGGAAGACTTGGATGACACAGAAAGATGTGCAGAGAGGAGCATGGAAGATTGTGATGAGAGGACTATGGGATGATGTGCAGAGAGGACGATGGATGGATGTGCAGAGACGACAAATATATAGAGAGAGATTCTTAGGAGTATGGCTGGAGAGGACCATGGAAGGGTCTGGAGAGAGGACCATGGTAAGATATGAAGGACTATAGAAAGATGTGCAGAGAGGCGCGTGGAAGGGTATGAGCAGAGGATCATATGAGGGTATGAAGAAAGGACCATTATCAAATATGCAGAGAGGACCATGGAGAAATGTGCAGAGAGGACATGGGAGGCGGTGCAGAGTGACGCATGGTAAGCTTTCATTGAGCACAACGGGATCGCCCTGCTTTTCTTTTTCTTGTAGGCAATCTGTGTTGCTGGTTTGGGATGTGCCTGGCTCCCACTTGGCTGGGCACCATCTTGGAAGGGAGCATTTCCCTGTTTTAATAGTTTTATGCTTCTAATATTTGCACTTTATCTTCCTTCGCTTTGAGTTACCACCAGTACCAGCTCCTCACAGGGCCTGTGAGGGTCTGTGGTGTTGCTGGACCCCTGTTTTGCACCATCTTAATTTGCTCTAGCTGTTTTAAAATTGCGCTTTACAGTGCTGGTGTCGTGACACACCCCTGACATGGAGGGACATTTAAGGCCGGAAAGGCGAGCCCGTCTGCGGCTGGATCGTGCCGAGCGCCAGGACCCCCGGCCGTGTGACCACTGAACGACAGGCGACTAACTCTTATTCTGCTAAGGAGATTCACGCCTTGCATCTGGATCCCCCTAAATCTACCTGTATACGATTTGATGCTGCCACTCTGTCCCCACCTGTTGCGGCTTTCAAATTCCAGACATTTCAGCAAGCACGCGGCACGCCTCTTGCGGTGTTAAGTAAAGAATCCCTCCCCTCATTTCTCGTCACGATTATTAAGTCCCCGGGCATACACTGCGCCCTAATGAATGCCCGTTCTTTGTCGAAACTTAAATATGAACTGGCTGATTTTATAAATAGCCAAAAACTCGATCTGCTGTTTCTGACCGAAACATGGGCAGACGCTGCATCCTCTCCTGGCTTCGCGGTTGTAGTGCCCTCTGGTTTTACAGTAATTAGACTTGACAGATCACTAAAAAGAGGCGGTGGCTTACCCCCAATTCACCGCAAAGGCTTCAGAGCTAAATGTACAACTATTCCCTCTGCAGACCGTGAAGCCTTTCTTTTTAGCCTAGAACGGACTTCTAAGCAGTCCTTCAAAAGCATACTTTATATCGCCCACCAGGTCCCAGGAGCATTTTATCAGAAATATTGGTCCACTTTTAGAAGCAGGGCTGTGCTCAAAGGACTTTACCATCCGAAGTCATTTTAATTTCCAACTGGAGGCCGATCTAGATAAGGACACTGCAACCCTTCTTGAAATCATGAGTTCACTAGGACTCTCGCAACTCATCAATAAATCTACACATCTGGCTGGACATCCCTAGATGGAATTTTCACAAATAACCTCTTACTTACGTTAAATGAGGTACTGCCACTAGCTTGGACAGACCATTCAGCAATCTTGTTCGGAGTTGACACTCCCTTAGTTAACGTTGAGGATAGTACTCGTCCCTTCCAATTCAGGGCTTGGAACGAATTTGACACCAACCAACTAATCAATCAGTTGAAGCAGACGCAGCCAATCCCTCAACCCGATCTGGAGCGGGTAACCTCTGATTACACAGATTGGCTAAATACCGTCTTCACAAAGCTAGCGCAATTAAAACAAGCACCCGGCAACAGGACTACTCCTTCTGCTCCCTGGTTTTCTGAAGCACTTAGATTAGCGAAACAAAATTGCAGGAGACTAGAAAGGCGTTGGTGGTCCCACTATGATAGTTATGAGAAAGAATGCTACATATTGGCACTATCCAATTGCAACAGTTTATTGATCAAAGAAAAAGGTGATTTTTTTCACCAAACAAATACAATCTGCAAAGAACTCTACCAAAGAGCTTTTCCAGGTAGTAACTAGGCTTTCTACTCTATCTAGCAGTAAGGTAACCAACAGTAGTCAAACTTTCTGCGACAGGTTTTAGGGACAAAGCAAACAAAATCTATTCTAAATTTGAAGCCTCAAATAACTGATACCTCTGAAGCTAATTCTCATGTTAACCATATACATAACTCATTTGCAGAGTTCCTTCCAGTTGCTGCTGAGCAGGTCAAAAGTATGATCCTATCAGCCAAATTGGGCTCTCCTCAGGACCTGTGCCCTTCATTGGTTTTAAAATCTATCTCCAACCTGATAGGTACCAATCGCTCCACCATTTTCAATGTGATGTTCATTACTGGAGTCTTTCCCACACAATGGCAAAAGCCTTCATCCTCCCACTCATAAAGAAACCAAGTCTTGATGCGAAAGACCCCAACAACTATCGCCCGATGTTTCATCTCCCACTCCCTGCGAAATTAGTGGAGAAAGCTATGAACCTGCAGTTGGCCCAATTCATTCAAGAGAACTGCTTGTTAGACCCCACACAATTTGGGTTCCGTCCGGAGCACAGTACAGAGACTGCTTTGATCAAAGCCACCGAGAAGATAATGGCTGTGATGGATAGAGGCGGCGCACCGGCCCTGATTCTCCTCAACCTATCTGCAGCATTTGATACAGTGGACCATAAGCTGCTGATCAAACAACTGAGAGCCTTAGGAATTAAAGACTAAGCCCCCGCTCTGCTCATCTCATTTTTAGCGGACAGAGTGCAATCCGTGGCTCTGGAACATTTTGAATCTGCTCCTTTCGCTCTGTCCTGCGTGGTCCCACACGTATCCTCGCTCAGTCTGACATTATTTATGTATATGCGACTGAGTTAGCTACCTTGATTAAAAAAACTTTGGTTTCTCTTTGATCTCCTATGCGGACGACACACAAATTGTTGTGTCGGCCTTCAATAATGAACCATCTACCTCGTTATACTTCCATGATTGTATGCGGGCAATCAGCTCATGGATGAGCCAACATTGCTTGAAGCTCAACTCTGAAAAAAACGAGGTAATATTCTTGGCCAGAAGAATTGGGCTCTCTATCAAACCCCGTGACCAAAGCCAGGTATTAAGGTGTGCTGATTGACAATAAGCTGACTTTCAGAAACCAAACAAATGCCATAGTCTCCCCCTCTTTTTCACGATACGGAAGATAAAGAAAATCCTTCCTTTTCTTCCAGCTAACACTAAAAGGTCCGTTCTCACGGCACTAGTGTTATCCAAACTGGATTATTGCAACAGACTCTATATGCATATTCAAGCTCAATATCTAAATAAATTGCAGATGGTTCAAAATGCTGCCTCCAGATTACTGCTAGGCATACCTAAATTCCAGTCTGTTTCCAAAGACATCCACAAACAACAGTGGCTTCCAGTAAGAAACCGTATCAAATTTAAGGCTCTTTGCATCGCCTACAAAGCCTTGAATAACTCCGGTCCTGACTTTCAGAAGCATCTCTTTAAATGGTACCAGCCCACCAGACTCCGGGCTCTGCTGAAGCCAAGCTAATTATTACACCCGGATTCCGCAAATCAAATTGGGATGGAAGAAGTTTGGTCACTGGAATGGCTAAGCAGTGGAACAATCTCCCCCCTACTCCCCCCCACATAGCAGAGCCTTGCCCTTGCTGATCTCCAGAAAGGAGCTCAAAACTTGATTGTTTAACAATTAACATCCCCCTCCAGTCGTGTTTATGTTAGCTTCAGCGCCAAGACACCTCAGGGCATACGAGCACTCTACACATTTTGTTAACATAACATGGCTATGCAGAGAGGACCAAGGGACAATGTGCAGAGAGGACCACAGAGGGAAATGGAAAGAGGACCATGGAAGGATGTGTGGAGAGGACCATGGGAGCATGTGGAGAGAGGAACACGAAAGGATGCGTAGAGAGGACCATGGGAGCATGTGTAGAGATGACCATGGGAGGATGTGTAGGGAGGACCATGGGAGGATGTGTAGAGAGAACCATGGGAGGATTTGCAGAGATGACCAAGAGAGGATGTGGAGAGATGACCATGGAAGGAAATGGACAGAGGACCATGGGAGGATGTGTAGAGATAACCATGGAAGGATGTGTAGAGATGACCATGGAAGGATGTGAACCGATGACCATGGAAGGATGTGTAAAGAGGACCATGGGATGATGTGTAGAGATGACCATGGAAGGATGTGTAGAGATGACCATGAAAGGATGTGTAGAGAAGGCCATGGGAGGATGTGCAGAGGACCATGGAAGGATGGGCAGAGAGGAACATGGAAGGAAATGGAGAGGAGACAATGGGAGGATGTATAGAGAGGACCAAGGGAGGATGTGTAAAGATGACCATGGGAGGATGTGGAGAGATGACCATGGAAGGAAATGGAGAGAGGACCATGGGAGTATGTGTAGCAATTACCATGGAAGGATGTGCAGATAGGACCATGGGAGGATGTGTAGAGATGACCATGGGAGGATGTGTAGAGATGACCATGGAAGGATGTGTAGCGATGACCATGGAAGGATGTGTAGCGATGACCATGGAAGGATGTGTAGCGATGACCATGGAAGGATGTGTAGAGAGGACCATGGGAGGATGTGTAGAGAGGACCATGGGAGGATGTGTAGAGAGGACCATGGGAGGATGTGTAGAGAGGACCATGGGAGGATGTGTAGAGAGGACCATGGGAGGATGTGTAGAGAGGACCATAGGAGCATGTGTAGAGATGACCATGGAAGGATGTGTAGCGATGACCATGGAAGGATGTGTAGAGAGGACCATGGGAGGATGTATAGAGAGGACCAAGGGAGGATGTGTAAAGATGACCATGGGAGGATGTGGAGAGATGACCATGGAAGGATGTGTAGAGAGGACCATGGGAGGATGTGTAGAGAGGACCATGGGAGGATGTGTAGAGAGGACCATGGGAGGATGTGTAGAGAGGACCATGGGAGGATGTGTAGAGAGGACCATGGGAGGATGTGTAGAGAGGACCATAGGAGCATGTGTAGCGATGACCATGGAAGGATGTGTAGCGATGACCATGGAAGGATGTGTAGAGAGGACCATGGGAGGATGTATAGAGAGGACCAAGGGAGGATGTGTAAAGATGACCATGGGAGGATGTGGAGAGATGACCATGGAAGGAAATGGAGAGAGGACCATGGGAGTATGTGTAGCAATTACCATGGAAGGATGTGCAGATAGGACCATGGGAGGATGTGTAGAGATGACCATGGGAGGATGTGTAGAGATGACCATGGAAGGATGTGTAGCGATGACCATGGAAGGATGTGTAGCGATGACCATGGAAGGATGTGTAGCGATGACCATGGAAGGATGTGTAGAGAGGACCATGGGAGGATGTGTAGAGAGGACCATGGGAGGATGTGTAGAGAGGACCATGGGAGGATGTGTAGAGAGGACCATGGGAGGATGTGTAGAGAGGACCATGGGAGGATGTGTAGAGAGGACCATAGGAGCATGTGTAGAGATGACCATGAAAGGATGTGTGGAGAGGACCATGGGAGGATGTGTAGAGATGAACACGAAAGGATGCGTAGAGAGGACCATGGGAGCATGTGTAGAGATGACCATGAAAGGATGTGTAGGGAGGACCATGGGAGGATGTGTAGAGATGACCATGGAAGGATGTGTAGCGATGACCATGGGAGGATGTGTAGAGAGGACCATGGGAGGATGTGTAGAGAGGACCATGGGAGGATGTGTAGAGAGGGCCATGGGAGAACATGGAGAGAGGACCATGGGAGGACGTGCAGAGAGGACCATAGGAGCATGCGTAGCGATGATCATAGAAGGATTTGCAGATAGGACCATGGGAGGATGGGCAGAGAGGACCATGGGAGGATGTGTAGAGATGTCCATGGTAGGATGTGGAAAGATGACCATGGAAGTAAATGGAGAGAAGACCATGGGAGGATGTGCAGAGAGGACCATGGAAGGATGGGCAGAGAGGAACATGGAAGGAAATGGAGAGGAGACCATGGGAGGATGTGGAGAGAGGAACACGAAAGGATGCATAGAGAGGACCATGGGAGCATGTGTAGAGATGGCCACGAAAGGATGTGTAGGGAGGACCATGGGAGGATGTGTAGAGAGAACCATGGGACGATGTGTAGAGATAACCATGAAAGGATGTGTAGAGATGACCATGTTAGGATGTGTACCGATGACCATGGAAGGATGTGTAAAGAGGACCATGGGATGATGTGTAGAGATGACCATGGAAGGATGTGTAGAGATGACCATGAAAGGATGTGTAGAGAAGGCCATGGGAGGATGTGCAGAGGACCATGGAAGGATGGGCAGAGAGGAACATGGAAGGAAATGGAGAGGAGACAATGGGAGGATGTGTAGAGAGGACCAAGGGAGGATGTGTAAAGATGACCATGGGAGGATGTGGAGAGATGACCATGGAAGGAAATGGAGAGAGGACCATGGGAGTATGTGTAGCGATTACCATGGAAGGATGTGCAGATAGGACCATGGGAGGATGTGTAGAGATGACCATGGAAGGATGTGTAGAGAGGACCATGGGAGGATGTGTAGAGAGGACCATGGGAGGATGTGTAGAGAGGACCATGGGAGCATGTGTATAGATGACCATGAAAGGATGTGTGGAGAGGACCATGGGAGGATGTGTAGAGAGGACCATGGGAGCATGTGTATAGATGACCATGAAAGGATGTGTGGAGAGGACCATGGGAGGATGTGGAGAGATGAACATGAAAGGATGTGTAGAGAGGACCATGGGAGGATTTGTAGTGAGGACCATGGGAGGATGTGTAGAGAGGACCATAGGAGCATGTGTAGCGATGATCATAGAAGGATTTGCAGATAGGACCATGGGAGGATGGGCAGAGAGGAGTATGGGAGGATGTGTAGAGATGTCCATGGGAGGATGTGGAGAGATGACCATGGAAGTAAATGGAGAGAAGACCATGGGAGGATGTGCAGAGAGGACCATGGGAGGATGTGTAGAGATGACCATGGAAGGATGTGTAGAGATGACCATGGGAGGATGTGCAGAGATGACCATGGGAGGATGTGTAGAGAGGACCACAGAGGATGTGTAGCGATGACCATGGAAGGATTTGCAGAGAGTACTGTGGGAGGATGTTTAGAGATGACAATGGAAGGATGTATAGATCATGGGAACATGTGCAGAGAGAACCATGGGAGGATATGCAGAGAGGACCATGGAAGGAAATGGAGAGAGGACCATGGGGGATGTGTAGAGATGACCATGGAAGGATGTGCAGAGAGGACCATGGGAGGATGTGTAGAGAGGACCATGGAAGGAAATGGAGATAGGACCACAGAAGGATGTGTAGAGATATCCATGGGAGGAAATGGAGAGAGGACCATGGGAGGAAATGGAGAGAGGACCATGGGAGGAAATGGAGAGAGGACCATGGGAGGAAATGGAGAGAGGACCATGGGAGGATGTGCAGAGAGGACCATGGGAGGATGTGCAGAGAGGACCATGGGAGGATGTGGAGAGAGGACCATGGGAGGATGTGGAGAGAGGACCATGGGAGGATGTGCAGAGAGTACCACAGGAGGATGTGAAAAGAGGACAGTGGGAGGATGTTTAGAGATGACCATGGAAGGATGCGAAGACCATGAGAGCATGTGCAGAGAGGACCATGGGAGGATGTGTGAAGAGGACCAAGAAATTATGTACAAAAAACACCGCAGAATAATCTACAGAGATGTACGTGGCTGGGTGCATAGACAGGAACTAGGGAAAGAAGGTAGGACTAGATGTGCAGGGTAGATCATTTGAGTATGCTGAGAGAGGAATATGGGAAGGCTTGGGGAACTATAGAAAGAAGTGTAGAGACAGCCATGGAAAGGTGTGTAGAGACGTACGGGAGTGGATGTGCAGAGAGGAATGGGGGGGGTAAACATAGAGGAGGAAGGTAGACTATACAGAGAGGGACACAACTGGATGTGGAGAGGGGGCTATTTAAGGATGTGAAAAGAGGACAATGGGAAGATTTTGAGAGAGGACGGTGGGAGGATGTGCAGAGAGGACTATGGGACAATGCAAAGAGAAGACCATGGAAAGAAGTGCAGAGACAACCATGGGAGACTGTGCAGGGAGAAGCATGGAAGGATGTGGCAAGAGGACTATGGGAAGGCGTGGAGGAATGTGGAAAGATGTGCATAGACGAGAATGAGAGGGTATGAAGAGAGGACAATGGAAGGATACGGAGAGAGGACCATGGGCGGATGTTTAGAGAAGACCATGGAAGGATACAGAGAGGGGAACATGGGCGGATGTTTAGACAGGACCATGAGAGGATGTTTAGACAGGACCATGGAAGGATTTAGAGACAGGACTATGGGAGGATGTGCAGAGAGGACTATGGGAGGATGTGCAGAGGTGACCATGACAGGATGAATAGAGAGGAGCATGGAAGGATGTGGCGAGAGGACTATGGGAAGGCGTGGAGGAATATGGAAAGATGTGCATAGAGGAGAATGAGAGGGTATGAAGAGAGGACAATGGAAGGATACGGAGAGAGGACCATGGGCAGATGTTTAGAGAGGACCATGGAAGGATACGGAGAGAGGACCATGGGCGGATGTGGAGAGAGGACCATGGAAGGATACGAAGAGAGGACCATGGAAGGATACGAAGAGAGGACCATGGAAGGATACAAAGAGAGGACCATGGAAGGATACAAAGAGAGGACCATGGGCGGATGTTTAGAGAGGACCACGGAAGGATACGGAGAGAGGACCATGGGCGGATGTTTAGAGAGGACCACGGAAGGATACGGAGAGAGGACCATGGCGGATGTTTAGAGAGGACCATGGAAGGATACGGAGAGAGGACCATGGGCGGATGTTTAGAGAGGACCACGGAAGGATACGAAGAGAGGACCGTGGGCAGATGATTAGACAGGACCATGGAAGGATACGAAGAGAGGACCATGGGCCGATGTTTAGAGAGGACCATGGAAGGATACGAAGAGAGGACCATGGGCGGATGTTTAGAGAGACCATGGAAGGATACAGAGAGAGGACCATTGGAGGATGTGGAGAGAGGACCATGGAAGGATACGAAGAGAGGACCATGGGCAGATATTTGGAGAGGACCACGGACGGATACGAAGAGAGGACCATGGGCGGATGTTTAGACAGGACCATGGAAGGATATGAAGAGAGGA
This sequence comes from Calotriton arnoldi, assembly GCA_963921515.1. Lineage (NCBI taxonomy): Eukaryota > Metazoa > Chordata > Amphibia > Caudata > Salamandridae > Calotriton > Calotriton arnoldi. The sequence continues at coordinate 753,564 of CAWUFW010003774.1, forward strand.
ACATGGGTGGATGTTTAGACAGGACCATGGAAGGATACGGAGAGAGGACCATGGGCGGATGTTTAGAGAGGACCATGGAAGGATACGGAGAGAGGACCATGGGCGGATGTTTAGAGAGGACCACGGAAGGATACGAAGAGAGGACCATGGGCAGATGATTAGACAGGACCATGGAAGGATATGAAGAGAGGAACATGGGTGGATGTTTAGACAGGACCATGGAAGGATACGGAGAGAGGACCATGGGCGGATGTTTAGAGAGGACCATGGAAGGATACGGAGAGAGGACCATGGGCGGATGTTTAGAGAGGACCACGGAAGGATACGAAGAGAGGACCATGGGCAGATGATTAGACAGGACCATGGAAGGATACGAAGAGAGGACCATGGGCCGATGTTTAGAGAGGACCATGGAAGGATACAGAGAGAGGACCATTGGAGGATGTGGAGAGAGGACCATGGAAGGATACGAAGAGAGGACCATGGGCAGATGTTTGGAGAGGACCACGGACGGATACGAAGAGAGGACCATGGGCGGATGTTTAGACAGAACCATGGAAGGATATGAAGAGAGGAACTTGGGTGGATGTTTAGACAGGACCATGGAAGGATACGGAGAGAGGACCATGGGCGGATGTTTAGAGAGGACCATGGAAGGATACGGAGAGAGGACCATGGGAGGATGTGAGAGAGGACCATGGAAGGATACGAAGAGAGGACCATGGGCGGATGTTTAGAGAGGACCACGGAAGGATACGAAGAGAGGACTATGGGCGGATGTTTAGAGAGGACCACGGAAGGATACGAAGAGAGGACCATGGGCAGATGTTTAGAGAGGACCATGGAAGGATACGGAGAGAGGACCATGGAAGGATATGAAGAGAGGAACTTGGGTGGATGTTTAGACAGGACCATGGAAGGATACGGAGAGAGGACCATGGGCGGATGTTTAGAGAGGACCATGGAAGGATACGGAGAGAGGACCATGGGAGGATGTGAGAGAGGACCATGGAAGGATACGAAGAGAGGACCATGGGCGGATGTTTAGAGAGGACCACGGAAGGATACGAAGAGAGGACTATGGGCGGATGTTTAGAGAGGACCACGGAAGGATACGAAGAGAGGACCATGGGCGGATGTTTAGACAGGACCATGGAAGGATATGAAGAGAGGAACATGGGTGGATGTTTAGACAGGACCATGGAAGGATACGGAGAGAGGACCATGGGCGGATGTTTAGAGAGGACCATGGAAGGATACGGAGAGAGGACCATGGGCGGATGTTTAGAGAGGACCACGGAAGGATACGAAGAGAGGACCATGGGCAGATGATTAGACAGGACCATGGAAGGATACGAAGAGAGGACCATGGGCCGATGTTTAGAGAGGACCATGGAAGGATACAGAGAGAGGACCATTGGAGGATGTGGAGAGAGGACCATGGAAGGATACGAAGAGAGGACCATGGGCAGATGTTTGGAGAGGACCACGGACGGATACGAAGAGAGGACCATGGGCGGATGTTTAGACAGAACCATGGAAGGATATGAAGAGAGGAACTTGGGTGGATGTTTAGACAGGACCATGGAAGGATACGGAGAGAGGACCATGGGCAGATGTTTAGAGAGGACCATGGAAGGATACGGAGAGAGGACCATGGGAGGATGTGAGAGAGGACCATGGAAGGATACGAAGAGAGGACCATGGGCGGATGTTTAGAGAGGACCACGGAAGGATACGAAGAGAGGACTATGGGCGGATGTTTAGAGAGGACCACGGAAGGATACGAAGAGAGGACCATGGGCAGATGTTTAGAGAGGACCATGGAAGGATACGGAGAGAGGACCATGGAAGGATACGAAGAGAGGATCATGGGCGGATATTTAAACAGGATCATGGAAGGATACAAAGAGAGGATCATGGGCGGATGTTTAGACAGGACCATGGAAGGAGATAGAGACAGGACTATGGGATGATGTGGAGAGAGGACCATGGAAGGATACGAAGAGAGGACCATGGAAGGATACGAAGAGAGGACCATGGAAGGATACAAAGAGAGGACCATGGAAGGATACAAAGAGAGGACCATGGAAGGATACAAAGAGAGGACCATGGGCGGATGTTTAGAGAGGACCACGGAAGGATACGGAGAGAGGACCATGGGCGGATGTTTAGAGAGGACCACGGAAGGATACGGAGAGAGGACCATGGCGGATGTTTAGAGAGGACCATGGAAGGATACGGAGAGAGGACCATGGGCAGATGATTAGACAGGACCATGGAAGGATACGAAGAGAGGACCATGGGCCGATGTTTAGAGAGGACCATGGAAGGATACGAAGAGAGGACCATGGGCGGATGTTTAGAGAGACCATGGAAGGATACAGAGAGAGGACCATTGGAGGATGTGGAGAGAGGACCATGGAAGGATACGAAGAGAGGACCATGGGCAGATATTTGGAGAGGACCACGGACGGATACGAAGAGAGGACCATGGGCGGATGTTTAGACAGGACCATGGAAGGATATGAAGAGAGGAACATGGGTGGATGTTTAGACAGGACCATGGAAGGATACGGAGAGAGGACCATGGGCGGATGTTTAGAGAGGACCATGGAAGGATACGGAGAGAGGACCATGGGCGGATGTTTAGAGAGGACCACGGAAGGATACGAAGAGAGGACCATGGGCAGATGATTAGACAGGACCATGGAAGGATACGAAGAGAGGACCATGGGCCGATGTTTAGAGAGGACCATGGCAGGATACGAGAGAGGACCATTGGAGGATGTGGAGAGAGGACCATGGAAGGATACGAAGAGAGGACCATGGGCAGATGTTTGGAGAGGACCACGGACGGATACGAAGAGAGGACCATGGGCGGATGTTTAGACAGAACCATGGAAGGATATGAAGAGAGGAACTTGGGTGGATGTTTAGACAGGACCATGGAAGGATACGGAGAGAGGACCATGGGCGGATGTTTAGAGAGGACCATGGAAGGATACGGAGAGAGGACCATGGGAGGATGTGAGAGAGGACCATGGAAGGATACGAAGAGAGGACCATGGGCGGATGTTTAGAGAGGACCACGGAAGGATACGAAGAGAGGACTATGGGCGGATGTTTAGAGAGGACCACGGAAGGATACGAAGAGAGGACCATGGGCAGATGTTTAGAGAGGACCATGGAAGGATACGGAGAGAGGACCATGGGAGGATGTGAGAGAGGACCATGGAAGGATACGAAGAGAGGATCATGGGCGGATATTTAAACAGGATCATGGAAGGATACGAAGAGAGGATCATGGGCGGATGTTTAGACAGGACCATGGAAGGAGATAGAGACAGGACTATGGGAGGATGTGGAGAGAGGACCATGGGAGGATACGAAGAGAGGACCATGGAAGGATACGAAGAGAGGACCATGGAAGGATGTTTAGAGAGGACCACGGAAGGATACGGCGAGAGGACCATGGGCGGATATTTAGAGAGGACCACGGAAGGATACGGAGAGAGGACCATGGCGGATGTTTAGAGAGGACCATGGAAGGATACGGAGAGAGGACCATGGGCGGATGTTTAGAGAGGACCACGGAAGGATACGAAGAGAGGACCATGGGCGGATGTTTAGACAGGACCATGGAAGGATACAAAGAGAGGACCATGGGCAGATGTTTAGAGAGGACCATGGAAGGATACGAAGAGAAGACCATGGGCGGATGTTTAGAGAGACCATGGAAGGATACGGAGAGAGGACCATTGGAGGATGTGGAGAGAGGACCATGGAAGGAGATAGAGACAGGACTATGGGAGGATGTGGAGAGAGGACCATGGGAGGATGTGCAGAGGCGACCATGACAGGATGAATAGAGAGGTTCATAGAAGGATGTGTAGAGAGGGCCTTGGGAGGATATGTAGAGAGGACCATGAAAGGATGAGCTGACAGGTCCCTTTGAGGATGTGCAAAGAAGACCAATGGGGGATGCGCAGATAGAAAGAAGGGAGAATCTACTGAGAAGCCCTTGACAAGACGTGCAGAGTAGAGGTGAGCGAGCCAACAGACTAACAGGGTGAGACGAGCCAGAACAGAGCCAATGGTCTGGCTTGGATCTTAGAGCCCGTGCATGAACTGAGCCCTGAAAATGTTTGCCATGGAAATCATACAACAAACATCACATAAAATATGAAGAAGCCAAATTACAACTCACAAAAAGTGTATTTCTTTCACGTGTGGAAGCTTTGACATTAATCAGTCCACTATAGCACTGCACTGAGAAGTACTTATTAAACGTGATCGTTTTTAAACATGAATTTAGAACCATCCTGCTCCCGCCCCCTCCCTGGTGACAGTGACATTAGTGAACTAAGAGGCGAGACAGTTGTCACGTGAACCCTGTATGGTCCCCGTTCTTGTAGACAGAGCAACATTATAGTCTATTAAATCAAACACAATATGTTTTTGTGCGACTGGTATTCGAAACACGAGCATTTGAAGGCTCTTTCATTTGTCATAGTGAAGAAAAAGGAGGATTGGTAAACTAAAACTTTGCCTAAGATCACACAATTTGGTTAAGCAGGGAAGCCGTGATTAATGCAGGTTTTCTTGTTCACTTTGTACAAATCAGCGACTAAATGTGCACCTATTTGTCTCTCCTTTTTATTATTACCTGAAATGTTAAGGATTTGTTTTTGCCTCGTTGTGTATGAGGGTAGAACAGCGTGGGTGGCAGGTAGAAGCCACATGAAAGCTCGACTCGTTTTGGGCTCGAGGTTCCGAAAGAACCTGGAGCTGAGCCTGGCTCGAGCCTTCAGAGGCTCTCCCACCTCTAGTGCAGAGAGGATGTGGAAGGAGGGCCATGGGAACACTTGCAGGGCCTTGGAAAGGTGTGCAGAGAGGAGCATGGGAGGCTACGGAGAGAGGACCGTGGGAGGGTGTGCAGAGAGGAAGAAGGGAGAGTTTACGGAGAAGTCCTTGACTGGATGCGCAGGGGGGATCACTGGGAGATGTGGAGGGAGGACTGTGGGAACTGTGCAGAGAGGACAGAAGGAAGTTGTGCAGAAGGGACTGAAATGGGATATTCAGGGAGGCATTTTATGTTTTATAAACCAAGCTCCAGAAAGGGGCAGCAGAGAGCTCCAGGCAACGAAACGAAGTGAATAGGGGCAGATAAAGATGCAATTGCATCTGGTCAGAAAAAGGCCTGGATAATGTGTTCATATAAACATCAATGTAGCCAAAGGAGTAACTGAACTTTCTGCATTCGTCGCAAAAAGCGACCAAGCGTGCAGTTCTTAGCAGGCTGTAAAAGGAAGGCAGGCGTCAGTAGACAAAGGGATTTCATGCCAAGAAGTTTGATTACAGCGACAGATGTGCAGGGAGCACCATGGACAGTTCAGGCACTTGGCTCATGCCCCTTACAAGCACAGTGCGCGTGTGTGGAAAGATGGCTCTTACCCTCCATCCACGCGCACAATGAGCGCATTAAACTGAGGGAAAGGTTAGGGGCAGCACATGGACCAGTCCTGTGAGCGCTGAAGGGTTTAGCCTCCTCATCATCACAGTCCCGCCCTGCGCAGTGCCTCCTCCCCTGATTGGCTGTGCCCGACAGAGCCTCTCAGATTCAGCCCACGACGGAGCAGTCACAGACCTGAAAGGGAGAAAGGGGAGGCTGTCAATCATCCTCCACCTGTCCCTGCTGCCATTCGTCAATCTCTACCCTGCAATTCCAGGGTCAGGAGCCTCCACGTGGGACTTGGTGCGAGCCCTTCAGGGTGCTGTTGTGACTCTTGCATGAGCTGGTGCGAGTCTTGCACGCAGCTTGTGCGAGTCCTGCATGCAGCTAGTGCAAGGCCTGCATGCAGCTGGTGCGAGTCCCGCACAGTGCTGGTGAGAGTCCTGCATGCAGCTGGTGCGAGTCCGGCACGGTGTTGGTGCGAGTCCTGCATGCTGCTGGTGCGAGTCCCGCATGCTGCGTGTCCCTCACGCACCTTGTGCGAGTCCTGCATGCAGCTGGTGTGAGTCCTGCATGCAGCTGGTGTGAGTCCTGCATGCAGCTGGTGCGAGTCCCGCATGCAGCTGGTGCGAGTCCCGCATGGTGCTGTTGCGAGTCCCGCATACTGCTGGTGCAAGTACCGCATGCTTCTGGTGCGAGTCCTGCATGCTGCTGGTGCGAGTCCCGCACGCAGCTTGTACGAGTCCTGCATGCAGCTGGTGTGAGTCCTGCATGCAGCTGGTGAGAGTCCTGCATGCAGCTATTGTGAGTCCGGCACGGTGCTGGTGAGAATCCTGCATGCAGGTGGTGCGAGTCCTGCATGCTGCTGGTGCGAGTCCCGCATGCTGCTGGTGCGAGTCCCGCACGCAGCTGGTGTGAGTCCTGCATGCAGCTGGTGCGAGTCCTGCATGCAGCTGGTGCGAGTCCTGCATGCAGCTGGTGCGAGTCCTGCATGGTGCTGGTGCGAGTCCCGCATGGCGCTGGTGCGAGTACCGCATGCTGCTGGTGCGAGTCCTGCATGCTGCTGGTGCGAGACCCACAAGCTGCTGGTGCGAGTCCCGCACGCAGCTTGTGCGAGTCCTGCATGCAGCTAGTGTGAGTCCTGCATGCAGGAGGAGTGAGTCCTGCATGCAGCTGGTGCGAGTCCAGCACGGTGCTGGTGGGAGTCCTGCATGCAGCTGGTGCGAGTCCTGCATGCAGCTGGTGCGAGTCCCGCACGCTGCTGGTGCGAATCCCGCACGGTGCTGGTGAGAGTCCTGAATGCAGCTGGTGAGAGTCCCGCATGCTACCGGTGAGTCCCGCATGCTGCTGGTGCGAGTCCCACACAGTGCTGGTGCGAGTCCTGCATGCTGCTGGTGCGAGTCCTGCATGCTGCTGGTGCGAGTCATGCACCGTGCTGGTGCGAGTCATGCACCGTGCTGGTGCGAGTCCTGCACGGTGCTGGTGCGAGTCCTGCACGCAGCTGGTGCGAGTCCTGCACGCTGCTGCTGAGAGTCCTGCATGCTGCTGCTGAGAGTCCTGCATGCTGCTGTTGAGAATCCTGTACGCTGCTGGTGTGAGTCCTGCACGCTGCTGGTGCGAGTCACAATGCTGCTGGTGCGAGTCCTGCATGCAGCTGGTGTGAGTCCTGCACGCAGCTGCTGCGGGTCATGCACGGTGCTGTTTTGAGAGTCCTGCACGCAGCTGCTGCGAATCATGCACGGTGCCGTTTTGAGAGTCCTGCATGGTGCTGGTGCGAGTCATGCATGCAGCTGGTGCGACTCTTGCACAGTGCTGGTGCCAGTCCTGCACGATGTTGGTGCAAGTCCAGCATGTAGCTGGTGCGAGTCCTGCACGCTGCTGCTGAGAGTCCTGCACACGGCTGGTGTGAGTACTGCACGCTGCTGGCACGAGTCCTGCATGCTGCAAGTCCTGCACTTTGCTGGTGAAAGTCCTGCATGGTGCTGGTGCGAGCCCTGCATGCTGCCGGTGAAAGTCATGCATGCTGCTGGTGAGGGTCCTGCACGGTGCTAGTGTGAGTCCTGCATGCTACTGATGAGAGTCCTGCATGATGCTGGTGCGAGTTCTGCACAGTGCTAGTGTGAGTCCTGCATGGTGCTGGTGGAAACCCTGCATCCTGCTGGTGAGAGTTGCTGCTGGTGCGAGTCCTGCACAGTGCTAGTGTGAGTCCTGCATGCTGCCGGTGAGAGTCATGCATGCTGCTGTTGTGAGTCCTGCACACTGCTGTTGTGAGTCCTGCACGCTGTTGTTGCGAGTCCTGCACGCAGCTGGTGCGAGTCCTGCACGCCGCTGATGTGAGTCTTGTACGCTGCTGGTGCGAGTCCTACACGCTGCTGGTGTGAGTCCTGCATGGTGCTGGTGCAATCCCCGCATGCTGCTGGTAGTACAAGGCCTGCACGGTGCTGGTGAGAGTCCTGCATGCAGCTGGTGCGAGTCCGACACGGTGCTGGTGCGAGTCCTGCAAGCTGCTGGTGCGAATCCCGCATGCTGCGAGTCCCGCACGCAGCTTGTGCGATTCCTGCATGCAGCTGGTGTGAGTCCTGCATGCAACTGGTGCGAGTCCCGCATGGTGCTGGTGCGAGTCCCGCATGCAGCTAGTGTGAGTCCTGCATGCAGCTGGTGTGAGTCCTGCATGCAGCTGGTGTGAGTCCTGCATGCAGCTGGTGCGAGTCCCGCCTGGTGCTGGTGGGAGATCTACATGCAGCTGGTGCGAGTCCTGCATGCAGCTGGTGCGAGTCCTGCATGCAGCTGGTGCGAGTCCCGCATGCTGCTGGTGCAAATTTCGCACAGTGCTGGTGAGAGTTCTGAATGCAGCTGGTGAGAGTCCTGCATGCTACTGGTGAGTCCTGCATGCTGCTGGTGCGAGTCCCGCACAGTGCTGGTGTGAGTCCTGCATGCTGCTGGTGCGAGACATGCACGGTGCTGGTGCGAGTCCTGCATGGTGCTGGTGCGAGTCCTGCACGCTGCTGCTGAGAGTCCTGCACGGTGCTGCTGAGAATCCTGCACGCTGCTGGTGTGAGTCCTGCACGCTGCTGGTGCGAGTCCTGCACAATGCTGGTGCAAGTCCTGCACGATGCTGGTGCGAGTCCTGCATGCAGCTGGTGCACCTCTTGCACAGTGCTGGTGCCAGTCCTGCATGATGTTGGTGCAAGTCCAGCATGTAGCTGGTGCGAGTCCTGCATGCTGCTGCTGAGAGTCCTGCACACTGCTGGTGTGAGTCCTGCACACTGCTGGTGTGAGTCCTGCATGCCGCTGGTGCAATTCCTGCACTTTGCTGGTGAAAGTCCTGCATGGTGCAGGTGCAAGCCCTGCATGCTGCTGGTGAGAGTTGCTGGTGGTGTGGGTCCTGTATGCTGCTGGTGCGAGTCCTGCACAGTGCTTGTGTGAGTCCTGCTTGCTGCCGGTGAAAGTCATGCATGCTGCTGGTGAGAGTCCTGCACGGTGCTAGTGTGAGTCCTGCATGCTGCTGGTGAGAGTCCTGCATGATGCTGGTGCGAGTTCTGCACAGTGCTAGTGTGAGTCCTGCATGGTGCTGGTGCAAGCCCTGCATGCTGCTGGTGAGAGTTGCTGCTGGTGTGAGCCCTGCATGCTGCTGGTGCGAGTCCTGCACAGTGCTAGTGTGAGTCCTGCATGGTGCTGGTGCAAGCCCTGCATGCTGCTGGTGAGAGTTGCTGCTGGTGTGAGCCCTGCATGCTGCCGGTGAGAGTCATGCATGCTGTTGGTGAGAGTCCTGCATGGTACTAGTGTGAGTCCTGCATGCTGCTGGTGCAAGTCCTGCATGCTGCTAGTGAGAGTCCTGCAAGCTGCTGGTGTGAGTCCTGCACGGTGCTAGTGTGAGTTCTGCATGCTATTGGTGAGAGTCCTACATGCTGCTTGTGAGGGTCCTTCATGGTGCTACTGTGAGTCCTGCATGCTATTGGTGAGAGTCCTGCATGCTATTGGTTAGAGTCCTGCATGCTGCTGGTGAGAGTCCTGCATGCTGCTGGTGAGAGTCCTGCATGCTGCTGGTGAGAGTCCTGCACGGTGCTAGTGTGAGTCCTGCACGCTGCTGGTGAGAGTCCTGCACGCTGTTGTTGCGAGTCCTGCACGCAGCTGGTGCAGGTCCTGCACGCCGCTGATGTGAGTCCTGTACGCTGCTGATGCGAGTCCTGCACGCTGCTGGTGTGAGTCCTGCATGGTGCTGGTGCAATCCCTGCATGCTGCTGGTGAGAGTTGCTGCTGGTGTGAGTCCTGTATGCTGCTGGTGTGAGTCCTGCACAGTGCTAGTGAGAGTCCTGCATGCTGCTGGTGAGAGTTGCTGCTGGAGTGAGCCCTGCATGCTGCTGGTGCGAGTCCTGCACGGTGCTAGTGTGAGTCCTGCATGCTATTGGTGAGAGTCGTGCATGCTGCAGGTGAGAATCCTGCACAGTGTTAGTGTGAGTCCTGCATGCAGCTGGTGAGAGTCCTTCACGGTGCAAGTCCTGCATGCAGCGGTGCTGGAACAATTTTCAGAGTGGGGGTGCTGCCATTGCAGATGTCATCGGGATTATGAAAAATCCAAACGGCACACAAGAACAAGTGCAGCAAATGAGCCACCCCCATTCGGAGAGTGCTAATGGTGTGGTATGTAGCTGGTGGTGCATTTTGGAGCAGACTGTAGCACGTATATCACCAAAGCATGGTGTGGTAGTGCACAGTTATTTCAAGACAGCACATTGTCCAAGATTCTGATTTAGAGTTCAGCAGATGGGGTACTCCGTTGCAAACGTGACGGATATCCTGTCCGCCGTATGTCCTCCGTATTACAAGTGCATTATATCCAGCGGCACTTGTAATCCAGCGGACGGGGTGTCCCTCATTTTTCTCACTGAGTAACCCTGCCCGCTGAACTCTATATCAGGTCCTGAATTGGAGCCATCAAGCCGTTTTACTGATAAAACTATACAGCGCACAAATGATAATGCGTGGAAACTGGTTCCAGTGAATATTTATCATTTGCACATCAACAAGTAAATTGTCTTGATTTGTTTTGATCCAATTAAATTGTTTGTTTCCATCACACTTTAGAATTATTTCTGCTTTCCTTGCTGCTGATTTATTTTGAACTATTTGTACAGCTGGTTTACAGGTATTTACATTTTGTGTGTGTTATAAATGCTAGACTACATCTTTTCCTTTCACACCTCGTGTACCTCAGCAAGACTGTAACACAGCTCACTTACAAAATGCTCTCACTTTACAGTCAGAGAAAGAAAAATAAACAGCAATATCCTTTTCAAAGCACAGTTTGCCAGAAGACCTGACCTTTGACCTATGTCTATGAGGGTACAGCAAAATGTGACAATATGGGGAACTTTATTGCTCCTTCACCTTCTGAACTACAGCATGCTTATTTTGGGAGCACCCCCCTACTTCCAGGCTTATGGCTGCTGGTGCGAGTCCTGCGCAGTGCTAGTGTGAGGGCTGGCACTAGTCATGCATGGTGCTGGTGCAACTCTGCATGGGGCTGGCACCCTGCACAGCGCTGGCAAAGAGCCCTGCAGGGACACTAGGCTGACTATACCCCGCCAGGTCATTATGGTGATTGCATCCAGTCCTGAACAGAGCTGCCAAGTTTCCCAGCTCCATGCGTGATGTGCTGCTCCAGTCCAGGTTTTGTCCTTTGAATTCTGGGACTTTTAGTCCTGTTTTATAATGAAGCAAGCAAGACGAAGTCCCAGAATTCAAAGAAACCACCTGGACTGTAGCAGCACATTATGCATGGACCTGGGAAATTTGACAGGGCTGCCTGGACATTTGTGTGATAGCCTAAGGCATTCTGGGTGTTGTAGTCTGGTTTCGCTTTTCTAAAACTAATTACTCTAACACATCTGAAATCAATGATTTGTAAGTGGATAGTGTAAGACTGGAGACAGTGTCCATAATGACCTGGGTTGGAATGAATGATCAAGACTCAGTAGATAGAGAGCAGCAGATCTCCATCACCCGAGGCACTAGGCAGGTAAATGCTGTAGCCTTCTGACCTCCGGGGAGGGACAGATGCAGCCTCAACAGATGCTGCCGGTTAACCGACCCCCTGGGCCAGCAGGACCAAAGCAGAAGAGGAGGAGGCAACACTTTCAGGCAGGTAAGTGAAGAAGCGGGGTGAGTTGGAGATTGCAAATCGGAGATCTGGTGTTCATGTGTGTGTATATATGTGGATGTATGTGTGTGAATGTGAATGTGCCTGTGTGTTTGTATCTGAACACTTCGGCTTCAGTACAGGGTGGGATGTGAACGTTTAATAGCCTGGGGAAGGTGAGCAGGGCTTAATTTGAGCCGGTGGTTTCCGGTGCTCAGCACCTGCACTTAATTTTCAACACCAGAGCTTGTAACAGTCTGCCACATGGTGGCACTGTCTGTCTCATTTAAAGATGAGCACAACAGTTGTTTATTAATTCACTATATATTAAAAACGGCTATTGACCGCCCCCCAAGCCATTCTTATAACTTTAAGAGCCGTGAATAGGCTGAATTGTCACACTTGTGGGAATGTAATGATTAGTAATTGTGTTAGTATTGCCATTGGCAGCTCTAGGGAGGGAAAATGTGTTGTGCAAGTTGCAGTGGCCGCTTGGCGAGGGCCCAGGCACTTATTTTTTTTTTACAAATTAAGCCCTGGAGATGAGTATCCCTCAGGGACCCTCAGGAACTGCTAGTTCATGGTGATGGGTGCAGAAAGAAAGGGGCCAAGCTCTACTGTGGTGCTACTGGCAGAAAATAGACTAAGGGACCAGATCAAAGAGGGACTTGTGCCCACCCCTTAAACTAATAGTCCACTCTACAGGTCGCGGCCCGTGCAGTTAAGAGCGGTGGGGCCAGGTTGGGGGTGGGGGGGATTTCGACTGATGACCACAAGGATAAATACATTATTTATTTAATTTTCCCTCTTGGTCGTCAGTCGAAATCCCCCCACCCGGCCCCACCGCTCTTACCTGCATGGGCCGCGACTGCACTCTACCAATAGGGGGCCCGATCGAACTAGACCAGCGCAGCCAAGTCTCCTTTATCAAAGATTCCGCGTAGGTCGTCGAACACATCTAGAAATGTGGATTCTGTGCTGTGTCTTAGCTGAAAGCCACTTGGAGGCTGCCAAAGAGGATGTGTTGATGGAGAAGTAATTGAACATACAGCATTTTCCAGAATCCTACTCATGATTGGGCGCGCTGCGATGGGTCCTTTCTGTTACTCTCATCAAAGATCAGCAACAGGTGGGTGCTTGTAGCTTCTTTGAAGGAATCTATCACCGCTTCATTACAGAGTGAGGAGGTAATGATATTATGGAAACAGTTAGAAAAAAACTGCCGGGAAAGATAAAAAAAATCCACCTTCAGATTGGATCAGTTGAGAGGTTGGAGGGTTTAAGTTTCCGTGAGTAATTTACCACTTCTAGGATAGTAATAAGTTGATACTCAACATCAACAATGGAGGTGTTTAGCTAATGCCCCATTTCCCAATCACTGGGATGTTGTCCCTTATGTAGCTACTTTTAGAATAAACAAGCATTTGAAAAGCCAACAGATCTCTCCTTTTGCATTTCCCAGTGCATTTTGCCACTGCTGTTGAACATCAGCAAAAAGATAAAACAAAATGGTTATTGTTTATGATGAACCGCATTGGTTAAAGAAAACAAAGACCCCAGCCCTAAGAACGCATCCGCATGTACGCATCATCACGCATGTGCACAAATGCATCACGATTCTACAATGGCCTTCTTAATTTACCACTCCAAGATGGAAGACAGCAATCTTGTAACAATGATTTAAAAAACATATACAACTGTGCAAAACCACATAATTTTAAAAGAAGTGACCTGGCAACAAGTTCAACCTCCAAAGCCCTCCTTACAAAAAAATAAAAAATTAAGCATAAAAACAAAAAGGCAACAGGATGGGTGAGTGAGAAACGGTGGAGCAGGGTAGAGGATTGGAAAAAATAGTCAAACTGGATGGGAAGTGGAGCTTGAAAGTGTGAGGGGCGGTGTGAGAGGTGGCATGCACTGTGGCATGCCACCTCACACACCGTGAGAGGTGGCATGCACTCTCAGGGAGTGCTGAAAGAAAGAAAAAAGTAGTTCCCTAATGTGAGACCACGAAAGGATACGTGTCACCAGAATAACATTTTTATCAACGTGGGGATGATCATCCGGAACGTGGGGATGAGCCACCGGAATAACGTTTTTTCCAACGTGGGGATGAGCCATACGTGCCATTTTCCCGAAAGTGGGACCACGCTTGCTTTAACCACGCATATGCCTTAACCACACATATGAGAGGTCAAGGCAGTGCGCGCTCTAGTTGCGTGGATGGGTGAGCACAGGAAGAGGAAGGATCGGGAGATGGAGCTCCGGGACACACTCTTATAAGTAGGTCTTGGGCTGGGATTTAGGGTGGGGGAGTTTTTAGAAGTGGGGGTAGGTTTTAGGGATCAGAGTTGTTTTTTTGGGCTCGGGGGGGGGGTCAGGGTTGTTTTTGGGGTTCGGAGTTGTTTTTAGGGCTCAGCAGGGGGGTCAGGTTGCTTTTAGGGCTCAGGGGGCTGGGTTTTAGGGCTCAGGGAAGGGATAGTTTTCTTGGCCGGGGCAGTTTTAGGGCTCAAGGGTGGGTCTGGGGGATCAGGGTCCTTTTTAGTACATGGGGCCGGGTTTTAGGGCTCAGGACGGGGGGCTGTGGAGTAATCTTTACCATGGATATCCCTTTGCCAATCATGCCTTTACAACAAAATTGTGTGGGAAAGGCATGCATGGTAAAGGAATGCGTGGTTAAGACGCGTCGGTTGTTGGAGCCGCATAGTTGAGGCACACTTGGTGTAGCCACACGTGCTTCTGTCATACAACTGTGTCACTGAGAACGGTGTCTTTCCTTGATGCTTTTTGATAGATTGGTAAAGTTTGGATGTCTGTCACTGTAGCACAACTTTGAATACGGTGTTACTATTTTAAAGTAAATTACCTGAACATTGGAAATGAATATTCTCTTTGAACAGTACCAGTCACATCTGTTTTCAGTAGACTTGGTGTTCTGCTGAGCGATTTGGGAGGTGTACGAAGAGATGTAATTTTCACGAGTGACTTGTCCATCTATATTTGCTAATCCACTTTAGAATAAATCCCTCCACCCCCTTATATGTTCAGATGCCAACAGAAATGTTGGGCTATATACTTTAGTTTACTTACTCCAGTTGCTTTTCTCCATCCCGTCTTTCGAGTAACTAGGGAGTGCATTGAGAGTGAGCTACCCGCATCGCTGAATAGGATACACTATTGAGGTAGAGGAATTATTTTTGTTATGTGTTTCCAGAAAAACATAAACAGGAGAGATAGCTCTTGACATTGGCAAGTAACCTGTGTGAAGTGGAAAGTCTAAAGATGTGACAGGTAGCCTCAATACTTGTCTTTTCACTCTGGTTTACGGACACTTTGGGCAACTATGTTATGTTATGATGGATTACTATTAATCATCTTGCAGCCCTGAAGAGGTGGGGTTCCCTGCAAAACTAGTGTTGGCTTCTGATTTCCGTACTGGCTGCTAACAGGATTGTTAATTTCGACTTTGGATGCAATATTGAACTGACTTGGCTACGATTACAAAATTTATAGGTTGCACGATAGTCTTAGAGCCCGCCATAGCGGGCTCTATCGGCCATTAAAGGCCTGCTCCATTCAGCTCGGCTCTTTAACAAGGGAGTGGGCATTTAATGGCCGTTAGAGACCGCTATGGAGGGCTCTAAGGCTATTAGAACATTCCGCCCCTAGAGGGCAGAATGTCCAGTTTGTAAAACAAAGGCCTCATGGAGCCCGAAGGGGTTGAAATCCCCTTGGGATCCCTGAGGCCTTTGTTCACAGCAACAGCTGTGAACAAGCAGGAATGTTGATGCTCCGGGCTTTTACTGTCCATTAGAAGCACGGAGCACTCCATTGTCTTCAATGCAGCTCCCAACATTCCAATGTTCTAATATGTGTTCATACATACAATTGCTATTATTTTGTTGATGTTATGTCTTTTGATCATGTTTAAGCACTGTTGGGTATACTACCTGCTCCATTTATATTAGTGAAAGTGAACTGTATGACAGGATTATTCATGGGACATTAAACTATGATTTTTGTGGTACGTTGCATCTCTAGGTTATGTTGACATACAATGAATTGAAGTTATAACTGAATCCTCCCTGAAACCTTTTCAATTGAGCAAATTAGTGACCAGTGGGGTATTTCTGGTCTCTTTCAGGTAGAGGATAGCAGGGCCTATGAGGATGACCCAAAACCCCAGTCTCGTACTATGCATGTCATCGAATCAAAAGGAAAGAAGCTATGCTCCATTGGAGGGACAAACACAAAGAAGAGCAAGAAAGCCACCCAATAGGACGTAAGCAATGAGATTGACAAAGTTAGCCAACAAATAGTAAGCAATAGGCTAACCTAGAGCCCACCCTATGTATTGATATTGTACACAAGAGGTCTCTTTGACAGCTAAGAGCTGACTGTAGTCGACTCGTAAACAGGGCTCCTATAGGAGCTCAAGTTATTTGTGAGTGCATTATTAGGAGGACTTTAGAGTCAGTATGTAGAAGAAAAGAAAACCCGTGACAGTGGTCTTCAGGTGTTTGTAGCCGATGTCGCTGTCCTCCCCCTGTATTGGGCTATGGCAGTGTAGGTAGAAAAAGGGTAGAATTTTCGGTGGTGTTTGTTGTACACAGGCAAATAGAGGTTTAATAATGGGGTGCCTTGAGAGCTGCAACATCCTTAAAAAGCTCATTGATGGGCTGTGTAGACTAATATCAGGCAGCCAGAACAGCCTGAATCTGCAGAGATGCAAACATACCACACCCGATACTGAAGGCGCTTCACTGGCTCCCAGAGGACGCAGTAGTCAAGTTCAAAGCCCTTTAAACTGACCACACGATACTGGGGTAAAGGACCTACATAGTACAAACACGTGCACCTCGCTGAACAATCAGAAGAAAAGTGCTTGCAACGGCCAGTCCCATTCGCAACAGTGGCGGATATAAAAATGCATCCGCCACTTCTCAGGTTTGGTGACTCCTAGCCAGTACCCCATGGCACTCGCACCCACCTCCTCATTTTGGAAACGTCATTCTCTTACCCAGTGTTGGAAAGTAGGGGGTACCCACTGGATCCAGGTTCCGGCAGCTATTTCTGGGCCGTATCTGGGAAAGATCCTGAATTTGTCCTTGTGTCACTTTCTGAAATATAATTCTGCAGCGTCCGCCTGTTGTCTGCTTTCTGTTTCGAGCAGCAACGTGCAAGGGGGCGTTCTTGTTTTCACTTCCAGCCCGACCCAAAACAAAGGGCTCATTTTAAAGTCCACCAGCCCACCTTTTGTTCAAGTATCATTGTGGCTGTGAGCCATCTGGAGCATAACTCTTAGATGTGAATGCAATGGAAGGAATCAAACACGCCCAGCTTATCAGTTCACAAATACTTTAGAGAAACTATGATGTGGAGGCAAAAGTTTTTGATTTTGCTCGACCACCTATATACGAGATGTGCATGCACTGTAAGAATGAATGATTTATGTGTGCAAATGAGTAATTTCACAAGTAATGATTTAAATGGCACCGGCTAATTTATTTTTTATTCAATTCTTTTATAGTCCTACTCATCCCAGTGTTGGGTATCTGAGCATTTTACATCACACACAGAGACACAATAAATTATACAAGGGTGTAAATCAATACAGTAAATGTTACGTAAGACAAATCACATATCGTCCATACTTGTAGACATTATATGTTAAGAGTGAATGGTCGGGAGAAACACAAAGTCAGGATATAAAATGTAACACAGAGATTGGGGTTGTCCGAACTAACAAGACTTTATTAATTCCAAGAGGAGCTCTTAGAGTAACAACAGACTGAGAAAATAACCCAATGAGGATGTAAACCCATGACTTACAGCTTGCATGGAGCGCCTTGATGCTGGTAAGTGGATCACTGAGCTATATTGCATCTTATGAACTGGAGTAACAATCATCTCAGCGAGAAAATCTGTAGCCTACTTATCCATCTACATAAAATACAAATCTATGATATGCATGTTACAAGTTTGCACATTAACCCCCCCTGTGCTACTTTATGGGTCAAAACTGTGACAGGACAAAATACAAAACACTCCTAGAACTATGTTAGCCACTAGAGTTAACTTCGCACCATTATAAACCCCTCAAAATCTGTGGGCCCAGAAAGATCTCTGCAGCAGGTGTCTTAACTCTGTAAGGTATTTTAAAATCAGCCTCTTTGTGACCAGTTAAGTAAACTAGAATAGATGTAATGTCACATTTGTCTTTGTTAGCGATTTCTTTGCACCATATTTTTTTTAATAAATCTAAAAGTTGGCTGTCAGGCTCTGCTTTTTAAGTTCCGCCCCTGGTGACTCTGCCCCCTTTTAGTTGGTACACCTTGACCTCCAATGTATGGGTTTCCAGAGTAAATGTTTTCCACTACCAGCGCTGCACTTACCCTATTTAAGAAATAGATAACCCCCTCCTCCTATAGAGGCTTTCATCCCTGTACGTCACTTATTACTCAGATGCCTCTTGTGGGTTTCTGTGCGCTGCACAAGCACCGCGACAACGGCACCAATGGCGTCCTTACTTTGCCAGGATTTATCTGGCATCTGCATAAGTGTAGCACTCAGAGGCAAAGGAACGAAAGTGATGCCAGGATGGGCACCAGGTGGGTACAAAGGAGGACAAGCCAGAGCCACGGAGGAGGGCATGATTACCAATTCTTCCAAATGCTGTTGTGGTTGAGATGGGCAGAGGAAGAGAAAGAAGAAAAAGAGGAGGAAGAGGAAGAGGAAGAAGAAGAAAAAGGGAGAAGCGGAAGAAGAGGAGGAAGAAAAGGAAGATGAAGAAGAAGAAAAAGAAGAAGAGGAGGAAGATGAACAATAGGAAGATGAGGAAGAGGAAGAAGAAGATCAAGAGGAAGAAGAAGAGCAAGAGGAAGAAGAAGATCAAGAGGAAGAAGTCGAGGAAGCAGAGGAAGAGGAGGCGGAGGAAGAAGAGGAGGAGGAGGAAGAAGAAGAGGAAGAGGAGGAAGAAGAGGATGAAGAAGAAGAGGAAGAGGAGGAGGAGGAGGAGGAGGAAGAAGCGGAAGAAGAAGAGGAAGAGGAAGATAAAGAAGAAGAGGATGAAGAAGATGAGGAAGAGGAAACAGAATTGGATTAGGAAGAGGAAGAGGAAGAAAAAGGAAGAGGAAGAGGAAGAAGAATAAGCAGAAAAGGAAGAAGAAAAAGAAGAAGAGGAAGAAGAAGAAGAAGAAGAGGAAGAGGAGGAAGAATAAGCAGAAAAGGAAGAAGAGGAAGAAGAATAGCGGAAAAGGAAGAAGAAAAAGAAGAGGAAGAAGAAGAAGAGGAAGAGGAGGAAGAAGAATAAGCAGAAAAGGAAGAAGAGGAAGAAGAATAGCGGAAAAGGAAGAAGAAAAAGAAGAGGAAGAAGAAGAAGAGGAAGAGGAAGAATAAGCAGAAAAGGAAGAAGAAAAAGAAGAAGAGGAAGAAGAAGAAGAGGAAGAAGAAGAGGAGGAAGAATAAGCAGAAAAGGAAGAAAAAGAAGAAGAGGAAGAGGAAGAGGAGGAAGAAAAAGAAGAAGAGGAAGAAGAATAGCGGAAAAGGAAGAAGAAAAAGAAGAGGAAGAAGAGGAAGATGATGAAGAAGAAGAAGTCGAAGAAGATTATTATGAGCATAACGACGTTTTTTCCTGGGGTTCCGAACCCCTTCCTTAGAACTGGTGGGTTTACTCCTTCCTTCTGCTTTAGGGGGCTGTAAGGTGGAGTTCTGTGCATACACTTCAGTTTGGATCTCCACCTTTAAAGGAGGATGGGAGAGAGGAAAAGGTGTTTAATTTGAGGCAAATTAATCCCTTTCTGCCTCCCCCTGATGCGGTTCGAGACTGCTGAGCAGATTACAGGAGTTAGCGCATAAGCCTCTTTAGCTTTCCCGCCTTAAATGAGGGATTCTGCTCGGAAAATTGTTCTCCCAAAGGATCCGGCTGAGAGATAATTACTGTTTTAAATGTCCTTATCGGGCGACAGGCGGGCCTCATCAAAACTCATTCACTGCTCATCAGTGCTTCCAATTTGGTTGTCTTTTGCGCAAATTTAGGGATGCGCTAGCCTGGGCCATCAGGAGGCTTGCTCGATTCATCCTATGCAATTCTGCGCATGGGAATAATTTGAAAAATGAAACCCCTGTCTGCAGATTTCCAAAATACACATAGTGAGAGATCTGTAGATCTGTAAAATGATAGTTTAAACGAGGACACAAACCAAGACTGTGATAAAATAGGCTACAATCCTTTTTCATTCTTATAGTCAATAAAGAGTTTATTTATTGGCAACAATATAGTGTTTTCATTATGTGGCCACAAGGCCACCCTTAGCACCTGCGAGGCCTTGGGCACGTACCCTCCGCAGCCCCCCCCCCCATTAAGGTGCGCAGCATTGGAGAGACACGAAACGCAAAAAGAACAGATGATGGACGGAATGCTGAACAATGCAAACATACACCCCAGTCAACAGATCTGGGTTAATCCATCGTTTTATTGCCCACAACGCCACATCAGTTTGGACCCAGCCATATGCAAATCAGCCATGACCCTGCTCCCCATGGGAACAGTCCAGCCCAAACTGCCAAGCTGGGTCCTCCCTGGACTGGAAACAAGCATCCTGGGACCAGTTTCGGGGTACAGCTATTGAATTGAGAGACAAAACTCAACACCTTGCCCCCTCTTGGAAGAACTATTCACCCCTACAATCCCACAAAAGATCCCCTGGTAACTACCTGAGGAAAACCTGAAAAACTGGACACATTAAAGCCATCAAATAACACAATCCCAGTTGTAATTCAACCGCCTAGCGCCTATGCGACAAGCACGCAGCAGCGGCTCCTCTGCTGTGGCGGAGGAGCATCGCCCCCCCACCCCCGCCAGCAGTGTAAAAAAAGAAAAAATACTCTGGTTTATTATGGTTTTATTTTGTTTCCTGGCCAAGGCTTGGGGGCGGGACAGGGTGATGACAGGCACTGACGGGAAGTGTTGGGCACTGCAGTCAGGGCGCTTGTCTGTTTGGCTGGCCGTCTCAGGCCAAACCGACATGCGCACTGAAGCTCTCTCCAACCCAGCTGCTTTGCTGGGCTGGAGAGAGCAGGCAGAGGCTCCCAGTCTTCCACTCTGCCTGGGAGCGCAAATCGAGGTCGCCCAGCCCAATCCTGAAGCTGCTCTCATATATGAGAGCAGCTTCAGGATTGGCTGCAGGGGAGTCTTTGAGCCTATGCCTGCAGTGGAGCCACGAGAGGAGCAGAAGACCGGCAATGTGTCAAGTTCACCCCCCTTTTTTTTGTTGTCATCGTCATATTCTCCCAACTATCCCCCTCCCCCCTCATTTTCATCGGACACTGGCCGCTACTGCAAACAAGTGCCAGCAATGCACCCTAACAGCAACCCCCAGTCCAGAATCCAGTGGGGCCTCCTGCACCCAGAAGAGCAATGCAGCTGCTGACCGGAAGAAGGGCAAGGCTGGGGTCACCAGAGGGCCACAAGAAAAAGGAGGATGTGTGGACGGTCCAGACCTATCCATTGCACGCATGCACCAATGTCACATGCACCAGACCCAAAGTTCGAGCTCAGAAAAACAAACACGCCATGCCTCCCCGATCCATAACCTAACAACAATTTGCAATGCCAATCAGTCAGGCATCGGAGAACCCCCCAAACCCTCTTGTAGTGGTCAGGATCACTCGTGCGTTCGCTACGCATCGTGTGGGCACGGGTATGTCTTTTTTGTGTGTTCTCTGTAAGAATGTCTGTGGGTAGAACTGGATATCCTGGTGCACTGTAAGGGCATCATTTACTGTGCTGTAAAAGTTAATACATATGAATATACAATGAAAAATGTGTTGTAGAATGCACAATTTTGCCATTTTGCTCCAATTTTTCTTGGGGAGAAGCCCCCAAAGTTCCCTTTAAGTGGTCAGGCCTGCTCACTGCACTTGCTCACTGCGTACCATATGGGGGCTAGTCTGACCAAGTTTGTGTGCTGCTTTGGGTTATCAGTCCGACCCTGCTGTGCACGGCGGCGGGGAACTGGCCGGAGAGCACCTGGCTGGGTCAGGAGCGTGGGGGGCGGGGGGGCCCTCCATGTACTTTTCAGGGGGGCCCTCTGGAGTTTTGTTATGCCACAGGTACGCGAAGCGATTAAGTGAATATAGACAAATCAGTGTCCAGACTGAATCAGATTGTTAAGTAAAGCAACTGGAATTGACTGTTCATTCAGGGTGCTTCAGGATAGGCTTCTGGGATTCACCCTGGTATAAAATGTAAACAACTTAAGCATTTCAGCGAATCTCACGAGGGCAAGGAAAATAGCTTTGTACTGCCACATGGGACACAAGGCAAAGCTGAAAATAGTCCCTCAAACTATGTGTATATACGACTGTGAGTCAAAGAACAAAAGTCACTATTCAAGTCTGTCAGGGACCATCCACCTGCAAGTGCTGCAAGATAATATTAAACATTTACTGAGGAACTTGTAAGTGTAGGAAAAGTGGCCACACATGGCATCCACACAACACTCGGTGGACAATTAAAACAAGCATTGGCATAGCCAATAGGTCTCGCCTTTTGGACCTTATAAGTATTTAACCATGCAGCATATTACCCTGAGTGCTACAACATCTACTGTTCTTTAATTTGGAAGCTTTGACAGTAATAGGTACATTATAGCACTGCATTGAGAAGTACTTAAAGTGTTATTTATGTACAACTGGTAGTCTGAACTCACATATCCGGAAGTGCTTTCATATGCGATAATGAAGAAAAAAGATATTCTTAGTGAAATAAATAATTTGCTTGATAACACATTTTAAGTGCGGAAGACAATGTGTCCAGGTAGCGAAGAAGACACAATGTGCCCAGGTTTTCTGGTTTAACTTTGTACAATTCAGCTAATAAATGGGTATCAATGAGACGTAACTGCTGAATTCTGGCTCTAGAAGTGAGTGCAATTGGCTCTGATCTGCGATTCTACAAACACAGTCTGAACTCTTGGTCACTGAAAGTATGGCTTTACATGCGAGGTTGTGGGAGCTCCAGGGTGGGGAGTGCACCAGATGCAAGGGTGCTCCAGTTTCCTCGGCTGCTGGGGTGCTTCGAGGTAGCTTCTGCTCCAGAGTGTGAAGTTGCTCCAGGGTGCACTGCTGCTTCAAGGGGCGAGGATTGTGGGATTTGTAGTTCTTTTAGGTTGGGCTGGTGATAGGGGGGAAAAGGCATAAATTCTGCGGGTATCTAGAGTGGGTGCGGAAGGGCACATAGAGAGGTCAGGGGAATAGAGACATACAAGGGGCATAAAGTGAGACAAACAAGGTGGTACGGAAATGAAGACAGGGAGACAGACAAGAGCAAACCGCGTGACAGAGACAGTGGTACGGAGGGAGGCCACAAAATCAAGACAGAAGAAAAGAGACAGACAGCGTGACAGAGTTAGATAAAGGAACAAAGAGGGGCGACTACAAGCATGGCAGGAGGGAGGACACCAGTAAGCAATGAAGAGGGACGGAAGCGGGCAAAAACAATCTTTTTGCCCCACAGAAATAACCCGGAGGAGTTCTGTGCGGAGCACCAACAAACTTTGCCACCTCACCCCGCTCACCTACGTTCGTAATGCTGCCAGTCAGTGCTTCCCTCTCTTCACAAGCGTTTGAGGATCAGCGCTGCCCCCTGCGAGAAAGTGAGAGCTGTTGTGAACGCAGACCGGCATGTGTGCACCGATCCTACCTCAGATGTTGGAGCACCCCGGGCAGACGCTCCCCCTTGGTTCATGGCCCCTCCTTGTTGTGGTGGCAACCTAGACGCGCTGAACGCCGGATGACCATGTGCCTCGCTTCCGTCCACGAGAGGAGCCGCAGCGCGACTCGCCAAACTGCAGCTTTTGTTCAGCAACAAAGGTACCGTGAGCACCAGGGGCAGTGAGGTCTCGATCACTGACCCACGCGACATTGCAGGCATTAAACCACAGATAGGAGTAAAGTGAAAAGACTTACTTCTCTTGATGGCTGCGCGGATGGACGACAGGGCTCCCTGGCTGCAAACAAACGAGGCTGCAAACTCTCACGAAAGTGAAAGCTTATAAGACAAGCGGCGAGTGGTGCGCGCGCGCTCGTGTGAAATCTGACACAACAGATGGCACACTGCGTGCCGCTGCTCGTAACCGCAAGCCGTAGGCCTTTTCACACGCAGGAGCGTCAGAGCGATTCCAAGAGGTCGTTTTCCTATGGCAGCGCATGCGCGCTGCGCTAGGCTCGACCTAAAAACTCACCCCTTGGTGGTACTGACAGGAAAAAGCGTTGCAAAGTCCAGTCTACTAGGTCGACATTACCTGTGGGTTAATATTTTGACTACTATCAGTAACCAGTAAATATTATAGCTTTGCTTGGTCAGGGCAACAGATGTGCAGGAAGTAGTGGGTCAGCCCAAGCACAACTCACAAAGATTCACAGGTCTGTATGAGGGCACACAGCAAATGCGGCTGTGGGAGACCCCAATAAGGCATGTACATAGAAAGGTGCACAATTATAGAACAAGCTTTGGCAAGACCAAAGGACTCCTTTATGCTTGCAGTAACATTTTTAAGTTTAAAAATCATTCAACAATGTGGCTGTTTAATTAGGCTTTTTTTTTTTTTTAAAACAAGCCTTTCAGTTGCACCATGCATTTTATTATTATTATAATTATCGTTGCTATTATCAGTGTTATTATTATTTGTGAAGGAGACAAGATTAATCACCACCTAATCAAGCGCATTGTTTGGAGGTAGCTACAATGTTCCACTGTCATATAACAACCTTATTACAAACTTTAAAAAAAGAGTGCTAAAGTTAATATGAAAACTAAATTAAAAAACACATTTTAACCACCTTTGCAACTGAAGAGAACTGAACCATTTTCAGGTGGATGTGAACAGCCTTCGGGTGCAAAGTGTGAATGACCATTTAACAAAGCAATGGACGAAGCCGGATTCTTTCACTTTTGCATTAAAAATAAATCACTTCTTGTTGTACAGTGTGGGGTACCCCACATGTGTAGGGCCACAGGACAGGGCCCCGCCCCTACCAAAGGGTGGGCTTGTGTTTAAAAGACACAGAGGGGATTGGGGCCCTGTAGGCTAGGCCATGTCATGGGAACAGTTTGATGGGGCTGGTGTGCTGACTATATAGAAACATAGGCCTCGTATTCTGTTCTAAGCCCCGCCTCCTGATCATCCCAACCTGCCTCACCCACCTAATGTGAGAAACAGGATGTCCTCCTCAAAACGTCTGTGGCTCCAGTGCAGAGAAGACTGAGTACGTGACCGTGATTGCGTCATCCCACTGATGTGTGATGTTGTATTGGCATGCTGTCAAAGTAGTAGCTTGTCCAGCTTACATGAGTGGCAAGTGCTTACGCTGCTTAGCACCTAGACAAGACCCCACTGGGCTATAAGCCCAGGTGAGGGAGCATTGGCATGTTTGTAATTTTTGTTTTTAGTTTTATAAGCGCGAACTCGACACAAAGGTGTCAGAGCGGTTTACATGAGCACCAGTTGCGTTACAGGCGGACACATTCATTTTGTTAGGCATGGGGAGATTAAGTGATTTGCCCAGAATCACAGAATGTTGCGCATCCCTGCCGAGACTCGAACCTGGTTCCCCGGCTTTGAGGTTGACCGCTCTAGCCTTTGGGCTCATTGTGGCAGCTAACGTGTTTCCTTTCATTCTTCATTCCAACTGTGGCATAACAGGACATGATGGGGCCTCCTACCAGATGTTCAAAGGGGCCACTAGAAATGCGCTCAGACAGGCCACATTTCAGATATACAATGGCTCTGGACCAAGAGGAGCCCCAGGGCTGCAGATACTGACTCCAGATGAGGGCAGCGCGGCACATCAAGTCCACCTACATCTCCCTCTGTTGTAACTACTTAAGTCTCAGATGCTCACATGCGGTTTGGAAGGGCTGCCAAACTGCACAGGTGGCGAGGCCCTGCCTGCTCCAACTTTGTAGCCACCTGTTCCCCGAATCAATAGTTGGCCGCCGCTTTGGAAGGGCATTTTCATTGAATGTGCTCCCACGCGCCTGGCGGGAACACAATAATTCAATGCTGCAAGGGCCACCATGGCATGGAGGCCTGGTGGGCAAAAAGAAATGGCTTTGGTGTAAGAGAGGTTTCACCACGAACATGGGGAATACTGGAGATGTTTCCTGCTGGGTCCGACATTCTTTGTAAGGTACACATAGGAAGGAAATATGTGCATCAGAATGTTTGTCCAAGTGGCAGATGTACCGTTGGCCTAAGGTTTGCGATCGTAGATGAAGCTGTCCTGGCTCCGTGGTCAGAAACATCGCTGTTTCTCGCCCTCATATGGAGGCGGGGGAGCAGTGGGTTTGGTGCAATGGGGCATCCACCAATTCGCACTTATGTCCCAAATTCGCCAAACCCTAAATGACCTCCTTGGTCTCCAGCAAGGTCTTTCTTACTAGTACATGACGTTTTTGTGAGAAGTTGGCCTGGTATATGCTGTCCACTAATTATAGTGGGCACCTTGCACCAGTCCAAACAACCCCTTATTGGAGATAGGTTAAAGACAACCTTTATTGAAAGCTATCCTAGTGGTAGCTATAGAGAGCAGCCTTCAGGCTAAGTCTTGAAGGAATGTAAAGCAGCTTGTTTTACCAGTCTATAATCTCTTGAGTGACCAAATGAAAGAGGACCACACCAGGTATATATTTAAAATATATGTATTTAGTCTTAAACACACCCCTCTAGTCTCTTTATGAGGCTAGAGTTCGAAATACATAAGTTACAAGTCAGTTATCAACAGTAATAGCACAAATACACGTTTGAGCCCTAGGGGCGTACCAAACCATATACCAATAAAGTGGTATAAGAACCACGACTGAGCTAGACACAAGGCCTAGAGCCTGTAGAAGTGCTTGGCCCTCAAGGAACCACCCAAGGTAGTGACACAGGGGACCCACGGGGGACGCGTGCAGTGTGAGAACACAGCCGCGAGCCGCCGTTGACTTCTATGGGGAATGTCGCGGTTGGAGTTTTAAAGAAAAAGGACACTTAGAGGAGGACTTGGAGCAAACCCCTTTAGAACTAGGTTGTTCTAGAGTCTATACCCATGGGAGCACCGGAGTACTCGAGTTACCTCACCCAGGAAGCCGGGTGCATAGGTGTCTTTCGGGGTCGGGTTTCGTCGTCGTTTTCAATGGCGATCAGCTGCAAAGTGCTGCTGGCGACCAAGTCGAAAGTGTTCGGGTGGATCCAAGGGTGGATCGAAGATCTGAAGAACCTGAAAGCAGAGGGGACAGAGTCTGGGTCACTAGCCAGTGACCAGGAAGGCGATGAGCAGATGCCCACCGATGTCGGGTGCTTCAGGTAGGTTGACGATCGTCTTGACTCTTCAGCCACGAGGTCCAGGAGGCGTTGACGACAACCAGGAGCTGGATTCGAGCTGTCCCACAATGTCTGTCGATTGCAGGGGTGTCAGCGACCGGATTGGACCCAACAAGCCTTGGTAACGGCAAGTCTCGTAGAAACAAAGAAAGGACGTTGATGCAGACCAGCAAGGTCTGGGGGACTCACCCAGCAAGGGTAAGTCAGGGCACGTCTGGAGCAACCAGGAAAGCCCAAGCACAAGAAGAGTTGCCTTCGGGAGGGCCCATTAGCCAACGGACTAGCGACCGCGAAGGAGCCTTGAGTGGACACACTTGGAGCTGGCTCACAGGACACTCGTGGAGTGGAGGCCAGTGATCTTCGATGCGGTCGGTGCTGGGGGCGGGGGCTACTCGGAGCCCAAAGCACAACTTCGTGGGAGACCCAGAAGAGGATGCACTTGCAAAAATACTTGGTGTCCAGGGGTCACGGTTCCACGTTACCCACGACAGCTATGGGCCTCAGCTTTGCTGGGGACTCAGGGAAGCCTCGGGGAAGTCTGGAAGTCCACCTCTGGTGATGCAAAGACTTTGGCGTCCGGCAGGAGCTTCAGCGATGCAGACCAGACAATTGCTTCTTAGGTGCCTGCCAAGCAGGGGAGTCACTCCTTGACCCCAAGGGAGATTCTTCAGTCCTCTAATCTTCAGGTAGAGCGTCGAAGGTCCAGGATTCAGTGTCAGAGTTTCGTCCAGGGTAATCTAAAGTCCTAAGGACTGGGGTCCCATACTTATACTAAGTTAGGGGGTTGGACATACTCTGGGGACCCACCTATGGGAGGGTCAGGGAAGAGGGGTGGTTACACCCATTCCCTTTGTCCAGTTTCGCGCCAGAGCAGGGGCAGGTAGCCCCTGCAACCGGTTTGAACTGGCATATGCACAGGGACACCAAGTGTGCCCCCAGTGCAGGACTTCTGAGCACCAG
The DNA here is from genome assembly GCA_963921515.1 of Calotriton arnoldi. NCBI lineage: Eukaryota > Metazoa > Chordata > Amphibia > Caudata > Salamandridae > Calotriton > Calotriton arnoldi. The sequence continues at coordinate 781,486 of CAWUFW010003774.1, forward strand.
AGAGTGCTCCCGCCCAGCCCCAATACACATTATCCTGTCTGGGGAGGTGGTTACACCTCCCTGGACAGGAAACCTATTGTCCAGGCCTCCCCTGCCGGAGTTTCAGTCAGCAGCAGGAGGCCAGACCCGTGTCTGTGGCAGCGGCATCCATTTTGTGATGCCAGGGCTCTGGAAAGAAGTTACCGGGTAGCCCGGTGTGTACATGTCTCTCCCTCTAGAAGGGTGGAATGCTACCCCCGCTGCCAGGACTGGCGGGGGGGGGGGTAGTATTCCAAGATGTTTGACACCAAACACGACATGTTTTGGTGCAGCCAGTCCAAAGTTAGCATTGTACCGCGAGGATATAATGCACTTAAGAGTATATGGTCAGGCTGTACCACAAACAGCATCAGAGGAGGGACTCCGAACACTGTAGAGGGGCTCTGCTCATGCAGGGGCACCCTCTCACATAAGAACCAAGCACTCTGCCTTCAGGATTGGTAAGGCCTGCCATAGGAGTGACTTATAGGTTTATATGTGTGTGCAATGGTAGTGATATAGGTAGCCTATACCACTGTAAGGGGTGCATGCACCACCTTACCCAGGCTGCAGTAGCAGACCTGTGGTGTCATTTTGGATGGCCTTCCAGGGGTGGCACAATACATGCTGCAGCCCCTGGTAGGCCTCTGAGGCACCTATGCCCTGGGTACATAGTATACCATATGCTAGGGACTTATAAGGGCACTCCAGATTCCAATCAGAGATGTGCCTAGGGCACATGGAAACCATTTTAGAGAGGAAGCAGCTAGGCTGGGGTTCTGATTAGCAGGGCCCCAGCCAGACTAAAGTCGAAAAACAGTGAAGCATCAGCAAAAAGTGGGGGTACCCATGTGAAGCAGATCCTACTCTCCTACAGTTTTCTTCCATGCTTCTGACCAATGCCCATTTGATTCTGCTGCCACTCGTGCTTGAACGTTCATTTACTATTTTTTTGCATTCAAGAATCTGCGTAGGTTACTTGTGAACACCCTCGAAGAGAGCGGACTCTGCCGGCACTACACAAACCCTAAGGAGGCCAACCAGCATTGAGATAAAACAGTTCTCTTCACCCAATCCGGCATCACCAACAATCACCCACAGTACGTTCTAGAATGCTCCTTTGTTCAATGATGTCCGCTTGGGTTTCGAGACCTATTGTGACATCATTCACTGGATGGCCCCAATGTTCTTTCAGCTATCCTCCGAAAACACTTTTGGTAAGGTTTAACTTTCAATGGCAATCAGTGTCATGCATTACCTTGATAAGTTTAGTGTTTTAAACAAAGCAGAGTAAACCAATCCCACACCTCAGCACCCAACGCCGCCAATGCAACAGAATACACTAGACACCCATGTGAAGAGAACAGCAGCCAGCGTGATGCAGATGGTGATGAGTCACTTTCCAACAACACTGAACACAACAACCAGGTTGCATTTCACCTAGAATGCAACACCACAAACACAAAACATCTGAGGAGAACCATAGCACAGCACCCAACATAACCAGCACAAGAGAACTCATGAGATGCACCAAAACCACATTCACATGATGCAACCAGTACCAAAGGCCATACAGAAACAAACATGTTCCTCTCCAACAATACTAAGCATGGCCAGAACACCTCAGCACCTCCACGGTCACTTAAGCCTAATGTGTCAAACAGCAAAACAACAGTGCTTGGTACACTTGATTCCCTGATCAGACTCCTCGGCACCCAGCACAACACAACCTAGTAGGCAGCACAGCATCAGACTCAAGTAACCAGCCCAGCGATAAGGCCATAGAAAAGGCAACATGCCGCTGTGCAGACTCCTCGTCACAGCGTGGGAGCCTTGCTCCTGCGCATAGGACCTTCAGCAACAGACTGCCACACCCATTACACCACATACATCTCACTCTTCCTGCATGTCACCTCATTCTCTTTTGATCCACCTCAGCATCACCACTGTTGGAAGAAGTTTTCTTACTGTTACTACAAAACTCTGGAAGAGTCTCCCACCTCATATCAGGGCCATCCCTTCCTTGCTTCGGTTCAGGAAAGATCTTAAAACATGGCTTTTTAATAACCAGGATCTCTGTTCAATAAGTAGAGCGTACTGGTTTTAAGCTCCGGTTCAGCTAGCGCCAAGACACCCAGTGGTATTTGTGCGCTATATAAATTGCAATAGCATAACATAACACCAAAGACAATAAAACTGGCCATAGGCGCTGGAAGTCGCGGTGCTGGGTGTGCTGAAGCAGCCCCAAAATAAACATGCTAGAGATAAAAGGTTGAATGAACACTAAAGAGGCCTTCAAATTTTGTCTTTATCATGTCACATTCGTTATGCGTTAAAAGACAGAGGTCAGTTGTCCGGCGATGTCTTCTGATGAATCGCTGCTTGTCCTTCTAACATGGAGATCGGTGTTTCCTTTCCTTTCTCCGACTACAAAATTAGAGGATTTTATAAAGTGAACTGCCTGACAGTCTTGCTGGGGTACTTCGAGCGTGAAAGGAAAGGCTGTTAGATGTCAGTTATTTTTAGCCCACAACAACATGTAAATTCGGGTAAATGAACTGTACAAATATTTCAAAACATTTCAGCAGTTGGGCAAGCACATGTAAAGCTCTTTTGTGTTATTCAAATATTTGATTTCATCACACTTCAGAATACGATCAAAACACTTTACTTGGTGTAAGCCATTTTCTACATGTTATTTGTTTATGCGCTATGTAGTTTTATCACTAAAACTACATGCAGTGCAAATTATGTTCCCAATTCAATGGACAATGTGCTGTCTGTAAATGACAGTGTGGTAGCACACCAGGCTTTAGTGATATATTTGCGACAGTGTGCTCCATAATGCACTATCAGCTGCATACCACAGCCTCAACACTCTCCTGCTGAATGGTTGTGGCTTATTTGCTACACTTGTTCTTTGTGTGACACTTGTATTTTTCACAATCCCTATGATTTCAGTCATGTAACATTGATGGAAGGAACCGCCACTCTGAAAATGTATCCATCACCAATGCAGCTGGCAATATGTCACTCTTAATTCATCATACACCTGTAAGGAGTAGAGAAAAATGAACAGTGAGCCCAGAACAACCCCCACCCCACCCGAAGGAGACAATTACTAGCAACCACAGCCCTACAAAACAAAAACCCATGTCCTGCAAGCCCTAGATAGGGAAGTCAATGCTGGTCTGTGTCACTCTCAGAAGAAGACACACTAGATGTCCAAGCCCCCATCAATCTTGCACATCACCTGCTCTCTCCTACCCTGCCTCACCAAATCCTCCTGCGTGCACACCATGGCACCAAAGGCCAGCCAACGGTGCATGTTCTGCATGATCACCTGCGCATGTGTGTTCAACTTCACACAACCGTGTCCGCACACATGAACTGGTCTATGCCGTTTCCTTTGGACTGGTTCTCGAGCCTCACAGAACAAGCAGAAATGCACACCTCAGACAACACAGCACAAGAGCCTAAAGTCTCTAGGGCAGGCTACAAGCACCAAGAGGCCTCACTAGCGGCACATGCACACAGTGCAAATACTGGTAGCATATCATAGTAGTAAGCCTTCCACATGCAGGAATTAATTGGGCGCAAGAAAAAACATATGCAGCAGTTCAAGAGATAAGGATTATAACTAAGGCACCCTGTTTTCCGTTTTTACTGATTTTTACAGATAAATACAGACAAAAAACAATGTGTTTTCTGTCTGCATTTATTTTTTAAAGTGGATAAATACAGAAAATTGTGCTTCTTTTAAGTGACTCTCTGTGCTGTCTTTCATGAATTGTAGCCTAATAGCTGAGCAGATGGACAGCATGGGAAATTAAAAAACAGGATGAAATTTCTTTAAATAATGGCATATGTCAACATACATTTGTAGTATAATGCTAATATTTAGTGGATATATTGGTATGTAATGTTTGTCAGCTTAAATACCTAAAACACGACAGACATCAAAGTATAAGTGCGTGTCCTATCAGTTAAATAAATATGGAAATGTACAGTTTTACATCTTCATTTATACACAAAACACAAGATAAATATGGATAAATACAGATAGAATGGCCCAAAAATAAATATGGATAAAAACAGACAGAAATGTTAAAAAAAGAAATACCATAAAACCGGGAGCCCTAATTATAACATACTTGTAAAAAAATGCAAACAATAGCAAGAGTATGTTAATTACAGAGTAAGCATCGGAAATTACAAGCGTCACAGGGCTACGGTGGCTCGTGAGCTCCCTTTCAGACATTTCACTGCTCGGGAAACATGTCTATAGATATTCTGTCCTCAGTGTATTTAATCTTCCAACCACATTTTTATATCCCTTTTCATCCATCGTTCAGCTGTACAGTCATTCAGTCCACCTAAGCCATTCGCCTGGCTGTGAGTGACGGCATTCTGCTCTTGCACAATGTGCACATCTGCACAATATGTAGTTTATTTCGTAGCCAGATAGTGCTGGTACAAAAAATGCTTTTACATAAAATATATACTTCTTGGCTTTTAGACAATGGTTGTTTTCATCCAGAGCATGCCTTCATAGAAAAAACATTGACAAAAAACAAAATAATCAGTGGCAAAGTCGAAAGGTACGCAGCTAACGCCAGACTTACTAGGAATTACTATTAAGAGCCTTTTTTAAACAATGTGAAAACAGATTCTATAATGGCCGGGATCGATTATTTGCTAAATCTGCAGACAACACAGAAAGCCATTTTTAATATTCCATGGTCATATCTTTAAAAAGAAGCTGGTTTGTATGATGTCTCAGTGAGCTGAACACACAGTGTTCTGGAGGCCATGAGGTTCAATCACAGCAGGGCAGACTGAGCTTTCTATCCTTCCTGGGTGTGTAAATCAGGAGCCATAAAGTTGGAATTAGTAACATCTGTTATTTACAGTGCTATTAAGGACACTATAAAAACCTATGCATATGATCATAATGGTGATGCATTATCTGCTTTACAAATGGTTCTAAACCATTCAAAACTGTTTTCATTCAATTGGAAACAGTGGCGTAGCTGGGGGGGGAGGGGCGGTCCACCCCAGACGGCATAAGTTTTGTAGGCGGTGGACTCCTCCCGCTCCTACCTGCCGTCTCGGGGTGGCAATCGCCACACCTCTACATTTCGGCCGTCGTAGGGCAGCAATCACCGCCGAATCTCGGCAGCACCCCCTCTACCCCCGCTCTTCATTGGGGTCGCCGCGGGGCGGCAAATGCAGGGACCGCCACGGGTGGCCATAAGGCTAGCTACGCCACTGATTGGAAATGGGTTAAGACGTTAAATGTTGATAAAGTAATTGGGTCTTCCACTAGTCCTTTAACATGAGGGAAAGCCATATCTGCTCCTATTCCTAGTTTGTGTAACTAGTCACAAGGTAGACAGAAGCTCAACTAACTCGGGAGGGGAACAGTCAGAGACCATTTACAACAATTAGTTTCATATGCCAAGTATGCAGGGCAGTGCTTAGTTTTATGTTCATGTCTCAAAGCCCTGTAGGGAGCAGCAGGCTGGATTCATAGCACAGCAGTTTTTCAGTGCCCAGTTGTGGAGGCATTCCCCCACACAGCGGTGTAGCTTGCATATTAGTTATACTTATGTCAATTGTGTATGACTGGCAAATTTTTCCAGTTTTTTGGTTTTGCTTGTTCAGTGAATTTCTAAGCTTTTTTAAGTAAGTTAAAATCTTACTACCTTCCTCATGAATAACTCTCTCTCTCTATATATATATATATATATATATATATATATATATATATATATATATATATATATTCACTGAAAAAACCATAGGTTTCAGGGACGTTATAGTTAGAAATTAGCATTTAAAAAACCTTAGAAATTCACTGAAAAAACCATAGGTTTCAGGCACGTTATAGTTAGAAATGAGCATTTAAAAAACCTTAGAAATTCACTGAAAAAAACATAGGTTTCAGGGACGTTATAGTTAGTTGGACATTTCACTCGTACAAAACCAGTGAAATTCCGCCCTTATAGTTAGTTCAGCTAACTGTAACTCGCGCCCCCGCAATGCACAGCTGATGACGTCACACATTACATCATTCATGACATGGTCAGTCACATCACTGATGACATCACTGATGACATCTCAAATAACATCACTGATGACATCACTGATGACATCATCTAGTGTGTTTCTATAAAGTTTAAATATGTTTTATATATATGCCAAGGTGTATTGAAGAATGAGTGGGTGTATAAGTGTATGGATGGAAGATTTAGTAGGTGCGTGACTGACTGTATAAGTGAGTGATTAAATGTGTCTTACTGAATGCATGGGTTAGTGACTAAACTGTGTGAATGTCTGTATCAGTCGGTCTGTTGTAGTGTAAGCTGCTGCATGGGTTGGTGAGTAGCTACATGAGTGTCTATATGGGTTATTGATTGGTTGCCTGAGTATTTGTATGGGTGCCTGAGTGTATGTGTGGGTGGGTGGGCGGTGTGTGACTCTGTGCATAGATGTGTGAGTGGTTGATTCACTGGGAGTATGGGTTCAAGAGTGCATGTGGAAACAGCTGTATGGGTGGGTGAGTGTGTGTATGGGTGTGTTGGTGAGTGAATTGATGTCTCAGTGGTACATGTCCAAGTAACTACATATCTAAAAGGCAGTGTATGTGAGAGTTGGAGTATATAAAGGACTATACGTGAGAGTGAGTGAGTGTGAGAGTGGCTGTATGGATGAGTCTGTACTTGTATCAGTGATTGTATAAGAGAGTAAGTATGCGTTAGTATCTGTATGAATAAGTGAGGTGGTGTGTGTATAACTGTATAGGTGAGTAAATGGAAGTGTGATTGATTCTTTGCATGACTGACTAGGTGTGTGAGTAACTCTGGATGAGTGGCGGTGTGTGAGTGTCTGTATAGGTGTATGAGTGCATATGATAGTGTTGTATTGATGAGTGACTGTATGTATGAGTGACTGTATGTATGAGTGACTGTATGGGTGAATGAGTGGATGTGTGTGTAGACCTAGGAATCAGTGAAATGAAATGAAATGAAATGAAAGACACATTTATAAAGCGCATGGCTACCCGGAAGCATCCCAGCGCTGGAACTGACTACTGCCGAAGACAGGGAAATTATGCAGGCTGTGGGAACAGGAGAGTCTTAAGTTGTTTGCGGAAGGATCCGTGGTTTTGAACAAGGCGTAGCTGAAGTGGGAGCAAGTTCCAGAGTTTGGAGGCATTATATGAAAACAACCGTCCGCCCTTCCTGGCCCTCCTGATCTTAGGTACTTCGGCCAGGTAGAGATTATCAGATCGGAGGTTGCGTTTGGCCTTATAGGACGAATCATGGCTGAGTTGATGGAGGGGCCAGTCCCCTGCATAGATTTATGTACTAGGCAGAGTGTCTTAAATCTAATGCGTTCCTGGATAGGGAGCCAATGAAGGGACGCAAGTGCCGGTTTAGCCGAGTGTCGGTTGTTGGTTCCGGTTAAAAGTCTGGTGAGTGCGTATGTAGTAACTGGTATTGGTGTGTCTATGGTTTCGAAAATGGTAGTCTGTATTTTAGAGTGGGTGTATCAAAGATTATATTAGGGTGTGAGGAGGTGCATCAGATTTTCAAGTGGATGATGTAATCAGTGATGTCATTTGAGATGTCATCAGTGATGTCATCAGTGATGTCACTGACCATGTCATGAATGATGTAATATGTGTCGTCATCAGCAGTGCATTGCGGGGGCACGAGTTATAGTTAGCTGAACTAACTATAACGGCGGAATTTCACTGGTTTTGTACGAGTGAAATGTCCAACTAACTATAACGTCCCTGAAACCTATGGTTTTTTCAGTGAATTTCAAAGGTTTTTTAAATGCTAATTTCTAACTATAACGTCCCTGAAACCTATGGTTTTTTCAGTGAATTTCAAAGGTTTTTTAAATGCTAATTTCTAACTATAACATAGCAGTCACGTTTGCAGAGTGGTGGAGAAAGGTGAGCGTGGCCTCCAAACACCTTTTAGCAATCCCACTGTGTGGGATTTAGCGAAGGTAACAGGAGGGATAGTTAGCCCCCAACGTCAATCTTGGGGGCCAACTACCCCTTTTATTACCTCCAGTAAGTCCCACACAGCAGGATTGCTAACTTGTTATATCAGGCCCGCCCCCTCCCTGCACCACTGTGCAAACGCGCCCACTGGCGCATTGTAAGTTGGGGGATTAAGCCCCCTTGAATCCTGAGGGTCCCTGGGGGCCAACTAGCCCACCAGGTACCTCCAGTAAGCGCCATGGAGCTGCGTTGCAGAGACGTATAAAAAGGGGCGTGGCCTCGGACCACCTCTCTGCAATGCAGCTCTGTGGTGCTTACTGGAGGTACCTGGTGGGCTAGTTGGCCCCCAGGGACCATCAGGATTGAAGGGGACTTAATCCCCCAATTTACAATGTGCCAGGGGGCGCGTTTGCACACTGGTTTTGTCAGGCCCCGCCCCCTCCCTGCACCACTGTGCAAACGCACCCCCTGGCACGTTGTAAATTGGGGGATTAAGTCCCTTTGAGTCCTGAGGGTCCCTGGGGGCCAACTAGCTCACCAGGTACCTCCAGTAAGCGCCACAGAGCTGCGTTGCAGAGAGGTGTAAAAAGGGGCGTGGCCTCGGACCACCTCTCTGCAACGCAGCTCTGTGGCGCATACTGGAGGTACCTGGTGGGCTAGTTGGCCCCCAGGGACCCTCAGTATTCAAGGGGAATTAATTCCCCAACTTACAACGCGCCAGGGAGCACGTTTGCAGAGTGCTGCAGGGAGGGGGCGGGGCCTCCGGCCTGATGCCGGCTTTTTTTTTTTTTTTTTTTTTAGAAGGGGGGCTGTGTGGCCCCCCTTCTTTTACAATATTTGGGGCCCTGGGGACCCCATTCCCCAGGGCCTGACCCGTTTTTTTCTATAAAAGCAAAAAAACGGGAAGGGGGCGGCCCCCCTCCCGAGGCCAATTTTGGCCCCGGGGACCCCATCCCCCGGGGCATGGCCTCTCCGTTAGGGACCGTGGGGGGAGCCCCAATGCCCCCACGGTCCTGCCGGCTCCCCGCCTCCTGCGGGAGCCGGCATTGCTTTGAGCAAGGGAGCTGCTGACATGCAGCTCCCCTTGCTCCAAGCAATCCTGCTTTGCTTCATTGAAGCGAGAGCAGGTTTCCCTGCTCTCGCTTCAACAAAGCAAAGCAGAGTTTGCTATGACAGCGCGGGAGCCGTGCTCCCGCCCTACCATAGCAAACAGCAGTGTCCTGGGGTGGGCACGCCAGGACACTGCTGGTGCCGGCCCTGGGGGGTGGCAGTCTCCAGGGCCATCGAGGGCTCCTGGAGGGGGGCCGCGCGGCCCCCCTTCCGTTTTTCAAGCCCCGGGGAGGTGGTGACCCCCGCATTTAAATAATTAATGCCCCGGAGAGGTGGTGGTCCCCGGGGCAGTGTGGGGAGTGGCAGGAGCCCACCCCACACACTTTTTAAAAAAACATTTCCACCCCGGGGAGGTGGCGGTCCCTGGGGCTTGGGGGGGCCAGCGAGCCCCCCCCACCTTTTAAATTTCAATGCCCCGGGGACCCCCCCACGCCTTTATAAACAAAACCCCGGGGAGGTGGCGGTCCCCGGGGCTGCAGGGGCCCCCGCGGGCCCCTGCAAAGTAATCACTCATTGCACCCGGGACCTGGCCCACCCGGGGGCTTTTTGAAAATGAAGCGCGGGAGGCCGCGCTTCGTTTTTTTTTTATTTTCAAGGCAGGATTCGCGACCCCAACGCGAATTGTGCCGTTTAAAAAAAAAATGCTTTTTTTGGCCCTGGGGGTCCTTGTCGAACCCCCTGAGCAGGCCTAGGGGGTCAGGGTGTTTCTACCCTGCCCCCTTTTCTTGTTTTTCAACCTTTTTTCCACTCTTTTCTTGTGACTCGGTTACCAAGTCACAAGATGGCTGCCAACACTTCTTGGTTTGGAGTGTTGGCAGCCAATCAGAGTGAAGCTCGTGCCCGGGATATCGATATTTTTCTTTTTTAATTTTCTCAGGAACTACTAAACGGATTTACATCATGTAACAAAAAGGGTGCAGTCTAAACCAAGACCTACCTTTTTGCCAAATTTGGTGTAATTCCGTTCAGCAGTTCAGGCTGTAACCTGTAATAAAGTTCCTATGGAAAATAACATGGAGAAAATGTGCTTTGGGACCCCCCTTTTTTCTCGGCCCCTGCTTGACGAATCGCCCTGAAACTTTCAACACACAAACTGAGCGGTCCAACCCGGTTTCTTGGAAAATTTCACGAAGATTCGTCAAACGGCGCCAAAGATATTGGCAAATCAAAAAACGCTTTTCCTTAGGTAACTAGGTCCTAACTATAACTACCTACTGGCGACCGCCAGTAGGATATATATATATATATATATATATATATATATATATATATATATATATATATATATATATATATATATATATATATTCCACAGCAGGATCCCAGGGGTACCACCATCCAAAGAAAGGCGCAACACCAGGAAACAGACTCCAAAGGCAAAGTTAGTAAGTAAAATGATGATTTATTCGAGCATCAAATGTCCAAATGACGCGTTTCGACCGCCAGACATGCGGCCTTGATCACATACATACACCAACTCCTTAGTATACCAAGGATGACGATGCCGTATGTGGGTTTTCAAGTTCTTATTGTCTGACTACCATCGAAAGTGTTTCGGCTATTTCACAGTCTTGATCACCGATGTCGAGGCACCATGTGCAAACACTTTTCTCTACCTCTGTGCATGACGTGCATTAACCACAAGTGAAAACAGACTACAAAACACTCATTCTCCATTAAAACACATATTATATTGCATCTTTCTTCTAATTTTGTAACTCATAATTCTTTAGAACCAACGTGGTTAAACTTATAATTAATTTCACAACATACAACACCTTTCAAATAAATTTAAAACCTGCATGTCATGATTGATTACACGCAGCATATTTAAAATCATGCGAAAGTCCTTTTTCAAATAACTCTTATGATAGCCATGTCCTCTAATTAAATCATGACTGACCGCGTGCTTCAGTTATCTATTTGCAATTAGCATCTCATTCAAAAACCTTCACTCTCTACTATTGCAAATGCACTTCATGCATTTTACAAATGATGAGATATGAGAGATATGTACATTGTCGTATTATTTGAAGTATTGTTACCATCTAATAATATCAGTACTATTCCCAGTGAACAATTCAGGTATCTGAACACCTTGACCTTGTAATCGAGCCCAAGTTGTTCCGTTACTTTCCATTGCCTGCTTGCAGTATCGAAAACCATCTTAACTATAATATGTGAATTAATAAACAATATTTGTCATCCTATACCAAGTGTGCTTATGATCCCCTTGTGAATCCTAAAACATTCATCTCTTTATTTTCTTTACTAAGATCTAAATAAAACATGTTAATTCATAAGGGCTACGAGCGGAGTGCTCTATAACGATTATTTGTGTTATTCAGGCTGCAGATGTGTATGTAGATCTGCTTCAATGTTAAGACCCCCTGGGAATTTGGTGTCCAATTCAATGATATACCGGGACTCAAGTCACCTCAATTGCTTTTCTCTGTCCCCTCCTCGAATGTTTGGAGCAACTGCATTAACGACCCAATATGTCAATCCTGTTGCTTGACCATCATGTAGATCTTTGAAATGACGGGCCATCGGATACATTCTGCCATGGTTTTTTATGGCCTGTAGGTGATGAAGTATTCTCTTGTGTACTGCTAAGATGGTAGTGCCTATGTAATATAGTCCACACAGGCATTGCAGTTAAGTATACTGCAAACTCAGTTTTGCACGTGTAGTTCCCTCTAATATACTTGGTGTGAGATGATAGGGGTGATTTATATTGTGTCATGTTCTTCCCATACTGACAGGCCTTACATTTTTCACATTTAATAAACCCAACTTTCCTCTTCAGCCACGTGATTTTGACCAGTTTTTGGCTTTCAAGATTATTTTTAACTAAATCCTGCCCATAGACTTTGCTCTTCTAAATGTGATATCCGGTCTACGTGGCACTACTTTGCCCACCACAGGGTCATTCTTTATAAAATACCAATACCTGTTTAAGATGGAACGTATTGCAGCTTCCTTTTTATTATGTGTGATGATAAGTCTGAAGTATGTATCACTTTTTGTATGTTTACGGGTGTTACTCTGTCTGAACAAAACATGTTTCCTAGGTCTTGATTTGGGCCTTTGAAATTGCCTCCTCTATGCAATTATGTGAACAGCCCCTGGCCCGAAATCTAGTCTTAAGGTCATTGATGGCAATCCCTTCTTCCTTGGGTTCAATACAATTTCGATGTACTCTTAGGGTTTCCCCATAAGGGATGCTTCTGATTAAACTGTCTGAATTAAAACTGGTTGAATGTAGCAGTGTGTTCCCTACTGTAGGCTTTCTATATAGTTTAGTCACAGTGTGGATCACCTGCTCCTCGCACCAGCCCTTATGCAAATTAGCATAGCTGGGGGTGAAGCAGGTGCCCATTGCTGTGCCATGTGTCTGGTGAAAAAATTCGCCATTGAAAACGAAAAAATTACTATTCAGACATCTTTCTACCATGTTAGGTAGCATATGAGTGTGCTACCAAAGATTCAGTGGTCTTGCCCGAAAAAATGACTGACTGCCCTCAGGTCATCTATCTATCTACCTATCTACCTATCTATGGGAAGAGGTGTGGCGCCGCGGCCAGGGCAACTGATGCTGGAATCTGGGGCTCATGGTTCGATCCCCGGCACCGGCGGCAGGCCAGCCCAGCACCATGTGACTCTGGGCAATAGCTTGCTTAATCTTCCCGACGGCCCCCAGCGCCGGGATGCCTTCAGGTAGCTGTTCGCGCTTTACAAATACTGGATTTACATTTACATTTTATTTGATGAATGACAATTAATATATCTTAGGGGTGTGTGAAACTCACTTGATTTGATGTAGCGTAATTACGCAAAATTACATGAAATTATGTTTAATGACGGAAAATGCATCATGCATCCAAAAAGTTATTCGAATGTTCTGTTCGGGAAAAATTCAATTTGAAAATGTAATTTTCAGTTGATTTCCAGTCGCTCAAGTTCAATACACTGCTACTCTCATTCAGATTTGTCTGCTTGGGTGAAAAATCTACCTGAAATGTTTGCCGACTGCCCATGTTAAAGGAACTGCTGCTCACGCTCAAAACACTGCCGCTCGCATTTGGATTTGCAGGTTTGAACTCAAAACTTACCTGAACTGTCCGCTCCGGTAAAAATCTATCTGAAATAATTCTCGCGTTCAAAAATTACCTGAACGGTACATCTTGTATTAACATTTCTGTAGCTCAATGGCCTAATCAGAGTAATTTAATATACATTTTGATGTACAAAATTTCCAAAATTGTGCTGGCGTTATTAAAATTTCACCTACGCCTTATATCTATGATGAATGATCATTCCTAGAATTAATAAGTATTTCTATGAGGAATGCTCATTATTGCAGAACTAGTATTTCTTAGACAACAGAGAGTGGCTCAGGAGAAATAACAGAATGCAAGACCTGTCACAGTCATACCTGTAGTGACGGGTGTCTCGAATGGGTCGCTCGCTACTCAACTTGTCGCTCTCCAGTTGGTTGAAGGCATGCTGACGGTAAGGGTCTTCACCAGCCTTCAGCAGCTTAGCGGATAGGTAAGCCTTTTCATCGAAGGCCTTCACCTTGCCTCGCTCCGTCTGTGGAACCTTGGTCACCTATAGAACAGAATATTGTTAGACGCGGTCTGGATTAGAACAAAAGATAACAATTCTTAACAGTTTGCACGTATGGTGAAAAAATCTGTGTACAAGCACGTCACAGGTATCATTTCTGGCAGAGGTAACTTGCTGGTCACCATTTTGAGGTCAATAAAATGCTTGCTGATGAGCAGAATGACAATATCAAGTAATTATTAGGTTTCAAAAAGTTATTTCGCTTTCTGTTTAGAACTATCTCTGTGGTCAATATTACCCTTGTGGACGGCAAAACTATTACCTCTGACACTGCCCTTTCTACCCCTGGCTTGTCCTCCAGTACTCTGGCACTGCCCATTGTATCACCAGCTTGCTCTTCAGTACTCAGGGAACTGCCCTTTCTAGCCCTAGATTGCCCTTCAGTACTCCTGGCACTGCCCTTTCTACCCCTAGATTGCCCTTCAGTACTCCTGGCACTGCCCTTTCTACCCCGAGATTGCCCTTTGGTACTCCTAGGACTGCCCTTGCTACCCTTTACTTGCTCTTCATTACCCTGGCAGTGCACTTTGTGTCCCAGGTCTCAGTTATAAACTGAACGTAAACTGTGTTTTGAAAAGAGGCCACTCCTGAGCTGCCCTCACCCTGCTGCACACAATGTGCATGTGCACTAAGATAGGCGGATGACAGCTAATAGACATGCCACACGTTGGTTAGGGTTTAAAGTGGCCACAGGTGGCTTGTGTTATTATTGTAGTAACAGGGAGAAGTGACTATGTTGGGGAAAAGCCCTTTATTAGAGTCCACCTGATATGTCCGGTCATCGAAGTCAGTGATCAGCACAGACCTGGGTCCGGGTTCTGGGTCACTGGTCTCAACGTCCTGTCACTACTGGCTGAATGGACCCTCATCACCCCAGAACCGATCGACTGGGTCTTTTGACATCCTTTAGTGGCACCAGGGTTGACGTTATACCTATAATTCGTAACCTCTGAACTTTAACCCCTGTGGCAGTGGTGGAAATGGAAATTTAAAAGTGCAAATGTTCACTATCTCACAGTACCTCTTTGCTACTCAGAAGTGCTGGTGTTTGTAGCAGTCGGGGTTGTTAACATTTGGAGTGCTCACCATGTCACGCTGTGATGTCTACATGGAACCTTGTTGCTGCGGGATTCTACTCGAGTCAGTGATCCTGTGCCTTTTAAAGTCATCTGAAGGTGTCACTTCGACAGTACTCTCCTATTAAGGGTATTGCACCCTCACATCCTCCTGGTTAGGTTGAATTTGTCACACTGAGCCGCAGCTCATTCCAAGGGTAGTGTGAGGGTGCACATTTACTTTGGCCTGCACTAAAAAACCCTGTTGTGGTGTAATCTGGGCACTGTGTTCCCACTGGCTGGTCTCCCAGGCAACATGGCCGTCGCTTCCCCATCCTCCCTTTACAGTCTCTCCACAGTACTCATGTTTCGCCCTGCAGGTAGTATATAAGATCTGATTACTTTCTGGAGTTCACACATCTTGCCCTTACCCAGGCTCTCAGCAGCCAGGGGCAAGGCTTAATTTGTAAAAGAACAAGTGAGGGCCCAAAGGTTTTTCTCAGTAGCCCGCAGCCGGCGCCATCAAATGCCAGTGGTGCCAAAAACCAGGGCTGCATAGTCTTGACTCCACCTCATGCCTTTTTGTCCCGGTGGGCCCCACCGGCTCAAATTAAGCACTGGCAAGGGTTCACCCTTGTGATGTCACCTGCAACCCTTCCACTGCATGTAGCAATTTATTGCATCACCGCCACCTGCACTGTAGCTGCAGAGCTTAAAATCCAATCTATCCTTAAAACTATAGGAGCTGGTCCTTGCTTTCTCCAGGTCTTAAGTATAGGACTGAGGGCCTGTTTTAGATCTTTGTGCATGGGATACTCCGTCACAAACGTGACGGATATCCTGTCTGCCTTATTACAAGTGCCATAGGATATAATGCACTTGTAATACGACGGACGGGATATCCGTCACGTTCATTACAAGTGCCATAGGATATAATGCACTTGTAATACGGCGGACGGGATATCCGTCAGGTTTATTACAAGTGCCATAGGATATAATGCACTTGTATTACTGCGGACGGGATATCCGTCACGTTTATTACAAGTCTCATAGGATATAATGCACTTGTAATAAGGCGGACAGGATGTCCGTCACGTTCATTACAAGTGCCATAGGATATAATACACTTGTAATACGGCGGATGGGATATCCGTCAGGTTTATTACAAGTCCCATAGGATATAATGCACTTGTAATAAGGCGGACGGGATATCCGTCAGGTTTATTACAAGTGCCATAGGATATAATCCACTTGTAATACGGCGGACGGGATATCCGTCAGGTTTATTACAAGTCCCATAGGATATAATGCACTTGTAATATGGTGGACGTTATATCCGTCACGTTTGTGACGGAGTATCCCATCCGCCAAGATCTATATCAGGCACTGAATCTTTGCTCGGGATCTTCAGAAAACAATTACAACGAATGCTGTAAAACGTTTTTATGGTTGACAGTGTTCTTGCTCCCAAAGATGTGACGTGCACTTGTACCCAGTTGTTGCTTTATGAATGGTGCCAGAGATTTGTTTATGAAGTGCACGCACACGTGTGCACACGCGCACAGACATGCATACGTATGCAGGATTATAACAAGTGCACACATATGTACACCTGCGCACAGACGCGTATACCCATGCATGCCTACAACAAGCGTACACACACGTATGCAAAGAAAGCATGCACACTTACTTTCATACAACCATGCGGCACATAAACAGCCAGGTACTGGTTCTGCCTGAATTTCCTCTAAATTCATTGTTATACAAAATTATTTTCGAGAGTCGAAACCAACAGCTGAATATTTGTTGCTGGAATTCCAGTCGAGGTGTAGTTCATACTCTACACATATAGACCCATGGTATGTGTGCCACATTAAACAATCCAGGGGTAATAGCATACTCTAAAATGAACACCAATTGGACATTTTAGTGCACCTGCCAGTGTGTCAGCCTCCATATCAGTGAGGTTTGAGTGAACATAAAGGGACGACACTGAGACATGGTGCAGAGAGATACCTGGCATCTGCAAGAAGTGGAACATCTAACACTAGAGCAAAAAATAAAATCCAACTCAGAGACGGACTGCTTCACGAATGGAGGGCATTGGCAAGAGTGGAAGTGTGAATCTTATTACACATAGGAAGCAAGGCAGGAGGAGAGTTTGGAAATATGTTTTATTGCTGCATTTAACACGTGTACCCACTGTCATTGTCTTTGCACTGTGACTTCATGTCACCATTGCACCAAACTTCAGGTCTAGTCATCTGTACAGAAGCACACAAGGAGTAAATTCACACCCACAGCTATACGCAAGAGGCGAAATACTGTGTCTGTTGCTGCTGACATGGTCTTTGCATCGTAGTGTCCACTACATGGGCTTCATGTCAGATCATCTGTGCGAAACCCCATTGGGAGTAAATTCAATACCATAGCTATACCCTGGATGCTACACAGTTTGTGTATCCTGCCCTTGCATCGTGGTGTCCACCGCGTGGACTTCATGTCAGATCATCTGTGCGAAACCCCATCGGGAGTAAATTCAATACCATAGCTATACCCTGGATGCTACACAGTTTATGTATCCTGCCCTTCCATCGTGGTGTCCACCGCGTGGACTTCATGTCAGATCATCTGTGTGAAGTCCCATCTGGAGTAAATTCAATACCACAGCTATACCGTGGAGGCTACAGAGTTCGTGTATCCTGCCCTTGCATCGTGGTGTCCACCACATGGGCTTCATGTCAGATCATATGTTTGAAGCCCCATCGGGAGTAAATTCAATACCATAGCTATACCCTGGAGGCTACACAGTTTGTGTATCCTGCCCTTGCATCGTGGTGTCCACCACATGGGCTTCATGTCAGATCATCTGTGAGAAACACCATTGGGAGAAATTTCAATACCATAGCTATACCCTTGAGGCTACACAGTTCATATATCCTGCCCTTGCATCGTGGAGCCACCTTGTGGACTTCATGTCAGATCATGTGTGTGAAGTCCCATCAGGAGTAAATTCAATACCATAGCTATACCTTGGGGGCTACACATTTCGTGTATCCTGCCCTTGGATCGTGGTGTCCGCCACGTGGACTTCATGTCAGATCATCTGTGTGAAACCCCATCGGTAGTAAATTCAATATCATAGCTATACCCTGGAGGCTACACCGTTTGTGTATCCTGCATTCGCATCATGGTATCCACACACGTGGACTTTATATCAGATCATCTGTGTGAAGTCTCATCGGGAGTAAATTCAATACTATAGCTATACCCTTGGAGCTACACAGTTTGTGTATCCTGTGCTTGCATCGTGGTGTCCACCGCGTGCACTGCACGTCAGATCATCTGTGTGAAACTCCATCTGGAGTAAATTCAATACTATAGCTATACCCTGGAGGCTACACAGTTCGTGTATCCTGCCCTTGCTTCGTCGACCCACCTCGTGAACTTCATTCCTGGTCACCACTTTAAAGGTGGTGGGAGTGTGCATGCTTACATGGCTGTGTCTATTGTCACACTCTTCCTTAACACTCATGTAGGTGCAGCAACACCCCTGTGGCGAGACAGCTTGAGCGCACTGTCATACATGCATGACATGAGCATACTTCCCCACACAGGCCACACTAGTCCCCAACCCACTAAACATCCACACTGTGGGTGCAGATTCCACAGTTAATAACTCTGTGTATTAACTGATACTAATGAGATGCAATTGTGTTGTTTATTTTGTGTTTAAAATGAAATTACTTCTTTAACATTGACCTGAGTGAGGTTTTCTGCCTAGTCATGTTTTCAGGCGTACAGCTTGTTTTCCCCTCCCATTCTGTGCCCCGCAGAGCTTGCGTGTGTCCTTCTATATTAATATAATAGTATGAAATTCTATTTACTCAGCAGTCTCCTTTGCTCTGTAACATTTATAAAAGGTAGGATCCACAATTTCTATGTGAATTGAAGGTCATTCCCTCCAGCAGAACAGAAGAGCTGTTTTTTGTTTACAATTCTGAATGTAGTATTGTTTTCTGTGTAAAGCATAGCACAGTGTATTCATTAGATGTAGGGCAAACGTTAAGTTTATAATGTAATGTGTTTTCTACATACATATTGGTTGAGTTATGCATCTGTCTTTGTCACACTCCAGTGACTGCACCGTTTCTCTGTCTAGAAATATATAAAGGCTCACCATCTTGGGGAGGAGCCAGGACTCCTTCCTGATTCCTTAGAGAGCAGACTCCATGCCGGTCTGTTCATCACTCCAGACTCCATGCTTGTCTGTTCATCACTTCAGACTCCATGCTTGTCTGTTCATCACTTCAGACTCCATGCTGGTCTGTTCATCACTTCAGACTCCATGCTGGTCTGTTCATCACTCCAGACTCCATGCTGGTCTGTTCATCACTCCAGACTCCATGCTGGTCTGTTCATCACTCCAGACTCCATGCTTGTCTGTTCATCACTTCAGACTCCATGCTTGTCTGTTCATCACTTCAGACTCCATGCTGGTCTGTTCATCACTTCAGACTCCATGCTGGTCTGTTCATCACTCCAGACTCCATGCTGGTCTGTTCATCACTCCAGACTCCATGCTGGTCTGTTCATCACTCCAGACTCCATGCTGGTCTGTTCATCACTACAGACTCCATGCTGGTCTGTTCATCACTCCAGACTCCATGCTGGTCTATTCATCACTACAGACTCCAAGCTGGTCTGTTCATCACTCCAGACTCCATGCTGGTCTGTTCATCACTCCAGACTCCATGCTGGTCTGTTCATCACTCCAGACTCCATGCTGGTCTGTTCATCACTCCAGACTCCATGCTGGTCTATTCATCACTACAGACTCCAAGCTGGTCTGTTCATCACTCCAGACTCCAAGCTGGTCTGTTCATCACTCTGGATTTAGATTATTTTCCGATCCTCCTAGTCATACTTTGCAGTCCATATGACAAATGTTCCTTTATTCACCTTTTGAATGTGTTAAACAGTATTCGTTTCTAGCTTTTAATAGAACAGGGCTTCGTTTCCACTGCCAATGATATGTTATGATTATTTGCATTTTTCATTATTTCTGATTGATCTGACGAACCAATATATCTTGTTTTCTGTATTTGATTCTTAATTATTAATAAAACTTAATGGTTTGTACCTTTAAATTCTTGTCCATGTATGGACTATCTAGTGTGGCATTTCTTGTGTGAATTTTTAATCTGTAATTTGCATTTAGGGCTCTCATCTTCAAAACTAACACACAGTCCCATTCCACCAATCAGCCCTTGTGATGTAAAAAGCACCAACAACACTCACGCTAATGCCTGAGCATCCTATCCCTCATGCCTTTTCACTACTGCTTCTTGGCGCTTTGCTCCATCTTCACACCTAGCAGCAGTGACAAAACACAATACTAGTATATCCCTGGTCCTTACTCACAGCACTAAAAACCCCACTCACACAGGCCACATGACAGACACAGCATTCCATAGTATTCCAATGGAGTTGCATGCTTCCTGTTTACAAGTGCACTTAAGCGCCTCGTCAGTGGTATGAAGCGCTGTATAAATGATAACACAATATAATGCAATCTATACAAAAGAACATTGGAAGTAAGTTGCCATTTCAATCAGAGAGATGTGATATGTGTGCAAATGTATTTATGGCTGCATCCTGCCTCTATGTGCCCCAAACCTAAGATAAAGATTTTTCAACATTTTTCCGAAATCAGCTTTTGGAGTGCAGGATCCCAACCAATAGCCTTTGCGAAAGAGGCAAACAGCAATGTGTACCTGTTGTCCTTTCCCTGGTTTCTTTCACGCAAAAACAGAATTCCATTTTTTACTATAAAGCAAGGGAATATATTTGCAAAAGTGAAAGATACGGTTATGTGCTTCGCTTTCTGCGACCAAACTGAGATAATTTTCACTTGAATTGACTCCAGCGAGCTAAATAATGTTTGAAGAATATTTCTCAGTAATTTACCTTTTTGAAAACCTTTGATATGTAAAATGACAAATATATGCACATCATTTTTCTCCACAAGGTCACTTTTTGGAGAGTTTTCTATGCGCATTGGCATAGCATAGTGAAACAACATTAACTGCTTTCTGCAAAGTGTATCTTGTGTATGACCTTTGTGAGCGTTAAATAAGTATATGTGAGAAATAAATGATGGTGAGGACACATATATATATATCTGCTTGTAATAACACTTCAAATTGTTTTTATACCTTTTTAACGCACTACTGAACAGTTTGCAGTATTACATATTGAGACACAACATACTGTCTTCTTGCATTTCAGTGTTGTAGAATACATTTAGCCTGACTGTGCGAGTAGACGTAGGCTCATCTTGAAGCTGGCATAGCCACGTGAGAACTTTAGTGAAGTCAGCATTTCTACTCCACTCACTGTATCTACTTCTCAAGGCCTTCCCGTATTCTTCCCTGAGAAAAGCTAGGCGCCTGCAAGTGGTGTGCATCTCGAGTTTCAATGAGATCACATGTTCGTTTCCACACTTACTGTGTTGAATGAAATGCATAAAAGTACTGTAGAAATGTACAGTATTTAGCAGTATGTGTTCCAGAGGGTAAAGCACTGGTCCATTGACAATGCAGAATGCACTTGGAATATTTTTAACGCTTGCTAGGTGTTTTTGCATTATACACGTGTTGGACTTCAATGAGCTTTCCCGAGTGTCTGTTTTCTTTCACTGTTACAAAAATCACAAATTTCACGCTCAAATGACAAAACAACACTTTACAGCCTTTTCAAGGTTGGAAAGATTTCCATAATCCTTCGCAAAGTTTGCAACGAAAAAAGCTTCTCATCTTCGTAATCCCCTAAACCAAGAAACTGCAACAGCCGTCGTCCTCTGTCACAAACTTTATAGATTTCTAAGGGGGGCAGCATTTTTCTACATAAAAAAGACAACTCCTATAAACTTGATTTCCGCATGGTCCACATAAAACGCCTTGGTGCTCACAATCATTGACAAAATGTGCTAGGCGTAGGGATGTCAGTGCTATAGAGTAAGGAAAGGATTCATCTATTCATAGGCACGATTGTCTCATGGTCAGTATTGTTATTTGACTGACTAGTCGCCACTGGCAACATTGTGTTGGTCAGGTTGGCTTCAGAATGGAAGCTCTCAAAGAAGTGAGCAGGCCTATGGGGAAATCAGAAAATGTCTGCACACAGCATTACCTGGGAATGGTGGAAACGTCAATCACATGTCAAGCAAAGTTGGCATGTGACTAACTCAGTCCCATAACCATCAGCTTTGCAGAGGAAATTAGCTGCCAAGAAATGAACGGATTTCCCTCAGGGCAGTCTGCTCTGTCCCCAAGGCAATGATGCATTTCTGTGGTCAGTCATTTCCAACTGTAATCCGCTGCCTTGCTGCAGAAGCACAGTTCCCTCTGGATTGTGAGGAAATGTCAAAGTTAATGCTTCCAATTACTTGTAAGGCAGAGACTTCTCATAGTGCTAGACGTGGCCCTAGCACAGAGAGCGACCAGCCTCTTTGGGGTCGCTGTGCTGTCTGTCCAGCTCTCTTCTCGGGATGGGGGGACGCTGGTGCATGGTCCACTGCACTCGCCTACCTGCCTCAGGAAGAGCGCCAGGGAACCTGTGCCACCAGGAAGCCAACCGGGGACTGTTCTTACGTACTACCAATGACACAGGGCAATGTTATTGTAACAGAGCAATGTTTATGGATCGAAATATTGTTTATTTAATGGTACATAGTGCACCAGTGGTGCATTCTTCGAATAATGGAGCATTCTCTATGGGACAAAACATGATTTATTTAATGGTGCACTATTCATCAATGGTGCCTTCTTCAAACAACGGAGCATTGTCTATGGAACAAAGCTTTGCTTGTTTAATGGTACATTGTTCACGAATGGAATACTCTTCACATAATGAAGCATTGTCTATGGAACAAAGCATTGTTTATTTAATGGTACATTGTTCATGAATGGAATACTCTTCACATAATGAAGCATTGTCTATGGAACAAAGCTTTGCTTGTTTAATGGTACATTGTTCATGAATGGAATACTCTTCACATAATGAAGCATTGTCTATGGAACAAAGCATTGTTTATTTAATGGTACACTGTTCACGAATGGTGCATTCTTCTAAGAATGGTGCATTCTCTATGGGATAAAGCATTGTTTGTTTAATGGTACACTGTTCTCGAATGGTGCATTCTTTGAATAATAGAGCATTCTCTAAGGAACAATGCAGTATTTATTTATTGGGACATTGGTCATGAAAGGAACATTCTTTACCTAATAGAGCGTTGATTATGGAGCAAAGCATGACCATTCTTCAAACAATTTAGCATTGTCTATGGAGCAAAGAATTGTTTGTTTAATGGTACATTGTTCATGAATGGAACATTCTTCAAATAATGGAGTATTGTCTATGGAACAAAATATTGTTTATTTAATGGTACACTGTTCACAAATGGTGCATTCTTTGAATAATGGAACATTGTCCACGGAACAAAGTAGTTATTATTTAATGGTACATTTTTCATGAATGGCACATTCTTCGACCAGGGTTGGACAGGCCTATGGGGTAATCAGTCAGTGCCTAATGGGCTGGTCTGACAGTTCACTGTGTGTGTCGGTTTTTTGGCTATTTGTGGGCCTGTTTTATAGTCTGCTGGACCGGTTTTTGCTGCTGATTTCCCTGATATTGAAACAACCATTCCCTGCAACAAGCTCAAATCCAGGTTCTTGTCCATGCTTTGCAAAATGCAGCTTGTCTTTACAAGTACAAAATTTCTCCAATTTGCAAACTTCGGCCTTTTTTTTAGCTATCTAATTCACTAATGGGGCCCCTTTTATTTTGGTGCCCAGGCCTATTTTCTGTCCCAGTCCGACCCTGTGCCTGTGTAGACCAGATTATAGATGAAGAGGAAGTGTTGAGGAAATGGTAGGAACAGATAATTGGCATATGGCACTGTAGACCTATTTTTAAATACATTTACATTATTAACATTATGAATTTGAAACACTGGGGGAAAAGTGATGCGCTGATAATCACCTATTAATTGGTCAAAGCTAGGAATCAGCCCAAATCTGCAGTTTACAGGTAAGCAATGCACACGTTCACCTCTGACTCACATCTCTTCCCTTTACCTCTGTCAGATATATAGTTACTTGGGTACATGGCACAGTGCCAGTGCGGCTCTGAAGCAGTACAAACTTGTAGAAGCTGGCTGGCACAGAGTTACATGGGTACAGAACCTTGGCATGCCCACTACTGCATTACAGTCTCTTGTCCCGGCCCTCCTCTACTACTGGCCATCTGTGGAAGTACTACACAAAAACAATACACATAACAAAATAAAGGCAGTTTGAGGCTATTGGTTTGGCTGGCTACGAAATACATTGGTACAGAGCTTTTACTGTACCCCTAATGTTGGATCCTCTATTTTGTAATTGTAATTGCCTTTATATAGCTCTTACTACTCCTGACGAGGCATTGAAGCGCTTTACACATGGCAGAATACTGCTCGGAAGCCAAGGTTAGTAGTTAATCTAGTGTTATTGCGATTAGTCTTGTGCGCTGAAGCAAACATTCCAAGCCGTCACTCCAGTTTGTTGTGGAAGATAAAAGTAACAGGAGTTAGGTGTGATCATTATTGTAAAAGGCAGATATGCATTGCTTAATTTCAGCTGGTGGTTTCCGGTGCTCGGCACCGGCACTTAATTCTCAATAACGGCTCTTATGACAGTCTGCCAAATGGTGGCGCTGTTAGTCTAATTCTGAAACGAGCACAACAACAGATGTTTAATCATTCATTATCAATTAAAAATGAATATCTGCCACCAATGGCATTTATATACCTTTGGGTGACCTGGAATAGTCTGAATTGTCACACGTGTAGCAGTGTGGTGGCTAGTGGTTGCATTGGTGCAGTCAGGGCAGTGCTGGTAAGGACTATAGGTGATGCCGGCTGCAGTGGCCCCTGAGCAGGGCCCTGACACTTATTTTTTATACGAATTAAGCACTGCATTGTGTAGATGTTTGGTGGGGTTATAGATGAGCTAGAGGAGATTAGGCAGTGTTAGGTTGGAGGGCTATAATATCCTAAAAAGGAGACATTGTGATTGCTGAAAAAGAATAGTTTACTTTGTACTTACCCGGGATATAGGACTCTTCGGTGCAGCCATGCTGTGGCACTGGGGGGGCTTAGAGGCCTGATGGGTTCACTGCGCCCTAATTATGACTTCTACTAATCAACCTGAGGCTTCACGCCCAGGGGTGCACTGCACCCTAATTATGGCTGACTTCTACTAATGAAAGTGCTGGTTCAGGCCCAGGCCCGGGGGTCTAAGGGGTCCAGGCACCCTAATTATAGCACCCCCAAATAAGACTGTCTACCAACTCAACCAGGAGCTAGGGGTGTGAGGGGTCCACAACACCCCAATTATGGCTGCCTTTTACTATTCAACGTGGGAGTTACAGCTTCAGGGAACCAGGGGGGTGAGTGAGCCCACAGAACTCACTTTAAGGCTGTCTTGTACCACTCAACCTGGGGAATAGGAACCATTTAACCTGCTTGCATCTCTGCACATGGCCCCTTCTTATGCCACGGCATATATCCTTATAGAACAATAAATACGTGTTTCTGCAGAAGGCTTACTTTGCCAAAAACAGTTGTGTGATTCCGTTTATTTTATGTCATTTTAGGTGCTGCCTGACGACAAGACTCTGCCATGAACACTGATTTGAAATTGAATATGTGCTGCTATATTTATTAATGTTTTCCCTGTACCCATTTTGGGTCCAAGTGGAGTGCCCCAGCGGGTAAAATTCTATTTTGCTTGAAGTACCGAAAATCATTGTGCATTTCTTGCCTGTACCATCCCAGAATCACCATCCTCGCGCTCCCTCACTGCTCCTTGTTCAGTCAGTCCGGTGTGTTTCCAGGCAGCTCTCTCGGAGGATAGCACTGCCATGGATGTCATCTAGGCAGTGGCGGCTCGCATAGGGCGTGCTGCGGGGCGGTGGGGCGGGGCGGGGCGGGGGAAGGGCAGGGTGGGGGGTAGTAAACTCGGACATACGACGGAACGGAGGAACGTAATAATTACTTTCCTCCGTTCCGTCATATGTCCGAGTTTACTACCCCCCCACCCTGCCCCTCCCCACCGCCCCGCACACGCCCTATGCGAGCCGCCACTGCATCCAAGGGTCTCCAGGTGTCGCAGCTGCGACCCCCAGCGTGCTCCTTGCGACTCCTGGCACTGCATTTGTGACCCCTGACCTCAGAGGGGGCAACATCAGTGCCAGGAGCACAGGGGAAGCTCGTCATTATAGAGGTTGCTTGGGGCTCTACTTGCTTTGTTTTCTCTCAATTTTGAATTAAACTAATAGTGAATAATGAAACATTATTCACTATTAGTGAATAAAAATGGAGTACAATTAGCTGGAGTATGATATTCCCTGGCAGTTGAGGTAAGTAAAAGAAAATGCTTTGAAATGTAAGTTGTGTACGAACTTGCAGGTGAGTGTGAGTTTAGGTGAGGGAGATTGTGTACGTGTGAATGTTTGTGTATATGTAAGCATGTGTGTGTATGAAATTCAAGGTCAAAGGGCATGTGATGTCACTTCCGCTACCCCTGGCATTTTAGTGAATTGACGTTCATGAGCACTGCCGATGCTCTTCTCAGCGGACTCCCTTTGTGTCGTAAAACTCTGCGAGTTCCGCCCACCTATAGTTGCCTGGTCAGAGGGGGGGCTACTTTAAAGTTGCCCTGTGTTGGACTGGTCCTTTTACCCCCTAAAGTAGTTCCCACGTGCATGGCAGAAATATTTTGAGGTCAAAAAAGACTGTGGTGACTGGACCAACGGACAATATTACAACATCTTTGAGACCTGGATAAAGAACCCGTAATGAGGGTCCATTTCCAGGACCACGGACTCAAGTGTCCATGGCAATTTTGTCCCAGCGAATCGCGGGTTAAAAAAAACCAAATTCTCGCCCTTCCTCTGTTATCTCTCTCTCTTTCCTCTCCTCTCTCTCTTTCTCTCATACACTCTCTGTCTCACTCTTTCTCTCTCTCTCACGCTTTCTCCTATAGGTCTTGTTTTTTTCACAGGTGCTTTTCCTCTCAATAACAATATTTCTTCTTCTCTCACTCTTTTTTCTCTCACTCTTCATTTCTCTCTCTATATTTTGATCTTCCCTTTTCCTTCTCTAGCTGCATTTCTCTCTCGTCCTGTCTCTTTTTATCTCTCTGTGTAAAGCAAGCCTTGGCAAAGCCATATATCGGTCTTTGGCAAGTGTGCAATATATTTATTTTCAAAAACATATACAATTGGCAAATATAAAAAAAGTATTTTAAAAAATGGATAAATGTTCCAGCAGCCCCTGTGCTGCAGTCCTGGCACTGAAGTGCACTCCTTGTCAGGGCGGTTGTGCACATGTGATCTGGCACAATGCTGTCACTCCCTGTGCTAGAGAGAGCCAATCAATGACCTTGTCTGACCCACTGCCCTGTGCTGTGGTGGGCAGAAGCTGAGTGATGCTTGAACGGACCAGTGGATATTTAGGGCTCACAGAAGTCTCTGTATATATTAATGTATTTTTATTATATTTTATTTTTGGGAAAGCATGAGGCTGGCGAGACAGCTAAAGTGGTTTCTCGGCAGGACTTAAAAACAGCCCCAATCGCATCACACAGACTGTAGTAACGAAGTTAACACAGAAGCCATAGCAACAAGGCACATTTTAACCTTTCAAATAAGCCTGTGATGTTTAATAAATGAAGGCACTTCACTGTAGTATTGGGAATGTTCCTGCTAATGTAATGCCTCTTGAAAGCCATCTGCCCAGAGAGCGCAGTTACTGCGGCATGAGCCGTCCTTACTACCGCCCACAACAGGGGCACCCCCTTGCACCCGGCTTAATATCCGCACCAGAGCAGGATTTTATTATGTAATCTATTCTCATGGTTCAGCTCTCATTCACCATGTAATCCTTTCTAATGTCTTGTGTGACAGCCAGTGGGTGAAAGGCACTTCAAAGTTAAACCTCTGAGAGCTGGCCATGCTCTCAAGGGCTCTCCCTGAGCTATGATGAACAGAAGTGCTTCAATCTACGATAATAATAATAGGTGCTTCATGCTGCCTTTCTGATATTTCTAACCGCTGTGAATGACAGGTGTTGCTGTTACCCAATTAAAGCAAAAAGAACAGATGATGGACAGACTGCTGAACAAAGCAAACATTCACCCACAGATCCGGGTTTAATCCATCATTCTTTTGCTCACCGCGTCACCCCAGTTTGGACCCTGCCATATGCAAATCCGTCTTGACCCTGCTCATGGGAACAGTCCAGCAAGAATTGCCAAGCCAGATCCTCCCTGTACCGGAAACAAGCATCCTGGGAGCGGTTTCAATTTAAGGCACTTAATTTACCACCCTTGGAAAGATCGAATGCTGAGTCGGCCTAGCCGGGATTCAATCTCATGACCTGCTGATCAATATCTCAGCGATGTCGCAACATAATTTGAGCCTGTGGTTTCCAGTGCTCGGCACCGGCTCCTAATTTACAACACCAACATTTAAGACAGTCTGCCACATAATGGCGCTGTTTGTCAAATTCACAGATTAGCACAACAGCACTTGTTTAATAATTCAATATACATTAAAATGACAAAAACCTCCGCCCAAGCTATTGTCACAGCGTAGGGTGGCCTGGAATAGTCTGAATTGTCACCCTTGTAGGAGTGTGATGGTTAGTTGTGTTGGTACTGTCATTGTCAGTGCTGACCGGGGCAATGGGTGGTGCAAGCTGCAGAGGCTCTGGCACGCATTTGTTTACAAATTAAGCACTGCCTACAAGCACAGGGTGGCTGGGTCCACTCCAAGGACTAACCTCCTGGAATACAAACGAAAACAGCGCAATGAGCGTGCACCAAAAACTAGAAATACTGCACAACACTTGGAGGAAGCAGCAGTCCTTCTGGGAAGAACCAAGGGAGCCTGGCTGTTTCCAAAGTATCTCCAACCAGACGTCCAAGAGCCACGTCACTGAAAAACATGACAGCTGGACTCAGACTCACGAGCCCAAGAATAGGTCGTGGCATTGTCTCTGCCAGCACAAGCAGTACACACCATGTGCACAGACCGAGGCAGCAGAAAGTCAACACACCACACAACACCCAGGGCTTCTTCCACCGCATGTGCGCGGAGCGCACCTAAGTGGCTGCGTAAAACACATGTAGTACAACATAGGCAGACCGAGAGGCGACAGCGTCTCTCCCAGGAGAAAACATGCACCAGATGACGAGCGTCCATCTGGTCCAGGACATGAGCGTGGAAGACAAGGCGTAAAATAATGACGTGTTTTTATAGTGCGTCATGACTGACGCACGTCTGCGGTTCCTAAGCAGTATAAACGACAGATGTGAATATTACCCAGTTCTCTGCAATCTGGATTAGAGTGAAATATAAGCTATATTGTTAATTAGCAGTTGTATAGCACCCACCTTCAGTAATAAAGCACTATATATATATATATATATATATATATATATATATATATATATATATACACACACACACACATATACATACACACACACACACATGCATGTGAACAACCCGAATGGCAGAGTGCGGGCAGCTGTTGTGCGTGTTTTTTGCACTTTTTTATGCGCAAAATGCATCTTCCTGTCTAAAGCTACAAACAACATCAAATGCCAGTTTTGAATTTTGAACACATTTGCTGAAATTTCGCATAATTATGCAAAATTAAGTTAAGCAGACTTTGAACACCCCTAGTTATAATGCAGAGAGGCTTGCAAAAGGACCACACACATTTCACTCACCCCTTTTGTAGGTAATTTCTGCTAAAAGACAATCGAAAGGAAGATTGAAAGGTTTTCTCCTTTTCTGTTTGTTTCAAACCCGTGTTTTCATTCTCACACAGTGATTCACAATTGTCTGACCATCCATTACAAAAAAGCAGGGGTCTTCAGGGCAAGGAACCAACATTACACCTTAGGAAACAGACAGTCCCTGTGACAAGCTACAACATAGCCAGTCCACCCCTGCACACAACACAGTCTGCCCTCTCCAGGCCAGCTCCTGGCTGGGAGATTTCACTAAAGCATCAAGACACAAGCAAAAAACAGTGGTCTGCACACACTCAATGAGGATTGTCCACCTTTTAGTTACAGAGGATTCAGGCAAAAGTTGAAAATGATGCCATAGGCT
This sequence comes from Calotriton arnoldi, assembly GCA_963921515.1. Lineage (NCBI taxonomy): Eukaryota > Metazoa > Chordata > Amphibia > Caudata > Salamandridae > Calotriton > Calotriton arnoldi. Next base: position 811,558 of record CAWUFW010003774.1, read on the forward strand.
TTAAGACCGGGGCTTTTAACCCTAACCTGCCCGGCCAATTGATGCTAATCATTCACAAACCGCAGCTCAAACTGAGGTCCTAATGTAACTACAGGGGTCCCTTTACACCTTCCATGAAATGGATTACTGATGGCTCTACGTGCCCTCTAACATTTTGCAGATCTCCTGGAAAATGTGTGACAGTGTTGACATCAAGAAAGGCATTCTAAGATGTCAGACATCTCTGTAATACAAGGAAATACGGATGGCTCCGGGCGCATTCTAGCATGCGAGAGATCTCATGGAAACTGGATAACAACTAGGGGTGGGCGTAACTCGCATAATTCAGTGTAGCGTAAATTCCTAAGAATCCCGCAAAATTATGCTTGAATTACGTGACAAGAGTAATTTTGCATTTCGCAACATTACTCTGCGCAAAAACGCTCCCGTGTCCAGAATGGACGCAAGGATGCATTTTGCACTAAGAAATAGCGCTAAACACAACAGAACATGAATAGCTCGCACGACCAGTCGCTCGCACTCCCTAAGGGGCACATGCATCAAGAAATGCTTTTGCGAGTCCCTAATTGCGATTATTAAAGAATCGCAATTAGGGACTCGAGAAAAGCCTATGCATGTAGAAATCGCTATTAAAATAGCGATTTCTAAACATTCCTTAGTTGCGACTCGCAAATTGCGAGTCGCAATTGAAATAAGCTTCCCATTCATTCCTATGGGCCTACAGGCCCATAGGAATGAATGGAACTACATGCGCAATTTGCGAGTACCAATAGGCACTCGCAAATTGCGCATCTACTTCAAGTGCAAAAGGTGTCAAATGACACTCTGTTGCACCCTGAAATTGTGATGTGCACCCATGTTGCGCACACACATGCCCCAAGGGCATGTGTGTGTGTAACCTAAAACCTTGAAAAATGCACTTTAGTGCTTTTTTCAAGGTATTAGAAAAATACAGACCAGAGTAATTTCTCTGTATTTTGCGGCCCCAAATAGCGAATTCGCTATTTCTAAGGGGTACATGCATTGCATTTAAGAAATCGCAAATTGCAATTCCTTAAATGCAATCGCAATTTAAGAAATCGCAATGAATTGCGATTCCTTAAATTGCGAGTGCCCAACACCTTGATGCATCGCAAAAGGCGTTTTTGCGGGCGCAAACGGCCGATTTTTGCGAATCGCACCGTTTGCGCTCGCAAAAAACGTTGATGCATGTGCCTGTAAATGTGCTCTTGGGGTAGGATTTTTCTCCAATGCACGACTGGTATTTAGTGCTATTTTCTCAGAGCTAAATGCACCTGTGTATCCAAAAAGGTTGTGAGGATGCATTTTGTGCTAAGAAACAGCTCTAAATCAACGAGAACACTAATAGCAAGCGCGAGCAGCCACTCACGCACGCTAAATGTGCTCTCACAGTATGATTTTTCCCCCCCCAAATTACTCTTAAGTGAGGAGGAGCAATCCCATAATTATCTGTAATTATGCATCAAAGAGTAATGAGGAATGACTGAAATCACTCCGATTACTCTGGCATAATCGAAATTCTGCTACGGCCTAATAACAACGTTGGCAAGCCTAAATGAATTCTAAGACATCAGGCATCTTCCTGAAGTGGGTAGAAATACTGACATCTCCAGATGCTAAAGATCTGCTGGAAACTAAATAAGAATGTTGACATTTAGAAAAGAGCTGAATGATGTCAGACATCTCATTCAAACAGATGGAAATTCTGATCTTTCTATCTGTATGAAATCGCCATGAAACTGGAGAGCAGTGATGAAAAGCATAAATGAATTTTAAGACACCAGACATCTTCCTGAAATGGATAGAAACACTTCGAGCTATAGATGCATTCAAACATACTAGGAATGGATAACAATGTTGACATTTAGAAATTAATTCTAAGGTTTCAGAAATCTACCTGAAATGGATATGACAAGTTAAACTTCTTCCTGAACAGAGTGCAAATGTTGAAAGCTATGGATGCTCTTGAAGATATCAAACATCCCTGCAGTGGAGACCCCAAGACATAGAACCTCATTACAGACCTATGTAAGTACACCCAAGAGATAGAACCCCATTCCTACAGACCTAGTTAAGAGCCCCAAAGAGATAGAACCCCATCTTACAGACCTAGTTAAGCAAGCCCAAAAGATAGTACCCCATCTTACAGACCTATGTAAGTAGGCCCAAGACATAGTACCCCATCTTAGAGACCTGTGTAAGCACGCCCAAGAGACAGAACCCCATCTGAGAGACCTGGGTAGGCCCACTCAAGAGGTAGAACCTCATCTTACAGATGTATGTAAGCACAACAAAAAGATAGAACCCCATCTTACAGACCTATGTAAGAATGCCCAAGAGATAGAACACCATCTTACAGACCTATATAAGCAGGGGGGCAATCCGTCCAGGGCAGCACTTTGTTGGGGGCGGCGGGTGAGGTAAGCAATTTCAGGGAGAGCAAGTGAAGTGTTTTTTTTTTTCCCCCTCGTCGTCATCTTACCTGCAATGGCCATCACTGGGCGGTTAACTCAGGGACCGCTCCGGATGGCAAAAGCTCTAGCTACGCCACTGAGAACCCCGTCTTAGAGACCGATGTAGGCACGTCTGAGAGCTAGAACTCAATCTTACAGACCTGTGCAGGCACGTCAAAGAGATAGAACCCCATCTTATAGGCTTAGTTAAGCATGCCCAAGAAATAGAACCCATCTTACAGACCTATGTAAGAAAACCAAAGAGTGAGAACCCCATCTTACAGACCTATATAGGCACTCCCAAGAAATAGAACTCCATCTTACAGACCTATGTAAGTATGCCCAAGAGATAGAACCTCATCTTACAGACTTGTGTAAGCACACTCAAGCGATAGAACCCCATCTTACAGACCTATGTAAGCATGCCCAAGAGATAGAAACCCATCTTGCAGACCTTTGTAAGCATGTCCAAGAAATAGAACTCCATATTACAGACCTTTGTAAGCACGCCCAAGAGATAGAACCCCATCTTACATACCTAGTTAAGCGCGCCCAAGAGTTAGAACCCCATCTAAGAGACCTATGTAAGCATGCCCAAGAGATAGAACCCCATCTTACAGAACTATGTAAGCACACCCAAGAGATAGAAATCCATCATACAGACCTAGTTAAGCACACTAAAGAAGAGAACCCCATCTTACAGACCTATATAAGCACTCCCAAGAAATGGAACCCCATCTTACAGACCTATGTAAGCATGCCCAAGAAATAGAACTCCATCTTACAGATCTCTGTAATCATGCCCAAGAAATAGAACCCCATCTTAGAGACCTATGTAAGCACGCCCAAGAGATAGAACTCTATTTTACAGATCTATGTAAGCACACTCAAGAGATAGAACCCAATCTTACAGATCTATGCAAGCACGTCCAAGAGAAAGAAACCCATCTTACAGACCTAGTTAAGCATGCCTAAGAGATAGTACCCCAGCTAAGAGACCTATGTAAGTAGGCCCAAGAGATAGAATGCTGTCTTACAGACCTATATAAGCATGCCCAAGAGATAGAACCCCATCTTAGAGACCTGTATAAGCATGCCCAAGAATTAGAACCCCATCTTCAGACCTAGTTAAGCACATCAAAAAGGTAGAACCCCATCTTAGAGACCTGTGTAAGCACACTCAAGTGATAGAACCGCACCTTACAGACCTATATAAGCATGCCTTATAGATAGAAATACATCATACAGACCTATATAAGCACGCCCAAGAGATAGTACCCCAGCTAAGAGACGTATTGAAGTATGCCCAAGAGCTAGTACCAAATTTTACAAACCTATGTAAGCACCACTAAGAGATAGAACTCCATCTTACAGACCTATGCAAGTACTCCCAAGAGATAGAACCCCATCCTACAGACCTATGTAAGCAAACCAAAGAGTGAGAACCCCATCTTACAGACCTATATAAGCACTCCCAAGAAATAGAACTCTATCTTACAGTCCTATGTAATCACGCCCAGGAGATAGAGCTGCATCTTGCAGACCTGTGTAAGCACACTCAAGAGATAGAACCCCATCTTACAGACCTATGTAAGCACTCCCAAGAAATAGAACTCTATCTTACAGTCCTATGTAATCACGCCCAGGAGATAGAACTGCATCTTGCAGACCTGTGTAAGCACACTCAAGAGATAGAACCCCATCTTACAGACCTATGTAAGCATGCCCAAGAGACAGAAACCCATCTACAGACCTATGTAAGCACGTCCAAGAAATAGAACCCTATCCTAGAGACCTATGTAGGCACGCCCAAGAGATAGAACCCCATCTTACATACCTATGTAAGCACGCCCAAGAGATAGAACCCCATCTTACAGACCTATGTAAGCACGCCCAAGAGATAGAACCCCATCTAAAAGACCTATGTAAGCACACCCAAGAGATAGAAATCCATCATACAGACCTATATAAGCATGCCAAGAGATAGAACCCAATCTTACAGACCTAGTTAAGCACACTAAAGAAGAGAACCCCATCTTACAGACCTATGTAAGCAAACCAAAGAGTGAGAACCCCCATTTTACAGACCGATATAAGCACTCCCAAGAAATAGAACTTCATCTTACAGACCTATGTAAGTATGCCCAAGAGATAGAACCTCATCTTACAGACCTTTGTAAGCACCACTAAGAGATAGAACTCCATCTTACAGACCTATGTAAGTACGCCCAAGAGATAGAACCCCATCTTACAGACCTCTGTAATTATGCCCAAGAAATGGAACCCCATCTTACAGACCTATGTACGCATGCCCAAGAAATAGAACTCCATCTTACAGACCTCTGTAATCATGCCCAAGAGATAGTACCCCATCTTAGAGAAGTGTGTAAGTATGCCCAAGAGATAGAACCCCATCTTCAGACCTATATAAGCACACCTAAGAGATAGAACCCCATCTTAGAGAAGTGTGTAAGCATGCCCAAGAGATAGAACCCCATCTTCAGACCTAGTTAAGCACGCCAAAAAGGTAGAACCCGATCTTAGAGACCTGTGTAAGCACGCTCAAGTGATAAAACCCCACCTTACAGACCTATATAAGCATGCCTAGGAGATAGAACCTCATCTTACAGATCTATGTAAGCACGCCCAAGAGATAGAAACCCCATCTTACAGACCTAGTTAAGCAAGCTAAAGAGATAGAACCCCATCTTACAAGACTATATAAGCACGCCCAAGAGATAGAACCCCATCTTACAGATCTATGTAAGCACAAAGGAGAAATAGAACCCCATCTTACAGACCTTTGTAAGCACACCCAAGAGATAGTACTTCATTTTACAGACCTGTGTAAGCACATTCAAGTGATAGAACCCCAGCCTACAGACCTATGTAAGCACGCCCAAGAGATAGAATCTTATCTTACAGACTCGTGTAAGCACACTCAAGCAATAGAACCCCAACTTCACCTTCACCTGCCGCCACTCCTGCCACGCCATCGCCGAGACCCAGGACCCACCGCAACCCTTCCGTCACAACACCACTGCACCCAAAACCCTGCAATGCATCCTCCTCAACATCCGCCCCCTCCACAGACACACCGCAGACATCTGGGACCTCCTCGACAGCACCAGCCCCGACGTCGCCTTCCTCACAGAAACCTGGATGAATGCCGCCTTGGGACCGGACATCGCGATCGCCATCCCCGAAGGATACAAGATCACCCGGAAGGACCATCCCAATCGCCCCAAAGGAGGCATCGCCCACAAATCCTACCTCCGACTGAGCACCCACACCGACGAGCCCACAAACCTGATAGAACACCTACACATCAAGATACAGACCAACCCGACCACCACCCTATGGGGCACCCTCATCTATGGACCCCCCCCAGACCCAGCGCACCTTTCGCCGACTCCATCACCGACATTATCACCCTGCAAGCCATCACCTCCACCGACTACACCTTGCTGGGAGACCTCAACTTCCACCTCGACAACCTCCAAGACCCAAACTCTACCTCCCTCCTGGACAACCTCCTCAATATCGGACTCAAACTGATCGTACCAGAACCCACGCACTCAGCAGGACACATCCTCGACTCCTTCTTCACAGCGGGAAACTCCATCACCTACAGCCACACCTCTGAGCTCTCCTGGACAGACCATCGTTGCATCCACTTCACCTTCACAACAACCATCACCTGCAAACCTCCACACCAGCTCCCACGCAGAAATTGGAACAAGATCTCCGACAACCAGCTCACCGCCTCCCTCAGCAGCACCATTCCAACCACCACGGACGACGACCCAAACACTGCAGCCCGTACCCTGCACAAATGGATCTCTGACTGCGCCAACACCATCGCCCACCTCAAGAAAACCACCAACACACATGCCAAGAGAGCTAGCTGGTTCTCCACTGAACTCCGAGAATCCAGACGAACCTGCCTCGAAAAGATCTGGAGAAACTCCAAAACAACAGTAGCCCATGACAACTTCAAAGCAGCCACCTCCGTCCACCACCAGCTCATCAGAAACACAAGGAAGAAAGCACTCCAGGACAGAATCTCCGCCCACGCACACAACAGCAAGGAACTTTTCAGCATCAAAGAGTTTGCCCAACCCAACAGTGAGACCACAGACATCCCCCCTCCCAGGACCTCTGCAACAAATTCCGCTCCTACTTCCACCACAAAATCAAGACTATCTATGACAACTTTGACGACGAAAACCAACACGGGGAACCCACACCTCTCACTCCTGACACCACACAGCCAACACTTGACAGCTGGACCACCCTCACCACCGAAGACACCTTGAAGACAATGAAGTCAATCCACTCCGGGGCCCCCACGGGCCCCTGCCCCCCTCACTTCTACCACAGAGCCGCCGAAATCATCGCCCCTGAGCTTCGCTGAACCATCAACCGCTCCCTCGAGACTTCCTCCTTCCCGGACGACTGGAAACACGCTGAGATCAACCCTCTCCTGAAGAAACCCTCGGCAAACCCAACCGACCTCAAAAACTTCAGACCCATCTCTCTACTCCCGTTTCCGGTGAAAGTCATCGAAAAAGCCATTAACAGCCAGCTCGCCTCCTTCATTGAAGAATACAACATCCTCGACACCTCCCAATACGGCTTCAGGAAAAACCACAGCAGCAAAACCGCCCTCCTCACCACGACATCTGCTCCCTCCTCGACAGAGTGGAGATTTTGGCCCTCATCCTCCTGGACCTCTCCGCAGCCTTCGACACAGTCTCTCACCGCACCATAGCAAGCAGACTCCATGACGCAGGGATCCGGGAGAAGGCCCTGAACTGGATCTGCTCATTCCTCTCCGGCAGAACGCAGAGAGCCAGACTCCCACCCTTCCTCTCGAATCCCACACCAATCACTTGCGGAGTTCCCCAAGGATCCTCTGTCAGCCCCACCCTGTTCAACATCTACATGGCCCCGCTCACCCCCATCGTCAGATCCCATGGACTCAACATTGTATCCTGCGCAGACGACACCCAACTTATCCTCTCCCTATCCAACGAACCCAACGTATCCAAACATAACTTTCAAGAAGGGATGGAAGCAGTCACCAGGTGGATGAAGAGCAGCTGCCTACAACTCAACACAGACAAAACCCAAGTAATCATCATGGGCACCACACCCCAATGCCTGGAACGACACCTGGTGGCCCTCCGCCCTCGGGAACCCGCCCACCCCGACGGACCACGCACGCATCCTCGGAATCATACTGGACTCCGAACTCAAAATGGACCGCCAAATCAACGCTGTCTCATCCTCCTGCTACCATACCCTCTGACTCCTACGAAAGACCTTCAAATGGATCCCCCTCGAACACAGAAAGACCGTCACCCACTCCCTCATCATCAGCAGACTCTACTACTGCAATGCTCTCTACGCTGGAATCAACAAGAACCTCACCCGTAAACTCCAGAATGTTCAGAATGCCTCCGCCAGACTAGTCCTCAACCTACCACGTCACTACCACATCACCCAACACCTGCGTACACTACATAGGCTCTCCATCGAGAAGAGAATCACCCTCAAGCTTCTCACCCACGCCCACAAAGCCCTCTACAACATCAGACCTGCATACTTGAACTACCACCTCACATTCCACGCACCCCAACGATCCCTCTGCTCAGCCCAGCTCTCCCTTGCCACAGTGACTCGCATCAAGAAGACCAGGACCGGAGGACGATCCTTCTCCTTCCTCGTGGCCACGGCATGGAACACCCTACCGCTCCACCTCAGACAAACGCCAACACTCTCCAACTTCACAAAGGACCTCAAGACCTGGCTCTTCGACGGATCTCCTTGAACATCCTCGACTTGCGCTTCCCCCCCCAGTGCCATGAAACCCACTTGGGTGAGTAGCTGCACTCAACAAACCCATGATTGAACTTATAGTCCTATGTAAGCACACCCAAGAGATAGAACCCCATCTTACATACCTATATAAGCATCCCAAGAGATGGAACCCCATCTTACAGACCAACATCAGCATGCCCAAGAGATAGAACCCCATCTTACAGACCTATGTAAGTACGCCCAGGAATAGAACCCCATCTAACAGACCAAGTTAAGCAGGCTAGACAGAGAGAACCCTATGTAAGCATGCCCAAGAGTTATAACTCCATCTTACAGACCTATGTAAGCATGCCCAAGAGATAGAACCTAATCTTACAGACCTAGTTAAGCATGCTAAAGAGAGTGAACCCCATCTTACAGACTTATGTAAGCACCACTAAGAGACAGAACTCCATCTTACAGACCTACGTAAGTATGCCCAAGAGATAGAACCTCATCTTACAGACCTGTGTAAGCACACTCAAGAGATAGAACCCCATCTTACAGACCTATGTAAGCATGCCCAAGAGACAGAACTCCAGCTTACAGACCTGTGTAAGCACGCCCAAGAGAACGCACTCCATCTTCCAGACCTATGTAAGCACGCCCAACAGATAGAACTCTATTTTACAGATCTATGTAAGCACAATCAAGAGATAGAACCCCATCTTACAGATCTATGCAAGCATGTACAAGAGATAGAAACCCATCTTACAGACCTAGTTAAGCACACCCAAGAGATAGCACCCCATCTAAGAGACATATGTAAGTAGGCCTAAGAGATAGAACCCAATCTTAAAGACCTGTGTAGGCACTTCCAACAGATAGTACCGCATCTTAGAGACCTACGTAAGCACACCCAACAGATAGTATCCCATCTTACAGACCTAGTTAGGCTCGCTAAATAGATAGAACCCCATCTTACAGACCGATGTAAGCATGCTCAAGAGATAGAACCCCATCTTGTGGACCTATGTAAGCACGTCCAAGAGATAGAACCCAATCTTAAAGACCTGTGTAGGCACTTCCAACAGATAGTACCCCATCTTAGAGACCTATATAAGCATGCCCAAGAGATAGAACTCGGTTTTACAGACCTGTGTAAGCACGTCCTACAGATAGTACCCCATCTTACAGACCTAGTAAGGTACGCTAAATAAATAGAAGCCCATCTTAGAGACCTATGTAAGCACATCTAAGAGATAGAACCCTATCTTAGAGACCTATGTTAGCATATCTAAGAGATAGAACCCCATCTTACAGACCTAGTTAAGCACGCTAAATAGATAGAACCCCATCTCACAGGCCTAGTTAAGCACATTTATCCATCTCAATTAGGGAATAAAGTAATGAACGATGAAGATGAAGATGACTGGACTAAGCTGTATAATGCGCCACCTAACTGGAGTTTGTGAACGCTGGTCCCTTTGAAATATACTCTGGCATGAACGTCCCTTACAACCACGGTATTCTGCAAACCTGGAGAAGGATCATTCTCAACTGCCAGAGGCATCTAAGTAATTGCACAAGTCCCAGTGCAACATTGATAAGAAAGCAGTAAATAAACTTTATTCAACATAAAAAGCAATCAGTGCACCACTATGTAACAATTCATTAAAATACAAGGTCTGTATCCAGAGTCTTATTCTTCAAATTCTCCTTTTATTTTCAATCACAATTGGTTCTAGCGTGACATGCAACATGTAGAGTGGATCAGCCAATGCGTTTCGTCCATTACAAATGGACTTCTACAGGGCATTCGTGGGGTCCAATTATAAGAGGAGCTACTGTATCTGAGACAAGACGTAAGTTGTCAGCAGTGTCATGCGACTAATAGCCGACTCTGGATACTTGTATTTTATTGAATTGTTACATAGTGGTGCACCGATTGCTTTTTATGTTGTTCAGTCCAGTTGAGGACCGCACCTTGACAGTGGGTGCTTATGATCGTGTGCACACACACTTTGGGATACTTCCCTCTATTTACTCATTTTGGGGATAGTAGGTTAGGTGCTAGCAGCTATATGGTCTCACTGTCAAATTGTCGTATTCCATCAGTAAATGAACTTTGTTGAACTTAGCTGCAGAATGTCTAATTGGCTAAAATCTTGTATCATAATGTTACTAATACTCTAGTCATGTCCTTCCTCTCTTGTGAAAGAACTCAAATGTATTATCTCCTTGGTGACCAGGAAGGTCACCAACATCTCGTTGAGTCAAGGATGAGTGACGGAAAACCTCTTGGATTTCCCCTTGGTAAACAAAATTGAAAAAAAACCCTGCCACCTACAGGCCCATTGATAGGACATCTTTTCTTACCAAGATTCTAGAAATAGCAATCCCCAGGCGAATGACCAAAAACCTAGATGTCAAAGAACTGTTGGAGGACCAACAATTAGGCTTGCAGCATCACTGGCATATAGACAGAGCGCTGATGAAAGCCTGCTTAGAATGGTGGATGAGGGGTCAGCGGCACTTCTTGTGCCGCTGGACCGCTCGGCTGCCTTTGATTGCACTGGCCATGGTCTTTTGATCAGCCCTTTGAACCGCGTCGCTGGAGTAGCTGGGATGTTTGTAGTCTTGTCTTTTGGACCATGCTACTCAAGCGGCAAAAGATGGGTATCCGCTTCTTGGGGGGTGTCCACATGTGGAGTACCCCAGGGTTTGTCTCCAATGCCCGTCCTTTCTACTGTGCATTTGACACCATCGTAGTGGGATTAGGGCTGGTTACAGGTCCGCAGAATTTAAAGTTTTACCCTGATGGCCAAACTCGTTCAGGCAATCGGCGCAGACTGGCGGAAGGAACTCCTCTTGGGCCCACGAGATTCAGGTTCTTCGGTGCAATTTAGGATCAGACTTAACCCTTTCCAGTTCCTGGCGCCTTGGCTCCCTTACTGTGTTTTTCGCTGCACAGCGCTTAGATACCTTCACGTTTTGGCGCCTTATGAATGTCATTTGATTTGAATGGATAGAAACGCTGTTAGCAGATAGCTCGGTATAGCTTCTAAGATGTTACAAATTTGTCTGAAATGGATGTAAGCGCAGATGGCTGCAGGTGCCTTCTGAGATGAATAAATCATGGACCCGAGGTCCTGGCGCGGGTTGAGGACGGCTTACCCTTTAATGGATTTCTCAGACGTGGGCACTCTGGGTTGCAGCCATTGTTCAGCATACAGAACCCGCACTGCCAGCATGCACAGTGGAAAAAACGAGATTGATTGGACTCTGTGTGGACAATAAAAACAAAATCATATTCAGCTGCTCTGCCATCAGTTGCTTCAAATCATTCTGGGCAGAAACTGAGACGAAGCCCTTCAATGAAGGCATTTATATTCAGTAGCAGTTCGATAAGCTTTGCGGAATAAAAGCATTTTTCAGAGGTTTGTTATAAACGATCACCTGCTGCACACTGAAGTGTACAGAGCGCTTTACTACCGACATGGGCGTGCGAATACAGACCTTTCACTACTTGCTCATGTTACAACGCTCAGTAGCACACAAGGAAGTCCAAGAGCAGGACAGCCAATCGGGTTGCTCGGTAACAACTCGATTGGAATGCCAAGAGAGAGCAGGACAGCCAATCAGTCTGCTCGGTGTGCAGGTCGAGCCCAAATGACTAACATTAGGGGCTATGCTGTAATAAACACAGCCAATAATTAATACCCAGAGTTGGCGTCTTTATAACTGGCAATCCAAGGGATTTCGAGTGGGGCCAATTTCACGTCATCATCCCCCCCTTGAACAGGCAGTAAGAAGAGTGTAAGCGCACATTGACAGACAGCAAGAAGAGTGTAGGATACTTGGACACCGTGGCGGCTGGTGACATTTAAAAGTGGTGAGGCATAACATTTCTGGATGAGAGCCTGACCGTCATGAGGGGAGGGGGGTTCTCCCCCCTCAAACAATTTGGAAAAAGGGTGGGCAAATGGTGTTTTTCAAAGCAAATCTGAGAAAGCAAGAAGGTTAATAAAGCAATTGTGAAAGTGTAGTGATGACATCAATAAAGAGATTTCATATGTTAATGACGCAAGTAGCTGTTTATTCAGTATAACCACAGAACTTCATAACAGACCGTGAGATAACAATGCTGAGTACCTCACAGATTTCTTTATTGATATACCTTTACAAAGGAAATCTACTGAGGAAATACAAGCGATTGTGACTTGTCGGACTGGACACAATGAGACAGTAAGGAATAAACATTAAAAGGCAGTAGGACACCCTACAAGGCACGGCACGTCTCATTCAGGGGATGAGGAAATATGATCACATCACCCCCATCCTAATGGAACTCCCGGCTTACCATGCAGTCATGGATTGGAACATTCAAAAATGACCTGATACTGAAATTATCTTTTTACAGAAAAAAATTGATGCAAGACACTCCTTTCTGAATTCTACATATTGCTGCATCTGGACTGCGCAAGTAGCAAAGATGTATTCAGAAGAACTCCTACTAGAACACATGGCAATGTTCCTAGTTCGTTGCTAGCCATGGTGCCAAATACATAACCCCTTTTAGCATTCCCTCATCTCTTTCCTTATGGTGGACTTTTACACATCAGGACCTCAGTCGCCACTCGCCTCCACTATTAGCACTGTCCACCCTCTCTATTCCCTTGCCTTTTCACCCCAGTTCCCAGTGCTCCAATACAGAGATTGCACTGAGTCTGATATTACATCCCTCAGACCCGATACTTTGAGGCAAGAGGGGCTAGGATCGGGGAGCAGGAGTTTGGGATCTCGGGTCCGTCTGAGAAATGAGATCAGAAATTGAGACCCGAGACCTGGTTATGGAATGGTAGGTGACATTTGCAGGCCCCACATTTAGAAAAGTCTTGGCGGAAACATGGTCGATGATGTAAAACTACACTGAGCTGCCACCTTTCCAAAAGAAAAAACATACCTTCCATCCATGGCCATTTGCTGTACTTTTAAGAGTGTGCAAACTGCAAAGGCCTGGAGTACTTTAATTATTTGTCATTGATCGTTAACATTTACTGCCAGTTCCATTGATTGGAAATTTCTTCAGGGAATACTCGATTATTCTGCAGGCGGAGAAGCAAAGGGTGATAAATATTTGTCCGGTGCGGCCGCCAAGGCTCGCACGCTTTGATGAAAATATCAGTCATATTTCGCAATTATGGTTGCGTCGCACTCTTCATTTTCTAATGAAACACAGACATACCAGCATTTTAACAACCAATGAACCCAACCTCACCTTTCTTCATCATTATTCTTTCCAGATTATAAAATGTATTTGAAACCCGAATCCCGTCCCCCGCATCTAGGGCGGTGCGATCGGTGCCACCGCACCGGGCTCTGACTTGGGGTGGGGGCGTCATTTTTGCAAGTATATTAACATTTTAAAAGCACCTGCTGCTGTATTCCTGGCCTCCAGCAATTTTCAGGCATCAATAAAAATGTCAAGATAACTCTGGTGATTAAAATGTCAAGATAACTTCCTGGAAAGAGACCGGAGGTTTGTTTGTCTAGTGGAAATTTTGACTCATCCTAAGGTAGCACAGAGGTTAAAATGCCAGCTGCTAAGAACGTGTACCATGCAGATCACTTAGTGCATATAATGTAAATTGAACAGTGGGTTACTGCTTCTGTAAAGAGCACTTTTTGTTACTTGTTGTTTATAAGTCAAAATCCTAATATAGAACATTGAGCTATTAACTGTCATCCTAGAGCTGCTGCAAACTGCAAGGTATATGTTAGAGCTATATATTTTTTGCAATCTTTCATTATCCTAATCTTCCCAAAAGGGTTCATTTGGGTAGAAAACAATTCTTATTATTAAAGAGAACCCTAACAATGGTGTTAGGTTTTAAATTCTGAATTTGTGCTTTTCTAGAATAAGGACTCAAACTATATTGCCTACCTGTATCGATGACATGTCACTCCTACACTACACCTTGTAGTCCTGTCTGGTGTAACATTTCCTGTTCAATGATTTACACACATATGATTGTCTCTGTGCAATGTGTGTGGTGTAAAGTGCTCTGACACCTTACACTGGTATGAGTGGTGCTACCAAACTAAATGAATCTGAGAGACAGTAGTTATGGAGACTTGAGGGCACTGTTAAAGGGTGCTAGTGAGGGAATCTGTGGAAGAGGTGGCCATTGGGGGGGCGCCAACAAACATTGTCGCATAGGGCGCCACCAGTGTTAAAGCCAGCCCTGCCCCCCACCCCCACCGCTAAACACTCGTCTTTGCTGCCCCAGGCTTTCCCCGTTCCATAATTGTGTGCCTCCTACTTGTGCTTCAGGGTTAAAAGTGGCTGGCTGACTGAGTGTGACCAATAGCACATAGATGTGTCCACACTGTCCACTCGACTCCACTCCATAAGGGGATCTTCTTCGTGATGAATGATCACATAAGGCTCGGAGTCAGGACATGGACTGTGCGCAGAGTGTGCAAAGTGCTTGAGGCACAGGAGAGGCAGTGTGAGGAGTTTGAGGCACATGGACAGGCAGTGTGAGGAGCTTGAGGCACATGGTCAGACAGTGTGAGGAGCCTGAGGCACACGGACAGGCAGTGTGAGGAGCTTGAGGCACACGGACAGGCAGTGTGAGGAACCTGAGGCACACGGACAGGCAGTGTGAGGAGCCTGAGGCACATGGACAGGCAATGTGAGGAGGTTGAGGCACACGGACAGACAGTGTGAGGAGGTTGAGGCACACGGACAGACAGTGTGAGGAGGTTGAGGCACACGGACAGACAGTGTGAGGAGATTGGGGCAGATGTATAGGCAGAGTAAGTTGCTTGAGGTACATGGACAGGCAGTGTGAGGAGCTTGAGGCACATGGACAGGCAGTGTGAGGAGCTGGAGGCACACAGACAGGAAGTGTGAGGAGCTGGAGGCACACAGACAGGAAGTGTGAGGAGCTGGAGGCACACAGACAGGCAGTGTGAGGAGCTTGAGGCACACGGAGAGACAGTGTGAGGAGCTTGAGGCACACAGAGAGACAGTGTGAGGAGCTTGAGGCACACAAAGAGACAGTGTGAGGAGATTGAGGCACTCAGATAGGCAGTGTGAGGAGTTTGAGGCACACAGAGAGACAGTGTGAGGAGATTGAGGCACTCAGACAGGCAGTGTGAGGAGCTTGACGCACACAGAGAGACAGTGTGAGGAGATTGAGGCACACAGACAGGCAGTGTGAGGAGCTTGAGGCACATGGAAAGGTAGTGTGAGGAGCCTGAGGTATATGTCCAGGCAATGTGAGGAGCCTGAGGTATATGGACAGGCAGTGTGAGGAGCTTGAGGCACAGGGACAGGCAGTGTAAGGTGCTTGAGGCACAGGGACAGGCACTGTGAGGAGCCTGAGTCACATGGACAGGTGGTGTGGGAAGCCTTAATCAAATGGACAGCAGTGTGAGGAGCCTGAGGTATATGGACAGGCAGTGTGAGGAGCCTGAGGTATATGGACAGGCAGAGTGAGGAGCCTGAGGCACACGGACAGGCAGTGTGAGGAGCTCGAGGCACACAGACAGGCAGTGTGAGGAGCTTCAGGCACACAGACAGGCAGTGTGAGGAGCTTGAGGCACACGGACAGGCAGTGTGAGGATCTTGAGGCACACGGACAGGCAGAGTGAGGAGCCTGAGGCACACAGAGAGACAGTGTGAGGAGCTTGAGGCACACAGACGGGCAGTTTGAGGAGTTAGAGGCACACGGACAGGCAGTGTGAAGAGCTCGAGGCACACTGACAGGCAGTGTGAGGAGCCTGAGTCACACGGACAGGCAGTGTGAGGAGCTCGAGGCACACTGACAGGCAGTGTGAGGAGCTTGAGGCACACGGACAGGCAGTGTGTGGAGCTTGAGGCACACAGCAGGCAGTGTGAGGAGCTTGAGGAACACAGACAGACCGTGTGAGGAGCTTGAGGCACACGGACAGGCAGGGTGGGGAGCTCAAGGCACACTGACAGGCAGTGTGAGGAGCTTGAGGCACACGGACAGGCGGTGTGAGGAGCTTGAGGAACACGGACAGGCAGTGTGAAGAGCTTGAGGCACACAGACAGGCAGTGTGAGGAGCTTGAGGCACACAGACAGGCAGTGTGAGGAGCCTGAGATACGTGAGGAGCTTGGAGCAAACGGTCAGACCGAGTGAGCTGCCTATGGCACACGGACAGACAGCACAGTAGGTCAGTAGGTCACTTTAGTAGGCGCTAACGTCCAAGCTCCTAGAAGTGTCTGAGCTCACAGTGTGACTATAGGAGAAGTGTACCATATTACCAGTATCTGTACCCTAGCAGATGTAAAGCGCTTCTTTGCTTTACATATAGGCTCATGCTATATAAATACGCATACATATATATTGATCAAGGCACTATATTAAGATAAACCGGTTCATGCATGCTACCCCTTTATTTCTCACAGTGAAGCCGCTTTTCCTGGGGGCTCCCTTCGCTGGCACAGCCCTCCCGCCAGTTTCTGGGCAGCCCCCGCCGCCAGGCACTCAGTAGTCTCCTCATGTCCCGGATCTTTGCAACAGAGCTCTGGGCAGGTCTGAAAGACATGGTGATTCCAGCTTTGTGAGCTGGAAAACCATCCATATGCATGTCCCTGGGACACGAATGGGTTATGAAAGATGCAGATGCGGGGGAGGAGGGGGGGCTGATACAATTCAAAGCCCAGCTACACTTTTTAATTTAGAGCATGAATATGTTAGGCAAGGTGCTGCCTCAGAGATATCTGCACTGCAAAAGGTGCATAAAATACACCCCAGGAATACATGACATCCTAGGTTTGTTCATGAGCCCCCACCTCCCATTCCTCGCCCCACTCCCCCGCACCACAAAGAAAGTGTTGGCTGCTACTCTACATCTTTGAGCACATTCAAAGAACACGCATGAACATTCACCTATTCTGCAATGTATCTGAACTAAGGGCCTGAGTTAGGATACAATGGGATTTATATTTCGCGGATGGGATATCTGTCAGGGGCGTAGCTTCGGGGGTGGGAAGGGGGGTTGGTGTGTTACACCCTTAATAAATATATTTTGTTGATAATAGTTGGGTACAGGTGCTTTCAGTTGGGTTTGGTGAGGTGTCTGTCGGCTTTCACCAGTAATTGTTACATACACACAGACAAAAACGCACACACTCTCTCTCCCTCTCTGCTTTGAAAGTCTTCAAAAATGTTGACTATGTTACAAAATATTGTGTTTTCTCTCACTTAGTACCCCTGCCAATCCACATTTGTCTCCTTTTCCACTGCCCCTTCAGCCCTCACATGCACCCTGATTGTCATATAATGTATTTTAACATTATATGCCAGCGTGATTGTCGGGGAATCTGAAGCTCACACCCCCCCCAATCCTACTGCCCAAGCAACGCCCCTGGCCTCTGTTGTAACGGAGTAACCCGTCCGCCAAGATCTAAATCATGCCCCACGTTTGTGTCGTATTTTGCCTGCTTGCCCTTATTTAAACATGCTCACACTTCGGCCACTACACAATCATTCTGGAAATGCTGCATGCTACCTGCATTGATGTCTGTACAACACTCAGTTAGTGATCACAACCCCCACACATTGTTTAACTTTATATGTGGAAAAAGCAATAAAGATCTATTTAAGATTGAAAAAACAACAACTCCCCTATTCCGGAGTTACCAGTACCTCGTGAATCAGTATCTCTGGAGGGCAGGCCAGGATACTGGGCTCCTCCCAATGATGGCCAAAGATTATCAACACAAAACTCAACCTCATCAATTCAGCTGCATGAAAGTCTGCTGGAACAGTGCCACCAAAAGCCAAAAGACTGATAAGGGAAAAGAAGGAAAAAGGTTTTGAAAAAGGAATAAAAGAGGCTATAATAGAGTTAGAGGGACAGAGGGACTGTTGAGGAGGACGGATGACGGTGTCAACAGAATCAAAGATGCTCAAAAGTAGGGGTGGGCGGAACTCACAGAGTTTCACTCCGTGGAATTCCACGTAGTTACATGAAAACTCCCCGAGATTCTGCGGAGTTCTCCGAATGGGCGTAAATCTGCACATCGCGCTGCTCGCACAGATTTTTAGCACCGAGAGCTTGTTCCGCGCTAAAAGATCAGAGCAAGCAGCACCACGCGACATGCCAGGGTGCGCTGCTGCTTGAGTTGATTTTGCTGTCGCTCAAGTAGATTTTCTACTCTATCTTCAGCTTTCTCGCTGGGAAAACCTTGTCGGGTGCCCTCCTAGTGCCTGAAAATTAAGCTAAGGGATGCCAATTCTCGCTCACGCTTGCCAACTTACTGTTGGCGAGCCGCGCGCGAGAATAAACTCCGCCACATGGCAGTTGCCGAAGTTTGTCTGGAACTCCACGTTACAAGTGGCACGTGGAGTGCCCAAAACTTTGCCAGCTCTGCAGGCGGAGCGGAGTTTATCGCCCACCCCTATTCAGAAGTAAAGACATTGAAGTCACAGGCATGAAATGAGAGAACTGTGCAGTCAAACATTGAGGTAGAAACAGCAGAAACATTGAGTCCATGAGAACACAAAGGACCATGAGACTGTCTGATACAACACTAGCAAAGGGTTGAAAGAGTGTAAGTCACACAACAATCTTCAAAAAAAGGACCCAAAATATACTTAACGGTGTGGACAAGATCTTCTGGTTGATAGAGGACGCTCTCATAAGTGGTCATGCACTGCAGGTCAGTCAGCTATTCGTATACTTTGGGGTGACTGCTGCTCTCCAGAGTCCGAGGACACACATCTTCACTACACCTACAAACTGGCCATCCCTCTCAGCCAATGAGGACTTGCGTTGTTGATAGCGAACACATCATGTAGAATAGCTAACTCTGCTGCTGGCTGGAAAGCATGAGATGAGATGATGTAGCGCTACTGCCAGAGCTGCTGAATTTGGAACTGGGTAACCAGGTTTGAGTATCGGTGTCGGCTCAACATCCTGTGATTCTAAGCAAATCACTTAATCTTCACACCTCAAAAAAAAAAAATTGAATGCAACCTTGTGTAATGTAACTGGTGCTCATGTTGAGCTCGCCAATACCTTTGGTTGAGTTAAAGGTATATAAAACTACAAAAAAAAAGCAAAACCCCTAGACTCGCTCATTGATGATAAATTCCTGGACCAGTAATAGTCAAGATTGGGTCAAGACCAGAAGGTGTGCACCACATCACGGTCTGGTTAACCACATCTCCAGCATAGTGAGTCAGGGCTCAGGCTCGATGGACAGAGGCAATATGGGTTCAGTACAAGTTATACAGCTCTTTCCTCTGTCAGGACTGTCTCATGTGTTAACAAAAGATGACAACAGGACCAGCTTTAGCATTGGTGGTACCCAGCGCAACAATCTTTTTAGGCACTCCCCAATGGGCTCCTTCTTCAAAGATTCCCTCACTAACCTGCTCCAATGGGGCTCCTCACCTCTCCCTAGTCCCTTTCTCACATTTATTAATTTTATAGCGCTGCTCCTCCCAATGTAGACTGCCAAAGCGCTTTGCATCACAAACATATTATACAAAGACAATGAGTCATACACGTGTGTAAATCAATTTATAGGAAATAATACAGAAGATAATGAGGACTACAAGGTGTAGGAGTCACAGGTCTTCCATACTGGTCGGCATTATATGTTAGGAGCGCTTGTTCTGGAGAAACGAAGGAGCAAATTAAGTACGTTTTTATGATGCGTTGTATCTAAAGTTTCTGCACTGCGATGAACAGAAAGGAGAGAGCAGAGTAGCACCATATCTTCTAAGATATGGTGCTGTTGCTCTTTCCTCTAGCGCTAGTGTACCTTAAGCTGCCTCGTGCCAGTGCACACACCCTTGCACTCCAGTGCAAGGGTGTTCACGTGATGTCAAGCTTAGGTTTTATACTCAAAGGTACCTTTCCAGCCCAAAGTTCTATGCTTTGACAAGACAAAGTTTAACACTTTACCACTTTGTATGTGTGCTGTACAGTGCAGCACACATGGAAAGTTGGAAAGGTTTGGAGAAAAGAAATCTTTTCCTTCAACTTTACACCTGCCTCAAGGAGGCATGATATTTTGATGCCATTCCCTTTCAACCAATGCTAGTACATAGGGATTAGCATCAGAATCCATGCATGGAACTGTTTATGTACCGCCCATGGTACGCCTCCTTGATGGAAAGAAGCACACAGTGCTACTCTGTTGTTACCAATGATTGGTGTGTCATGTTAATATAATTGTACTGCTACACAAAGGTACCCTTTACAGCAACCTTAGATTAAGGAAAGATTGAGAAAACACAATAAGGTTCTAAACTTATGCCTTTCAATTTCCATGCAGAGCTTTGAATCCAGTTCTTAGCTCAATGTGCTATATTAGAAGGATTTACTAATGAACTCCATGTAACAAAAGGATCTCTGTGACAAAAGCAATGCCCAACTGAGCTAGCTACATAAAATACTAATCTGTGACCTGCATGTCACACCTTATGCTTTGCAGCAGAAACATTAACCCTCTATGCTACTATACCATGAGTCAAAACTGTGACTTGACACTTTACAGATCTTTCCATCAAGAGTTATCATGCCGTTGTGTAACCCATGAAAAATGCTGTTGTGTATCTCATGAAAAATGTGGTGCCCACAGCAAACTCTGCAGGCTGCTCTTATCTCGGTTCATCCTGTCATCCGGGGTGGCCCCCTTGACCTTGGCGCCCGGTGCAACAGCACCAGTCGCACTGCTCTGAAGCTAGCACTGGACGAGAACATCTCTCCGTATCATATTCCATGGCTAGTTGTACTCAGCATCTAAGGATTATCACCTCTTCTGTTAGTTTTGAGAATAACTACAAGCCCAGTGTACTGTACAGGTCAGAATTCACAGCCCTGGTCCGGCCCTAGGTGTTGCGAAAAGGAAGAACGGGAGAGTCTGGTAAAGAGTATGGCGCAAGCCCTAACCTTTATATGTGTGTATCCCTAATGTTGTGATGCCTCCCGTCTGAATTCTGATTGTAGAACAGGACAGGGCGTCATGTGGAGATCCAAGAGCATGTCTCCTGGGGTCCAGAGGACCTTTGACAGACCCTAGTGGCCATTAGACAGGGGGTCTCTGATCTGGAAGCCTGCATCCATTCCAAAGTGTGAATCTGAAAGCTCCCAATGTTTTTGTAGACAGATGGCCATGAGCTAAAGGTGAGCGAGTGATGAGATGGGATGACTTTGGCGCTGGGTCCTTCAGGTAATATAGGATTTCCATAATAAGTTTCCAAGCCACCTAGGTTAAGCTGTCGTTTTAAGGGCCGCCAGTTAAAAAAGCCGGTGGACCATGTTGCATAATTTAGTTTTTGGGATCCTCTTTAACATATTGCAGCACTTAGAAATGATAGTATTGTGATATGAAGCGCTATATATAAGAAAAAAGTATTCTCATCCTTTACTGTTCAACTTCAGTGGTTACAATAGCCCTACTGCAGCCTGTAATAGTCACATTTAATTCTAGGAGGCATAAGATGAACCTAGTAACCTTTTTACAGGGACGTCATACATGAAGGACCTGGTACCCGGACAGGAAGGCACAAGTGATGACCGAGCGCACAACCTGCTTAGGACACCTGCACAGGCGCTGAGGAAAGTTGTACTATTGGAAAATCCACAATGACTGAGACCATGATCAGCTGATGACTTACCAGGGTGTTGGGCAAGCTTGCTGGGTTCAAGCATCGTGTAAGCCTCAAGACTGAGCACGTGACCCACTAAACATCGACATAGGAGTTGGGGACACGTGGAGGACTCAGCCGTCCACCCAAGCTCTACCATTGTGTAAGCCTCAAGACTGAGCACGTGACCCACTAAACATCGACATAGGAGTTGGGGACACGTGGAGGACTCAGCCGTCCACCCACGCTCTACCATTGTGTAAGCCTCAAGACTGAGCATGTGACCCACTAAACATCGACATAGGAGTTGGGGACACGTGGAGGACTCAGCCGTCCACCCACGCTCTACCATTGTGTAAGCCTCAAGACTGAGCACGTGACCCACTAAACATCGACATAGGAGTTGGGGACACGTGGAGGACTCAGCCGTCCACCCAAGCTCTACCATTGTGTAAGCCTTAAGACTGAGCACTTGACTCACTGAACATCTACACACTATTAATCTAGGAACCTGATGTATCGGAATGATGATAAGTATTACGGTAACCTAAGCAGTCATAAAATATTTGAGGCATTTCTGATATTTATCTTGCTTTATATTATATCACACATTTGTACAAACTCCATTAGATTAGTCTAGTGCATATGTAATATCTGCATATATGTGATCAGCCTCATGGTTGCTGTATTGGCCGGATGGTTGTTAGAATTTCCTAGATATTCACATGCCAAGCTGTGCAAGTATTCCGCATACCTCAGAAAGTCATGGGGTCTCCAGTCCGATCGCAGTACTTCAGCCTGTACCTCTAACAATCATTCCTCGTATCCGCCCCACCCAAATCCACCATACTCTTTACACCGTCTCCTCCGATTATTTTCCTTGGACAGGGAAGAGGGGGGGGGAGAGTCCTGCATAGCTTCCTATATCATTATTCATGACTACTAGTTGTTTTGTTACAGAAACATACACATGCACATGCAACTTAGTCTTTATTCGATATTTTTCAATCATAAAAGACACAAATTGATACATGCAATATGATAAAATACCATAAAAGATAGTCATTGCAATTTAAAATTCCTTAAAATATTATTAGAAAAAGATTTTTCCATTAAAGATGAACAATTCTATAAAAAGAATTTAATAACATTTAATGGCGATAAAATAGTGACAAATTAATATCCTTGGGATTAAAAGAATTTTAAATCGCCATATATAAAAACAGATTATTCATGGGAATATAGTACACAGGGAATGCATCTCACTAAGTATATATGCAGGAAATTTAATACAGAGTGGTACCTACGGTAGCCTCCAGACTGATTCTTCTAAGGGCCCATGTCCAGCCCAAGAACTTTGCCATAGCTATAGCTACGTCTTCACGTGTATCTGTTTTCAAAATACGCAATGCTGTTTGGCAAGATCTAGTGCCAAGGTTTAAACAGATTGGTTTGAGCCATTTGTGTCGGGGACCCTTATATGCTGGGCACACAAACAATACATGAGCTATAGACTCTTCCATGGTTTGGCACATAGGGCATTTAGTATCAAGAACATTATGCCATTTTTTCGTAAAAGTTTTTATGGGGAGGGTACCGACTCTGAATTGGTGATATAGTTTCCTATCGCAAGGTCTCGCAATAAAATCCCAGTATGCTTCAGACCTGAATTCATACTTATGTTCTAAAAAGATGCCTGTCAAGGAAGTGCTACTCACCAATGACATGGACTTATAACTGACCATGTCCCTATAAAGAGCTTTGTAATCATTTTTACTCGGAAACGAATTCCCTACTGGGTTCTCCCACAAGTTACTAAGCCCCATATCGAGTAGTGTACCCTTTATCTTTTGTAGCCAATTAATTTTTGAAGACATATCTGCTTCTCTAATATGCTTTACTGCACTGGCATATGGGGCTAGCTCTGGTGTTGTCCATAATCGTCTCCAGTAAGCCAAGGGTCTAAATCCCGATGCCTCCTCAAATGAAATACATCCCAAATCTAATAATAGGGGTTTGAGAGGAGTCGATTGAGGGAGACCAGTTAGTGATCTCAAGAACTTATTTTGGGCAAGGACTAGAGGAGCTAGATTATTAAAACCCCAAAGTTCTGCACCATAAATTATCGATGCCCTAATTTTCCCTTTATAGATTGATAGAGCTGGCCCTACCGGTTTGGTATGGGAAAGTCGATGTTCTTTTAGTAGGGCACCTGCTAGTTGATTGTGCCTGAGGACTAGCAAATCTATCTGCGGTTTCCAATTCATCCTCTTACCCATTGTTACGCCCAGATATGTAAAGGTGTCAGTTTGCTCCAGGTACGCATTGTTCATCATTACTCTGCCTTTTACTATTTTATGTTTGTGCAGCACCATGAACTTGGTCTTATCGATGTTAACTACTAGCTCATGGTCGTTACAGAAGACAGTAAATCTATCAAGGGCACGTTGCAGACTGGATTGAGTTTTAGACAGGATTAAAGTATCGTCTGCAAACATTAGCAGCGGAACCCTTGAGCCAGCAAGAGTAGGGGCATCAGTTGGGTAGGCAGTGTAATATGAAATAACCTTGTTTATAAACAGAGAGAAAAGTGTAGGGGCCAAACGCACCCTTGCCGCACCCCCTTGTTTACTAGAAAGCGGTCCGTTAATTCACCCTGTTGTCCCCACCGTACCTGGGCATAGTTAGACTCATGCAACTTGATGATAAAAAGTAGGAGCTCTGGGGGCATCCCTGCTTCCTTTAATGTGTCCCATAACTTGTATCTGGGCACCAGGTCGAATGCCGATTTTAAGTCTATAAATGCAGCATAAAGAGTCCCCCCGGCTAAGATCACTGTGCTCCAATAAATCATCATGAATCTAAAGACTTGATCAATGGTACTGACGTGGGGGCGAAAACCCGCTTGATAGGTGGATAAAATATCCTGATCGTTTATCCATGTAGTTACTCTACTCAGCACAAGTCTGGCCACAATCTTTTGTAATGTATCAATTAGGCTTATAGGCCTGTAATTCTTGGGCTGGCGCGATCCCCTTTTTTGTAGATCGGGATTATTTCTGTCCCACGCCAAAATGCTGGTATGGGGGCACCTCTAGCCAGGGCATTGGATATAATATGGATATATTTAATCCAATTCTTTCTATCATGTTTAAATATATCTGCTGGTATGCAATCCGGACCAGGGGCCCTGCCAGCAGGGACACCGTCTAAAACTCTTTTAATCTCCCTTATACCAAAGGTTAAGACTGTATCTGAGGTTATATTAGGATAATGTGTGGGGGAGCCTATTGTGGAAGCAAATTGGGCCTGATAATACAAAACCCATTGTTCTGATGGCACATTATTAACTGGTACTGGCCCTATATCTCCACTTCCCCATTTGACTGTGTGCCAAAATTTCCGCCAGCTTTTGCCATTACATGCTTGTAACAGGTCCTTCCATCTATTTTCATCAAAGTTCTTCCTTGCCCTGTGTTGTGCTTTTTTATAATCTAACCTTGCATTTTTAACCTCCTGTGGTATTCCCAACCTGATTGCTTGAGAGAGATGCCTAAAAGCAGTCCTGCATGCCCCATCATACCATTTAGCTGATTTATGGGTTACATACCTAGTAAATCTTTTGTTTTTAGTAAAAAAAACTTTCAACTTAGCAAAGAAGTCCTCATGTGCCTTCATAACAGCAGGGTCTCCACCAAGAGAGTCATCTTGAGTATCTAGAGCGGAAAGAGTTGATATTGTACTTTCAAGAGATAGCTTTATAAGTTCTAAAGTGCTATTATCTTCAGATACCACTGCCCATTTTAACCGATGACAATCTTGGGACATGATTACATCTGCTGTCACTATTTCGGTGCTTGCCCTTGGCCGATCCTGACCCTTTAACTCTAGTGTTAACAATAACGGATCGTGGTCACTCTCCATTCTACGTGAGATCTTCATATCCAGAAGTCTTGGCCATAATTCTAAATTTATAAAAAAATAATCAATTCTGCTGCTTCTTACCCCATTATTAAAAGTATGGGTGCCTTCACTGTCTGATGTCGACCTCCCATTAACAGCCCTTAGACCCCTCTCCAAGCATATGCTTTTAAGCTGAAGAGCCGCCTCAGTCCATTTGTTAATTGGGGGCAATGTTAAAAGCGGAATCCCCCAATTAGAATCCTCATCACTGCTAAGACTGCTGTCTTCATGGCCGAGGGGCTCGAAGGTGCAGTTGAAATCTCCTGCAATTACCAAGTGTTTTACCCCTTTCGTGGCTTCGATAAAGGAATCCAATTGGGAGACAGTTGATGATGCTTTCCCACCCGCTATCCCTCTCGCATACACATTAATCAGTATAAGATCTGGCTCAAATTTCGATCGAACTTTAATGGCCAGGATGTCGGGGCTGTCAATTATTAACTCTTCAACCTGGTAGCCTGTCTGTTGTCTGACCCAAATAATCAGCCCCCCAGAGGGTCTCCCTTTAGGTCCAGCAGTTGCCAGTTTACCAAAGGCTAAGTAACTAGGACGAAAGATCATGTTCAATGACCAAGTCTCCTGAAAAACAATGATGTCATGCCCCTCTATGAAACATGACCAATCAGATGACATGATCTTAGATGGTAGACCGGCAATATTCCAAGATATCAATGATAGTGAGGAAGGAGTCGGACCACCACCCAAAGCTCGGGTTATCGGGATCTCTGTGCCCTCTAGATAGTTGGAACTTATTATCTGTAGTCCCGCTTTAGTGACGGGAGAAGGAATAGGCAAAATATCGATATTCTCTGACAGAATTGGGGTGACTGGTTGTAGTCAGTCACATGCATCTAGGTCAGACAGAGGGGCGAATCTATTGACAAGATTCAAATCTAAGGATCTATATATGCTTCTTGGTGGGGCCCGGGGCTGTCTCACTACACTTGGTAGACCCCTTCCTATTGAGGGGTGGAGATGGGGTCCATAAAAGAACCCTAATGGCAAAACAGAAATTTTATCAGAATAACTCCCTGGGTTTTTACCCAATCGATCCAAAAGAAGCCTAACAACATACACATTATTAAAATTGCCAACTACACAATCACCCCTCCCTTCTTTCCTGGAGGGTCCTATCCAAGCAGATCGTCTGGCCATAATCATTTGGTTATAGATATCCCCATCCCAAATCCCAACACCCTTCAATTGTAAGTCCAACCAATGCATAACTTTTAGTAATAGTTGTTCAGTAGTTTCAGTCTGTCCTTCCCGCAATACTGGAACATTCCTCAGGACCACCACCAACGGAGCAGCTGCCGGAGGAAGATGTAGGGTCAGCGGACCTTCTAAGGCTATGCTATGATCCAATCTTCCATGCTTCGTCGAGGGTTCTTGGCCATGTGTCCCTGGTACGGAACTATCCTGTCTTCCTATAGCACGACTATTATTTGGATTTGCCACTGACGCATTAGTTGCTGCTGTCTCTACGGAGGGGCGTTCGTCGCCCGGCGTGCTTGGGATAGATTGAGCGAATTCACTCGACGTGTTCCCTAACTCAGCGGTGTTCTCAATCGTAGCAGCTATAGGAACATCTAGATTGGTAGCTGCGATAGGGGTCTTCCTAGAGATTAAGGAGTTCATTGCCGATAGTTTTATAGATTTGGGTTTTGCTGGGACAATGTTGCTCGACTTGCAAGGTATAGGCACTGGTGGCAGCTTGGTTTGAACAAGTAGTCCCTCAAGGACACAGAGATTAGATTTAGCCTGTAATTCAAAATGGTTTAGTCTTTCCTCGATCTGACTCAGTCTATAATTGATAGGATCTAAGGATGTCTGGAGTAGGTTTTCTAATCTCTTCCACATAGCCTCATTAGCTTCGGAGCATAAATCGCCTGTTGAGTCAAAATTCAGCATTCCAGCAGTTGGAGGTGAACGGTCTACTATAATAGATAAATCTAAGGTGGCACCTCCTCCAGTTTTGTTGGTTCTAGGAATTTTTGCGATTCTTGGTCGCTGTGGACCCCCTCCCCTCTTCCTCTTTACAATGGGTTCTGGGGTTGCTTCAAGGCTTTTGTTTTTAATTAGGGGCACAGACCGCGTAGAGATTCGTTGGAGTGGGCCAGTTGCGGCACTCTCTTGGACGATCTCAGCAGGAGGCTGTGTAATAGGCACTTCCAGTGACCCATTTGGAGGCTGTAGGAGGTCGCTTGCCATATTAATGGTACCAGTAGCAGTATTCAGACAGCGGTCAGGGGAACGTGCGGATGCCAGGGCACCCAGAGATGATCTTTTCGACAATAGAGGGTCGAGAGATAGGCGGCGCTCTGTGAGTGTTCTCATGTTCAAGGACAGAGGTTGCTCTAACTAAGAATTGGTCCAGTGTCCCGGCCACGCCACCACTAGGTAGCGCGTTTCTCCCCTTCCCATCACGCTTGTTCATCTTAAAACGTAGATCAGATTCTGGCGGTGGACCTAATCAGTTTCGGTTACTTACGACCTTTTGGGATAAGCGGAGTAAAAAGAATATTTTGCAGGACTGACCTTAAGTTAATCGGGCGCTCAGAGGGGGGGGCCCAACCCAGTCTCCTCCGGTCACTGACGGGCTCAGACGGGCCCGCCCTTGGCCCGGGCTTCGTTGTTTTGTTACAGAAACATACAGAAAGCAGGCAAACATTATCATTTTATTTCCTTCTAAGCCTGATTGGTGTAAGGACAGATGGCCTTATAGCTCTAATCATTGCATGTAGTCCTATAGCTTTTGGAAAAAAATGCAGTTCTCTATTTTCTTAGCATGACTAATGTCAACTTACAGCTCCTAAAATAGTGTCTGGAAAATAAATGGCCTGCTAACACGCTGTTAACATCACCATTCAAAATATTAGTTTTCTGGACTGGAGGAACACACTTTAATGAGTTAATGTGCTCATGTGGGCATACTATCAGGTCTGATGTGTATGTAGCATGTATGTATTAACGGGAAAGCACTGCCATGCACGACTACTAGGTCACAAGACTCAGCATGTAACCCACTGAACAGCTGCACATGTGCCAGGGAAGGTCGCAGGACCTAACTGCCCACCCTCACTCTACCACAGAGTAAGCCACAAGACTGAACACGTGACCCACTTAACATCTACACAGGTGCCAGGGAAGATCGCAGCACGCAATGGCCTATCATGCTCTACCGTAGTGATAGCCACCAGACTAAACATGTGACCCACCTAACACCTAGACTGGTGTCAGCTAAAGGAACAAGACTCCAACCCCATAATCCTAGGACATGCTGGGATCTCAAAGTTGGGATCAGGGATCATCGTAGGTTACCTGCACTAATATCCCTTTATCTACCATTACAGGAAAAAAGTCCTGGTCCTCTTAGGTTACTGGGACATGTGGCCACCCGGCTGGTCTGTCGATGGAGTCAGGCGATCCCTCTGGACTACAAATAGTGATATCTATTGAACTACTGAATGCAGAAGAACCGCTCCAGAGGTCCTGGGCACACGGGAAAGTCCAGCTATCTCTTGTTAGGCTTAGAGGCTCTCAGGTTATGTGGCTTTGACCTCATTGATGCTAGCCACAAAAAAGGCCAGTGTTCCTATGTCCAGGTAGAGTCCTTTACTGGGATACTGATGAAAATAACAAATTGGTAATGCAAACTTAGATGTATCAAAGTTCATCAAATGAACATTGTGGTCTGAGTCAATGAGCCTCTCTATTTTGGGAACATGGGCTGGCTAGGGGCTGGCCCTCATCACTGCTAGGGAGCATCAGGTAGGAACCCTTGTGCGATCTGGGGGACACTACATTAGGTCTACGCCAAGCCAGAGAGAGGGGAGGAAGTGGCAGGAACTGTAAGAAGGGCCATCCACTATAGCTTTATAGCTCGCCGTAGTGAACTATACCGGCCATTAAAGGCCCGCTCCATCGTTAAAGGCCTTCACTGAGGGCCTTTAATGAAGGAGCAGGCCTTTAATGGCCGGTATAGCCCAGCTACGTCAGACTATAAAGCTATTAGAACATTTCGTCCCTTCAGGGCAGAATGTTCTAATTAGTAAAACAAAGGGCTCACAGAGCCCAATGGGATTGAAATCCTCTCGTCTCCGAAGCCTTTGTTCCCAGCTGTTGCTGTGAATGTTCTACAGCTAACAGCCACGCGCAGCGTCATGGCTGCTAGCTTACGAACATTCACAGCAAGACCTGTGAAAAGGGGCTGATGTCAGCCCCTGGTTCTTCCCGCTTGGCTGAACTGCTTGTTGTAGTTCATCCAAGCCAGGGAGACCCAGGAGCTGAGCAGCATTCACCCCTCCCGCCATCTGAAGCCCTAGTACCACTGAACCACAGGAGGAGGGAAGGGTGAAGGCTGCGTGTGTCCTCCTGCTTGTCCTCTGCCTTTCTTTTTCCGCTGCCCAATTAATATATTTTCGAGAGACAGGGGAAAGAGAAAGGCAGAGGCTGTGTATTAGAGCACTGAAATGTTGAGAGCCGCGGGTCTCTACCAGTTCATATAGGCGGCTGCTGCTCCATTGTCTTCAATGGAGCCCTCAACATTCCACTGTTCTAATCTTCATTCAGTGGTCGCACAGTGGTCCATGGAGCATGCGGCTAGGCAAAGCCACTGTTCCTGGGAGTCAGCTCGCCTGAACTCGGCCATCATGGCTGCAGCTCTCTAGTGTCGCTGGCCAGCTTTCTCCTGGGGCTTCAGTGTATTCTTGATAGCCCTCTGGTCTCCCGGGGCTGGCTGGAGACCTTTTCTCTTGGTCTCTGGTTAGGGGAGACCAGAGTGGCAGCTCGTCAAACATGAAGCACCACAGATCCAGGCAGGTCCAGTAAGCAGGAGGCTTACAGATGCTGGGCCCGGGCACCAGATTTCATCTGCAGCTCCTGGCAGCCCACTGCCAATCAAGCTAATTACAATGTTCAAAGACTTGGCACAAACCATTCAGACTGGTTGTGTCTTCGCAAGCGTTCCTTGCCTCTTAGGGGAGCGTAGCAACAGATGCTGAACTGCGAAGCCCCAAGCCAGACATCCTACGTGGGGGTAGTTGCTGCGGGTCAGTACCAACTGTGCACTACTCCCAGCATGCAATGCGACGTGCAACAGGGGCTGCCCCTTGAAGAAGCTATCTGCACCGGAAGAGGAAGAAGGAAAGGGGGTGGGTCATGGCCATGTCACTGTGCTAGAAGGCACATCTACCAGTTCGTTGGACACAAATAAATATTAGCCTTGAAGTCGCATTACAGAACCCCTACACAGACTCGCTGTGAGAGGGGAAAGGGACTTTCTTACAGGGGGCTATCTGATGTCACATGGTCTGGGGTTTCATCTCAGTAAAGTGCTTAAGGGAGCATGTCTCCTCGACAACGATTTGCATGGGGGTGCTTTTAGGGTTCTCCTTGACCCAGAAGCAGCCAAGAACTGGGCTGCTGATGATGTCTGAATGCCCTCCTGCCTTAAGGGGGATCTGGACACGTAAATATATAGGGAGAAGTGTCAGGAAAAAGTAGATGTGTCATTCACATTTTACTTCTTCCCACCCCATCATACTTCATAGGACAGCGTCTCAGCCCCCTTCAGCTGCTGGTTCCTATCTGTGAGAGCGCCCAAGATCAAGGTTGTTGCCCAAAAAGAAAGTAGACCCTTTAACTGTCAGGAACTGGTGGGCCAATGAGCGTCATAAAAAAAAATATCTCTTTTGTTTTGGTTTAATATTTTTGAAATAAAGGTTTACAAAAACATTGGCAAAGCCAAAAGGCTGGCGCCCAATGCCAGACCTTTTGGCGTTGACGATGCTTGGTACTTCTTAAAATCAGACGAATCGAAAAATAAGACTTAACTGTAGTTCTTACAAAAATATAGAATGTTGGATGCACAGGTGTTTGCCTACTGCTCCCACACACGCTGCTGCACCCACAGATTCAGGTCAGGGGGATTTGCAGAGCTGCACCACCAGTAAGAGTGTTGATGTTGTTCCCGACAGAGCTGGAGAGAAACATTGGCCCTAGTTACAACCCCGGAGCTTATTCTGTTTCAAGTGCAAACAATCTTTTGCATTTGTTCCCAGTGTGGTGGGATCTGCACTTGCACATGGACTATTCCCCAGATCTCAGGCGGCATCTGATGAGGGTCTGGTTGGCAATTGCAAAAAGTTTCTGCTCCCTCACCCTGGAGTAGGGGTTTGCACTCAAAACGGATTGTTGAAATTAGTAACTTTATGGTAAAAAGGTGTCAGTACATTGGCGTAAAATGCTACCATAGGAAGAAAGTTCTATTTACAACAGAAGATCCTGGGCACGAATCACCAACAGCTTTCTGGAGTACGTAAAGTAGTATTCCGGAAGTACTATATAGTTACTACAAAATGCAATTCACAAACATACGGGTGGAGATCTCCTTCTCTGCCTCCCATATCTTTTCAGTTCAAAGATCTCACCCACACTGGTGAAGATCGTCACACAATTAGATAATGGAGTTAATGGGGGAGAGATTGGAAGACGGGTGGGAAAATGGGAAATAATTATTAGAAAATGGGTGGGTTGAATGTAAAATTAAGGAGGGGGTTAGGGAGGGATATGCCAATACAAAATAAACACCCACAAGAGAGTAAAATGCATTGCAAATGACAAAATAAACTTCTACATTTACTATGACCCTAATTGTGGTAAAACAGGGTAAAATGTACTCCATTCGAGCCTTGGAGTAAGTCAAGCAATACACATGGCAAACTGCTGGTACTGCACCCACTCTTGTAGAAAACATTGGAGACAGGGAATTAAACTAACACCTCATACGAATTAATGTAAAATTGATTAACTTAATTCAAAATGTAAATTATATATCTTTAATTTTTATAGCGATAAAGGAATAATTATTGTAAATTTGTGCATTTAATAGTACACTTAATTAAAAAATAAATCCCACTTTTGAATCTATTTAAAAAAATATATATAATTTAACAAAAAAGACTACAGTTTAAACAAAAATAAAAGTGTCAGGGAGAGTGAATAGTATTATTTTTAAATTATTGTTTAAAAATAATATGTATAAATTAAATGAATATATTTATGCTTTATAATTTAATCAAAATTGCATTTGAGGAATTAATGTTTTGTAAGATTTTATTTTATTAGTTCTCAGTTAAAATTAATTATTTAGATTTATATTTTACATTAAAATATTTTGAATGCATTTTTTCTAAACAAATATATAAACCTCTTACATTTCCCTATACTTTCCTACAGGGGGATTTCCACCCCGCTGGTGGAGATCTCCAACAACATGTGCAAAATTACTAGTAGTAACGCTACATTCATAAATGTAGTTGTAAGAGGTTTTACCCCTTTATTGGAGAGGGTAGAGACATGTAAGTCTACACGTAAGTGTAAATGAAATAGTGAATAGCAAAATAGTGGATCGATATACCTAGGTGTAGGAGTAGATCTACTTATGCAAAATTACATTTGTGAATTGCGCCCCCCTATGTTTGAATATTAAAATAAGAGTCCCCTAAATACATTTTTACAACCGATTTCTAATCCAGTAGGTCTGGGTTGAATGTGCTAACTAATGAAACTTTGTCACATAAGAGGAAGACAGACAGATGGGAGTCAGCAGGTAAAGACAGAAAGGGCTGGAGTTGTAAAGTAGTCCCTCATGCAGTTTACTTTAACCACTCGAGTGGCAGCAGGCAGATACAACCAAACAGTCAACAGCATTAGGTGAGAGATGAAATCTCCGTACTCCACTGGGCTGGGCCAAGACGTGATTGACAAAATCCTGGGCCAATGGCTGAAAGCAGCTGGTCAAAAAATGCCAATGGTTGAATGTGTTAGACCCAAAATCCACTCAATGTATACCTTAGAAATAGTCTGTTTGATAGCTGTGTTGTCACAATCCAGCTCTAAAAATGAGGCAAACTGTAGTCCACTTAGTCGCCCAGACATCAAAGATATTCTGGGCTCAGCACAGGCCGGTACAAAGAACAGGGGTCTCAGTTAACAGATTTAAAATCCCTACATGCTCTCCGATCACCCTTCGGTCATCTTCCGGCAGCCGAGAGCAATTGTAGCATACTGAAGGGATGTTGCATAGGGGCTTGGTTATCGAAATAATATTCATAGTGGCTTGAGACCGGCCTGAGGGTAACCCTGGCCCCTACAGTGGTGCAGGTTGGCCAAATCCAGGCAAGATTTACAGGGTTTCCATAAAAGATATTCACTTAATGGAAATTTAGATAAAAGTAATTTACATGGAAAGCAGGTATTATGAAAACCTGGCAGTGGCTCATCCCTCCTGGACTTATGTCGACACTCGTGCAATAAGGTCTTCAGCTATACTGTGATGCAACCAGGCAGACACAGTTTTAGAGGCTGGGACTGAAAAGGATCTCTTCTGCAGAGTCTGAAAATTCCTGAGTTTGGGGTGAGGCCACGCGTCACGTGTTCCTGCTCCTCGGCACAGTCACCGCCCCAGCCCTGCTAGGAAGTTTGAGTGAGATGATGACGTAAGTACTTGGGTAGGAGATGTCCGACACTCAAAAGCTGCGCAAGCTAGGATGTTTTAAGCCATGGGCAAAGGGGGCAATTGCCCAGGGCCCCTGCTTCAATTGGGGCCCCCTGGTAAAGTTAGCTTTGTCCCTCTGTAGCTCAACTGAGTTTATTTCTAGATCTCAGCATCTCTCCACTATGTCTACCTCTGCTTCTGAATCTGTTTCTTTTTGACCAATCTCATTGTAAGGATTTTTGGGGCCCGGAAAAGACATATTTCAACAGTTTTTGTGTGAACGCCGTTTATTTGGCATCATATGGGCTTCAATTAGCAGAAAATGGGTAATATAATTCAAAGTTGTTACAGAGGGCCCCAAAATATGTCTTGCCCGGGGGCCCCAAAAATCTTTAAGACGACACTGGGCGCAAGGATTAGAGACACCACTAAATAAAGGGGTCTATTTTTCAGTTTCTAGTTTCAATACAGCGACCCCTACTGGTGACACCATGAGGCGCACGCTGTACCTCACCGCTAGTGTGCCTGCTTCCAACACTGCTTCTTTATGCCTCTTAAGAGCATCAATATGGCCAGTTTCTATGTAGTGCTCCACATTCAACTTAACCTACTTCTGAGCACTACAGGTCTGCACAGATGGGGCTGCAGAAGCATATCCTTACCCCATCTAGCCGACAGTACTGCGCACAACTCTTCGTTCACCTCTACCTACCTCACCTCCCAAAACACCTGTCTCACTGGCTAGGACTCGAAAAAAGCCGCAAGCCTAGACCAGAAACATCAAAAAATTTAATGCAAATTAAATATTTCCACTTGGAAATATAATTTTGAGCAGCACGCTGTGGCACAAACTGCTATTGAAAATCAACTGGCCAAGAAAACACAACTTGTATGACATCCTCAGCATGGTCAGCCGAGGGACCTTCTCCCTTACTGCTGTGGTCAGTAGACCACCGTCGCACCAGAGAGATGGAATGTAAACATGGAGGCTCAGAGTGCATGTAAAGAAGATAGTTTTCACCTGCCTATATAATCCTTACATACTGGGGCTTCTCGAAACCTACTTGTGAACTCCATGTAACCTGCAAGCAGCATTGTTCCTCCTCCTCCACCTTCTGACTGAGCCAAAATTGTCAGCTCCAATTTTTAGGTCTGGCCTAGAGATAGGCTCTGGCTGCTCACCAGTCCCATGTCATAAACAGAATAACATAATATAACAAATATGTATGAATTCCATTCTACACCACTCTACTCTACGCCACTGCAATCTACCCTGCGCCATTCCACTCTTACCCACTGCAGTCTACGCCACACTATTCTATGCCACTCTACTCTACACCTTTGCACTCTAACCTGCACCACTCCACGCTACGCCACTTTACTCTGTAGCATACTACTCTATGCCAATGCACTCTATGCCATTGCATTCCATTCCATTGCACTCTACAACACTGCATTCTATGACACTCTACTCTGCAAGACTGCACTCTCTGCCACTGACCTCAACGTCACTCTACTCTGCACCACTGCACTCTAAGCCACTGTACACCTCTGCCCTCTACCTTGAACCACTCCCTTCTAACCTGCACCACTCCATGCTACGCCACTTCAATCTACTCTGTAACAATCTACTTCTAGCCACTGCACTCTACGCCACTCTACTCTACTTTGCGCCAATCCACTCTACGCCAGTGCACTCTACACTACTGCAGTCTACTCTGCACCACTCTACTCTACATCCACAACTCTATACCACTTTACTTAAAAACCAATGCACTCTATGCCAATCTACTCTACCCCACTGTACTTTGCACCATTTCACCCTACATGCAGCCTACATGGAGAAAAGGCAGTGTGCGCATGACTGGTTTGGGCGGCCCCAGGGGGCCAAGCAAACAGTCTTTGCGCACTCAGGAGTGGGTAGGCACACTACTCCTCCCCTCCCCTGCTCTCAGAGCAGCCCCGCCCACCCGCAACCAAACATAAAATGGTAATAACGGAAAGTTATTACCATTTTCTGTTTCTGCTTCTCGCACTGCGAGAAGCAGTGGGGTGGCGCTCCTCCGCCCTAGTGAAGGA
This sequence comes from Calotriton arnoldi, assembly GCA_963921515.1. Lineage (NCBI taxonomy): Eukaryota > Metazoa > Chordata > Amphibia > Caudata > Salamandridae > Calotriton > Calotriton arnoldi. The sequence continues at coordinate 848,026 of CAWUFW010003774.1, forward strand.
GCCGCCCCTGATAGCACCGTCTCCAGCAGTGACAGAGCACAGGCCTTGCAGTATTTTTGTGGCAGGCACATTTTTTTGGTCACCACAAAAATACAGTGAATTTTGAGATTTGGGGCTGCATATTTTGCTTTTTTGGCCACAAAATTTGCCACCCAAAGCAGCAAAATCCTAGGGGGGTCTGATACAACTCTACTTCATTCTATTCCACTCAATACCACCCTACGACGATGTACACAACTCCCTCTATGCCACTCCATGCCAATTTATTCCATTCTCACATTACGCCACTCCACTGCTCCAATCTAAGCCACTCCACTCCTTGCCACTCCATGCCAGTCGACTCTACAAAAAATCTACTCCACTCAATGCCACTCCACTCTACAGCACTCTACTTCACTCTATGCCATTCTAAGACGATGTACGCAACTCCCGCTATCGACTCCATGCCACTTTATTCCACTCCATTCTACAACACACTACTCCACTGCTCCACTCCCAGCCACTCCACTCCGACACTCTTCACCACTCCACTCTGACACTCTATGTCAATTGACTCTCCAAAACTCTACTCCACTCTCCTACACTACTCCACTCTATGCCACTCCACTCTACAACAATCTACTCCCCTCTAAAACACTCTACTCCACTCTACGCAATTTCCTCTACACCACTCCACTCTGACACTCTATGCCACTCAACTCTACTCCACTCTATGCCCTTCCACTCTATGGCACTCTACTCTCTGCACGGCACTCCACAACACTCTACACCACTCCACTCTATGCCACTCCATGACACTCCATTTCACTCCACCCCATCCAACTCTACTCCACGCCACTTCACGACTCTCTACGCCACTCCATAACACTCCACTCAACTCCACTTTACAACACTCCACTCCATAACACTCCACTCAACTCCACTTTACAACACTCCACTCCACTCTTCTTTACCCCACTAACTGTTAGCCATGCTGAACAGCAGCCACGCTAGTGTACAACATGGCTAAAACATATTGGCAAAGCCAATAACTCTTGCATAGGCAAGATTTATGGCTTTGCCAATGCTTGTTTACCTTTTGTCTGAAAGAAGCAGTATCATCGAGCTGCCCAACTTTAAATGTGGCATGGTACATCTTACCTTATCAAACTATTGTCACCTGTACCGGTTTCAGAAACCTCTACATACCCGTATTTTTTTTTGCTGCATGAAATAACCAAATTGTATGACTGTGGCGGAGAGTATCACCGGTCCAGTACACCTCCCCCCCCCCCAGCCCCCAGCGCCCTGAATCACAAGCTTAAACCTTTTTTCACTCAGTAACTCGGTGACATATGTCTTTGACAAAATATCCACATTTAAAGTGGGCCGCACATTTTACCTGTATTTTTTCTAGTGTAGTTACAGAGAAACTACCGATATTTGTTATGTGTGAAGTGGGCATATTGTTGATAGTTTTAAAAGTGAAGTCTATGTTGCAATGTCTTTGAATCTGGATAGTATCATAGTCCTATCTTGATGATTGTTATTTGTTTCTCCCTGTGCTATCACTGACAGTTTGTAGTCCTACCTCTATGCCTGCAGCCTGTCCCGGTGTTTGGCTTTAAGATTCTGGTCACTGTAGTCTGCCCACAATCAGACACTACAGCCACGAGGGAAGCACAGATTCAAACATTAGTCTCCTGGTTTGATTGACATTAAGGGCCTGATTACGACTTTGGCGGTGCGGCGCCAGGTCCGCCCCGCTGCCGCACTGCCAAAGCCGGGGTCAGACCACCCGCCAGATTAGGAGTTTCCTCCTGTCTGGCGGGCTTTTTTTGGGTGGCGTTCTCACGGCGGTGCCTCTAAAAACAGGCATCACAATGGGAATGCCAAAATCAGTTCCTGCATGGCATGGACTGGAAAGTCCATGCCGTGCAGGAACTGGTGTGCATGCACACAGAGGGGCACATGTTGTTCCCACCCTGTGTGCATCCACAGGGCGCAGAGGCACCAGGGGGCCCTGAAATTTCCTCTCCGCCTGCGTTTTCATGGAAGAGGACCGCAATGAAAACCCTGGCATAGAGGAAACTCATAATATGCTTGGCGGGACCGCAGCAGTTCCACCAAGCATATGGATGCCTCTACACCACCAGGGAACGGCGGTTCCCCGACGGCTGCTTTGGGGCTGTGGCGGTCCGACTGCCCGCCTCCTAATAGGGCAGTCAGGAGACCGCCACCGCCGTGCCCCCAAGAGTCTGGCCGTCCTTGGACCGCCAGACTCGTAGTCGGCCTCATAACCAACAATGCTGCACTGGGAACCAAAATCAGCACCAGCAAAAATGATCAAAGCAGTCCCACATCGCGCTATGCGAGCACAGCAGGCGATTGTGTCCGACCCTCTACGCAGTGATGCCTTCGGTAACAACGTTTTACAATCAATAGTTCAAAACAGTGCATTTTAGAGTGTACTGTTTTACAACTATTGGCTAAAAGCCATATGATTTACATAAACCTCTGAAGAGGAGCTGCTTAAATATTCCAGTAAATCAGCCTGCCACACTACTTTAGAACAATAGTTCTCCAAAGCAGAAAATCACATATACATTTACAACAAAAAAAGCCCAACTTTAAAAACTCTGGATGTGCAACAAGCAAATATTTGTGCCACAGTATACACAGTGCCTGTCAAATGCTGTATGCCCACTGACTAAAGACCAAAACAAACTCTACCAAAATGTATTTTTTCTTTTTAGTAATATGATGCTAAAAATGCCAGAATGCCAGAGGTCTCAAGTGTGCCTTGTGCTGTTCAAAATGCCATTTCATCAGGGGAAATCACTGATGCCGAAAAGGCAATTTCTGCCTTCCTCGACAGGAGACAAATCACTGTTTCATGTATTGCTTAGGGTACCAGGGCCATTAAGGATGCCATGACACATGTTCACTTGGTTATGACATTACATGTGTATTTGTAAAGAGTGTGATCTCTCTGAAGGGTTTCTTGGCGTTGAAATAACAGAGGCTTTGGGCTTAATTACGATGTTGGTTGGAGTTGCCTCTGACCGACACCGTTTCGGGGAAGGAACCACCCGACCTTAGGTCGGCGGTTCCGAAAACCCCATTAGGATGTGACCGCACATGGTGCGGTCGCTAACTTCCATTTTTCAATGGGAGCTCCTGAAACCGCCCGCAACACAAGCTCCTATTTAAAAATGGAAGTTTGTACACATCCCTGCACCGTGTGGCAGGTGCCTCATGGTGCCTGCCACACGGTGCAGGAATGTTGAGGGGGCACCATAGGCCCAAATGCAGAGGGCCAGGGGGGAAGGGGGCCCATCTAGGGGCCCCCAAAGTCAGTTTCTGACAGCCAATCCATGTCGGAAAGGCCAACATAGATTGGCTGTCTGAAAAAGACATCATAATCCAGATGGCGGAAACGCCGTCCTTAAGGGACTATGGTGCAGTTCCGAGCCCGTCAGAACCGAGTCGGGTTTCCCCACCGGTTTAAACTCTGACCGCCGTCATCCTAATGCGGCGGTCGGAGTTTAAACCTACCATGTCGGTTGGAAAGCCTCCGACCAGCGGTTGGAGGTCTTCCGACCGACATCATAATTAGGCCCTTTGTGTTACCCAACTTGATGATACTCGTTTTATCAGCATCAGAAGGACGAAAGGCTAAGTGGACCTGTTGGGATTCAAACCTGTGGCCCTGAAGTCAAATACAGATGACAGGAGTGGGCGCATTACTCCACTGAGCTATCAAGCCTTGCTGTTAGCGGTGGTTTGGGCCTCAGACATTCAAGTTATCCATTACGTTGTAAGTAACGTAATGATGCAGGTTTCGACGTTGCTTCAGTATGAAATGTAAAAACTACCAGGGTAGTTTGTAAATTGGCCCATTATGCAAGTTACAACTATTATGACAAGAGTTATGTTAAGCTGGTATATCAAGCAAAATTGTTATGGTGGAAATGGCATTGCACAAGTATGTGTATCACCATTGCCTTACCAAAATACAAATGGTGGCAGTACGTATATCACCATTTCAATGCAACACTTTCTATACTGTTGTACCGACTGGAGTGGGAATAGTAAATGTTAGCCCTCCTGAGTTCAACGCTTTCCCTACTGTTGCACAGACTGAAGTAGGAATGGTAAATTTTGCCCCTCCTGAGTTCAATCCTTTCCCTACTGTTGTACCGACTGGAGTGAGAATAGTAAATGTGAACCCTCCTGAATCCAACGCTTCCCTACTGTTGCAAAGACTGAAGTAGGAATGGTGAATTTTGCCCCTCTTGAGTCCAAATCTTTCCCTACTCTTGCACCGACTGGAAGTGGGAATAGTAAATTTTACCCCTCCTGAGTCCAACGCTTTCCCTACTGTTGCAAAGACTGGAGTGGGAATAGTAAATTTTACCCCTTCTAAGTCCAACGATTTCCCTACTATTGCACCAACGGGCATGCGAATAGTACATTTTACCCCTCCAGAGTCCAATGCTTTCCATACTGTTGCACAGACTGGAGTGGGAATAGATTATTTATTATTCGTAGAATTTAATAGTTTTGTTACTATTGTTTAAAATTATATTATTATTCTGTTTTTGTGTATTTAAAATTATATTTTTTCTATATAGTAATTTTTGTAATTTAGAATATATTTATAGTAAAACGTATTTTTATATTGTTTACTTTTTAATGTGTAATTAAATTGGGAATGTTTTTAATATTTTTCAAGTTTATTTTCTATGTTTTTTAATTTATTGTGCATATGTATACATATATGTAGTACCTACTGGCGGTCGCCAGTAGGTAGTTATAGTTAGGACCTCGTTTCTATTCAAAAAGCGTTTTTGTTTTCCCAATAACTTTGGCGTCGTTTGATGAATCTTCGCGAAATCTTCAAAACTAGTGGTCAGCTCCTGTCTTGAAAGTTTCGGGGTGATTCGTCAAGCGGGGGCCGAGAAAAAGGGGGTCCCAAAACGCGTTTTCCCCATGTTAATTTCCATGGGAAACTTTAGACAAAGCTACAGCCCGAACTGCTGAACGGAATTCCACCAAATTTGGCAAAAAGGTAGCCCTTGGTTCAGAAAGAGCCCTTTTGTTAAATGGTGTAAATCCGTTCAGTAGTTGCTGAGAAATTAAAGAAAAGAAAACTTTCGATATCTGGGCAGAGCCTAACCACACAAGCACGAGCTTGCCTCTGATTGGCTGCCAACACTTCAAACCAGGAAGTGTTGGCAGCCATCTTGTGCCTCGGACAAAGGGAGATATAAAATGGTAAAAGAAAGATAAAAAAACAACAAAAGGGGGCAGGGTAAAAACACCCTGACCCCCCAGGCTTGCTCAGGGGGTCCCACAGGGACCCCTAGGCCCAAAAAAAGCATTTTTTTAAAAAATTTCGGGCGGGGTCGCGCCGGGTGCACGAATCCTTCCGAAAATTTTAACAAAGTGCGGTCTCCCACGCTTCGTTTTCAAAGCCCCCGGGTGGGCCAAGTCCCGGGGCAATTTATTTATGTAGCGGGGACCCACGGGGGCCCCCGCAGCCCCGGGGACTGCCACCTCCCCGGGGCTTGATAATTTATTCGCAAGGGGCACATGGCCCCCCCAAGCCCCGGGGACCACCACCTCCCCGGGGCTTAATGTCAATAAGGGTGGGGGGCCTCGCGAGCCCCCCCAAGCCCCGGGGACCGCCACCTTCCCGGGGCTGTCATCATTAATTAGTGTGGGGGGGCTCAAGCCCCCCCACACTGCCCCGGGGACCACCACCTCCCCGGGGCACTCTGTATTCAAATGCGGGGGTCCGTTACGGAGCCCCGTGCCCCGGGGACCACCATCTCCCCGGGGCTTTAAATAGTTGGGAGGGGGGCTACGCGGCCCCCCTCCTGGAGCCCTCAATGGCCCTGGGGACCGCCACCCCCCAGGGCTGGCTCCTGCAATGGCCCGGGGTGCCCTCACCCGGGATACTGCTGTTTGCTATGGCAGCAAAAAACACACAATTGATGGACGGAATGTAGAACAAATCAAAACATTCACCCCCAGTCAAGAGATCTGGGTTAAATCCATCATTCTTTTGCTCACCATGCCACCCCAGTTTAGACCTGGCCATATGCAAATCAGTCTTGACCCTCTGCCTCATGGGAATAGTCCAGCCCGAACTGCCAAGCCAGGTCCTCCATGGACCGGAAACAAGCATCCTAGGACCGGTTTCGGGGTCTCACCCCTCTTCAGCCAGGATAGCTTGATTCCAGTGGCACAGTGAGCCCAGGACCCACGTCTGGTCATACCTGGCGCACTTAGGGCGAGAAAGCAAAAGACACACAATTGATGGACGGAATGCAGAACAAATCAAAACATTCACCCCCAGTCAAGAGATCTGGGTTAAATCCATCATTCTTTTGCTCACCATGCCACCCCAGTTTAGACCTGGCCATATGCAAATCAGTCTTGACCCTGTGCCTCATGGGAACAGTCCAGCCTGAACTGCCAAGCCAGGTCCTCCCTGGACCGGAAACAAGCATCCTAGGACCGGTTTCGGGGTCTCACCCCTCTTCAGCCAGGATAGCTTGATTCCAGTGGCACAGTGAGCCCAGGACCCACGTCTGGTCATACCTGGCGCACTTAGGGCGAGAAAGCAAAGACACACAATTGATGGACGGAATGCAGAACAAATCAAAACATTCACCCCCAGTCAAGAGATCTGGGTTAAATCCATCATTCTTTTGCTCACCATGCCACCCCAGTTTAGACCTGGCCATATGCAAATCAGTCTTGACCCTGTGCCTCATGGGAACAGTCCAGCCCGAACTGCCAAGCCAGGTCCTCCCTGGACCGGAAACAAGCATCCTAGGACCGGTTTCGGGGTTTCACCGCTCTTCAGCCAGGATAGCTTGATTCCAGTGGCACAGTGAGCCCAGGACCCACGTCTGGGCATACCTGGCGCGTTGTAAATTGGGGGATTAAGTCCCCTTCAATCCTGAGGGTCCCTGGGGGCCAACTAGTCCATCAGGGACCTCCAGTATGCGCCACAGAGCTGTGTTGCAGAGAGGTGGCCAGAGGCCATGCCCCTTTTTACACCACTCTGCAAACACGCCTCTTGGCGCACTGGTGGTGGGGCGATGAGGTCCTCTTGTGTCCTGAGGACCTCAGGACACAAGTGGACTTCATCCCCCGAGCAGCAGTGCGCCAAGAGGTGCGTTTGCATAGTGGTGTAAAAAGGGGGCATGGCCTCGGACCACCTCTCTGCAATCCAGCTCTGTGGCGCATATTGGAGGTACCTGGTGGGCTAGTTGGCCTCCAGGGACCCTCAGCATTCAAGGGGAATTAATTCCCCAACTAACAACGTGCCAGGGGGCGTGTTTGCAGAGTGGTGGAGAATGGGGGCGTGGCCTTTGTCTACCTCTCAGCAATCCCACTGCGTGGGGCTTACTGGAGGTAAGAGGTAGGCTAGTTGGCCCCTAAAGTACCCCCAGCAGCGAAGGGGACTTCAATCCCCATCCAAGAGTGCGCCAGGGAGCGCGTTTGTAGAGTGGTGGGCAAAGGGGGCGTGGCCTGCTCTTCGAACTTAGCAATGCTGCTGTGTGGGACTTACTGGAGGTAATAGGAGGGGTAGTTGGCCCCCAAGGATGTCCTTGGGGGCCAACTACCCCTCTTGTTACCTCCAGTAAGTCCCGCACAGTGGGATTGCTAAGACGTCTTCGGAGGCCATGCCTCCCTTTCTCCACCATTCTGCAAACGCGCCTCCTGGCAGACTACGGGATGGGGGATGAAGTCCAATTTACTCCTGAGGGACTTTGGGGGCCAAGAAGCCCTACTGGTACCTCCTGTAAGCCCTATGCACCGGAATTCCTGAGCGCTGGTCGGAGGCCCAGCACCCTTTCTCCACCACTCTGCAATCGCGACTACTAGTTAAAGAAGTGTTTGCAATGTAATAGGTTTCGCATTTGCGAGAATTAGAGCTATTGGCGTTGTAAATGCAAAAGCGTTTTACTAATGTAGATGTACGTTGTGTGTAGTGGAATTATGTGGTATGTTGTGCAGTGAAATTATGTGGATAGAAAGTATGTGGTATTTAGTGTATAGGAATTATGTAGAGTGGGATTATGTGTTATGGAGAGTAATTATGTGTTATGGTAGTCTGTGTTGTGGAGTGGTAACCTCAGGTTTAGTCTTCCTCGTTTCCATAGAAGCTCAACTATGAACTCAGTGAGACAAAAAAGATGGAATCACTGAGGAGCACTTGTGGACCTAGTCAGAGGTATGAGCAGGGCCACTGGAATTATGTGACTGTTTGGCTGCACCGACTTTCGCACAATTATAAATTTTCTGCATTAGCCACATAATTCATCATCTGCACCCTAATCTGCAGATTTGAACAAAAAAAGCCTTGTTTCTAGCTGAAACGGGTCGAACGTTACCAAAAATGCAGCGAGAAGTGTTACAGCGTGGTGGAAGGCCCTTTGCAAACCTAGAATGGTCACGTGTTACTTATTGCTAAATGTGGGTGTTAAATTGGTACTAATTGTGTGCAAGCCACTCTTGCTTCCCTCTGCGCCTCTCTTGCCTCTTTCTGCATTTCTGTTGCTTCTTTCTGCACGTTTCTTTCTTTTTCTACACTTCTCTTGACCTCATTCTGCAAATCTCATGTACTTTCTGCACCGCTCTTCCGTCTTTCTGCACGTCTGTTGTCTCTTTCTGCACCTCATTTGCTTCTTTCTGCACCCCTGTTGTCTCTTTCTGCACTCGTCTTCCCTCTTTCTGTACCTTTCCTGCCTGTTTTTGCATCTCACTTGCTTCTTTCTGCACTTTTCTTGCTTCTTTCTACACCTCTGTTGCTTCTTTCAGCAATTCTCTTGCCTCTTTGTGCACTTCTCTTGCCTGTTTCTGCACTTCTCTTGCCTGTTTCTGCACCTCTCTTGCCTCTTTTTGCACCTCTGTTGGCTCTTTCTGCACCTCACTTGCTCCTTTCTAAACTTCTCTTGCCTCTTTCTGCACCCCTGTTGCTTCATTCTGCACTTTCCATTCTTCTTTCTGCACCTGTCTTGCTTCTTTCTGCACTCCGGTTGTCTCTTTAAGTACCTCTTTTGCCTCTTTCTGCACTTTTCTTGCCTTTTTCTGCACCTCTCTTCCCTCTTTCTGCACGTCTGTTGCCTCTTTCTGCACCTCATTTGCTTCTTTCTGCACCCCTTTTGTCTCTTTCTGCACTCGTCTTCCCTCTTTCTGTACCTTTGCTGCCTTTTTTTTGCATCTCACTTGCCTCTTTCTGCACTTTTCTTGCTTCTTTCTACACCCCTGTTGCTTCTTTCAGCAATTCTCTTGCCTCTTTGTGCACTTCTCTTACCTGTTTCTGCACCTCTCTTGCCTCTTTTTGCACCTATGTTGGCTCTTTCTGCACCTTACTTGCTCCTTTCTACACTTCTCTTGCCTCTTTCTGCACCCCTGTTGCTTCATTCTGCACTTTCCATGCTTCTTTCTGCACCTGTCTTGCTTCTTTCTGCACCCCTGTTGTCTCTTTATGTACCTCTTTTGCTTCTTTCTGCACTTTTCTTCGCTTTTTCTGCACCTCTCTTCCCTCTTTCTGCACGTCTGTTGCCTCTTTCTGCACCTCATTTGCTTCTTTCTGCACCCCTGTTGTCTCTTTCTGCACTCGTCTTCCCTCTTTCTGTACCTTTCCTGCCTGTTTTTGCATCTCACTTGCCTCTTTCTGCACTTTTCTTGCTTCTTTCTACACCTCTGTTGCTTTTTACAGCAATTCTCTTGCCTCTTTGTGCACTTCTCTTGCCTGTTTCTGCACTTCTCTTGCCTCTTTCTGCACCCCTGTTGCTTCATTCTGCACTTTCCATGCTTCTTTCTGCACCTGTCTTGCCTCTTTCTGCATTTCTGTTGCTTCTTTCTGCACGTTTTTCTTTTTCTGCACTACTCTTGACCTCATTCTGCAAATCTCATGTACTTTCTGCACCTCTCTTCCCTCTTTCTGCACGTCTGTTGCCTCTTTCTGCACCTCATTTGCTTCTTTCTGCACCCCTGTTGTCTCTTTCTGCACTCGTCGTCCCTCTTTCTGTACCTTTCCTGCCTGTTTTTGCATCTCACTTGCCTCTTTCTGCACTTTTCTTGCTTCTTTCTACACCTCTGTTGCTTCTTTCAGCAATTCTCTTGCCTCTTTCTGTACTTCTCTTTCCTGTTTCTGCACTTCTCTTGCCTCTTTCTGCACCCGTTGCTTCATTCTGCACTTTCCATGCTTCTTTCTGCACCTGTCTTGCTTGTTTCTGCACCCCTGTTGTCTCTTTATGTACCTGTTTTGCCTCTTTCTGCACTTTTCTTGGCTTTTTCTGCACTTCTCTTCCTCTTTCTGCACCCCTCCTGCCTTTTTCTGTACCTCTCTTGCCTCTTTGTGCACCCATCCTACCTTTTTCTGAACCCCTCTTGCCTCTCTCTCCACCCCTCTTCCCTCTTTCTGCACCTCTGTTGGTTCTTTCTGCACTGCTCTTGCTTCTATCTGCACCTTACTTGCCTCTTTCTGCACTTCTCTTGCTTCTTTCTACACCTCTGTTGCTTCTTTCAGCAATTCTCTTGCCTCTTTCTGCACTACTCTTCCTTCTTTCTGCACCCCTCCTGCCTCTTTCTGTACCTCTCTTGCCTCTCTGTGCACCTCTCCTACCCCTTTTGCCTCTTTTTACACCTCTGTTGGTTCTTTCTGCACTGCTCTTGCTTCTTTCTGCACCTCACTTGCCTCTTTCTGCACTTCACTTGCTTTTTTCTGCACCTCTCTTGGCTCTTTCGGCACCTGTGTTGCTTCTTTCTGCACTTCTCTTGCCTCCTTCTGCACCTCTTAGTTAGAAGTAGTTTTAATCCCCTTGCCCTATTATGTACTAGGGCCATACAGGGGAGGTCATGCCAATCACAGGGGTACCCCAACCCATAGTGTACCCTAGTGTATGTAGGTGTTTTCACTGTACTCTAAGTGTCTTTCAGCATAGAACTGGCTCCGGACCTGGTTAGTCAGAGTCAGTTACCACCAGTACCCGTCAGCAAAAAGTTGGGGGCACAGGATGACTTTGCAACAAGGCCTCTTTCTGCTCCTCTGTTGGTTCTTTGTGCACATCTCTTGCTTCTTTCTGTACCTTTCTTCGTCTTTCTGGACTTCTGTTGCCTCTTTCTGCATTTCTCTTGCTTCTTTCTGCGCCTTTCTTCCTCTTTCTGTACATGTCCTACCTTTGTAGGCATAGTTAGAAATTAGCATTTAAAAAACCTTTGAAATTCACTGAAAAAACCACAGGTTTCGGGGACGTTCTAGTTAGTTGGACATTTCACTCATACAAAACCAGAGAAATTCGGCCGTTATAGTTATTTCAGCTAACTATAACTCGTGCCCCCGCAATGCACTGCTGATGACGTCACATATTACATCATTCATGACATGGTCAGTGACATCACTGATGACATCACTGATGACATCTCAAATGACATCACTGATGACATCACTGATGACATCACTGATGACATCATCCAGTGACTGTGTTTCTGTAAAGTTTAAATAGGTTTTATATATATATAGGCCAAGGTGTATTGAAGAATGAGTGGGTGTATAAGTGTCTGAATGGATGATTTAGTAGGTGCGTGACTGACTGTATAAGTGAGTGATTAAATGTGTCTTACTGAATGCATGGGTTAGTGACTGATACAGACATTCATACAGTTTAGTTTGTCAGTTGGTGTGTAAGCGGTTGCATGGGTTGGTGAGTAACTACATGAGTGTCTATATGGGTTATTGATTGGTTGCCTGAGTATTTGTATGGGTGCCTGAGTGTCTGTGTGGGTGGGTGGGGGGAGTGTGACTTTGTGCATAGATGTGTGAGTGGGTGATTCACTAGGTGTATGGGTTCAAGAGTGTGTCTGTGAAGGGCTGTATGGGTGAGTGAGTGTGTGTATGGCTGTGTTGGTGAGTGAATGGATGTCTCAGTGGTATATGTGTGAGTAACTACATATGTGAAAGGCAGTATATGTGAGTGTTGGAGTATATAAATGACTATATGTGAGAGTGAGTGATTGTGAGAGTGGCTGTATGAATGAGTGTGTGCTTGTGTCAGATTCTATAAGAGTAAATATGTGTTAGTATCTGTATGAATAGGTGAGGTGGTGTGTGTATAACTGTATAGGTGAGTAAATGGGAGTGTGATTGATTCTTTACATGACTGACTAGGTGTGTGAGTTTCTCTATGGGTGAGTGGTGGCGTGTGTGTGTCTGTATAGGTGTATGAGTGCATACGATAGTGCTGTATTGATGAGTGACTGCATGTATGAGTGACTGTATGGGTGAATGAGTGGATGTGTGTGTAGACCTAGGAATCAGGGAGTGAGTATGTAGTAACTGGTGTTGGTGTGTCTATGGTTTTGAAAATGGTAGTCTGTATTTTAGAGTGGGTGTATCAAAGGTTATATTAGGGTGTGAGGAGGGGCATCAGATTATCATGTGGATGATGTCATCAGTGATGTCATCAGTGATGTCACTGACCATGTCATGAATGATGTAATATGTGACGTCATCAGCAGTGCATTGCGGGGGCGCGAGTTATAGTTAGCTGAACTAACTATAATGGCCGAATTTCTCTGGTTTTGTACAAGTGAAATGTCCAACTAACTATAACGTCCCTGAAACCTGTGGTTTTTTCAGTGAATTTCTAAGGTTTTTTAAATGCTAATTTCTAACTATAACGTCCCTGAAACCTATGGTTTTTTCAGTGAAAATATATATATATATATATATATATATATATATATATATATATATATATATATATATATATATAAAAACAAACAGTCCGTAATCGGTGCGCACTTGACTCAGCTGGTGCATGTGTCGAGGTCAGACCATACCCCGCAGTAATGTCTTCAAACGAAATTAACCACTGCACTCCAGAAGTCGTATAGTTAGAAAAGCTTTTAATAAAGCATAATTACCGCCACCATTACCACCACCACACCAAACGTTTCGACCAAGAGATGGTCTTTGTGTGTATATATATATATATATATATATATATATATACACACACACACACTTGTTCGATTATTGCATTTTAAAAATGCCTAAATTATAATATAAATTAAAATGATTTTGAATAATAGTTTTACATTATCTATGTGTATATAAACATACACACATACATATATATGTGAGTGTTTGTGTGTTTAAATAAATATATATATTCTATATATTTAAACATATTTAATTTACTTTATATTACAGTTACATGTTAATATATTTAATGTTTACTATTTTTAACTATATATATCTTAAACAACAATTCTGTATATATTTTTCGATATTAGTGTGAAACTACATTTTGTTCGATATTTTTGTACTTACCATTATATGGGTGGGAAAATAATATTTTTGTGATCAATATTTTTGACTCTATATTTCTGTAGCACAATATTGCTGTCTTTGATATTGTGTCAGTGAACCTAATATGCCATAGCATGGCACAGTCGTAAAGTTTATTCACTTTTTATACAAACCACTCATTCAGCGGCTACCACCAAGGAATGACCACTGCAGAATCAACGTGATAGAAGGTCGCACTCATGAACATAAGTGTGCTTAATGCTCTTTCTGCACCAGTTCAAAGCTGGTATTGTCTGACTAGTTCTTGAAAAATAAGACTAAGAAAGATTGCAATAATGCAAAACCTCCAGGATCCATACATTAATGCTAATTTCGTTGACCATAATTAAGGAAACAAAAGAACATATTCTCAACATTATGGGCCTGATCACAAGTTTGGTGGTGCGGCGCCGGGCCCGCCCTGCTGCTGCACCGTCAACCTGAGGTTGGCCCGCCTGCCAGATTAGGAGTTTCTTCCTGTCTGGCAGGCTTTTTTTGGCGTTCCCACGGCGGTGCCTCTAAAAATGAGCCTCGCAATGGGAAAGCCAAAATCTGTTCCTGCACAGCATGAACTGAAAAGCAGTGGTGGCTGGCATGGCTTGCGGGTGGCGGGGCTGGTGTGCAGGGGGGGAACAGTACGCAATGTAAAATAATAATAATAATAAACACTTACCTTGCCGCGCCGGGTCCCACGTTTCTACTCCTGCTCTCCTCGTCAAACTCGAGGCACAGGAAGCACAGCGAGGCTCCCCTGACCAATCACAACACTGCAATGCAGCATTGTGATTGGTAAGCACACAGTCTCCCCTCACCAATCACAACGCTGCAATGCAGCATTGTGATTGGATTGAGCGTCCTAGTTCGACGGTCAGCCAGGGAATGGGTGCCTTGGCATGTTCTTTGGCCAGGCTGTAATGCAGCCTGCATGGAGAACAGGGAAAGTGTGCATGACTGTTTTGGGCGACCCGAGAGGGCCGGCCAAACAGTCAGGTGCACTTAGGAGTGGGAAAACCACTCCTCCCCTGCCCTGCTCGGAGAGCAGAACAGTCCCGCCCGCCAGCGAAGCAGCACGGAAACATAAAATGATAATAGCTCTAAGTTATTAACATTTTATGTTTTCTTTACTTTGCACTGCTTAAAAGCAGTGGGGCGATGTTGAGGAGCCGCCCCTGCTGAAAAGTCCATGCCGTGTAGGAACTGGGGTGCATGCACACACATGGGCACGTGTTTTGCCCCCCTGCATGCACCCCAGGGCGCATAGGCACAAGGGGGCCCTGCAGGACCCCCTTTGTTTTCTCTCCGCCAGTATTTTCATGGAGGAGGAACCGACATGAAAACCATTGCAGAGAGGAAACCCTTAATATGCTTGGCGGGACCACAGCAGGCCCGCCAAGCATATTGATGCCTCCGGACTGCCACAACACCGCCAGGGAGTGACTCGTAATCATGCCCTATCAGTGAATGCATGTATAAGAGACAGTATATAGTGCAATCAAGTGTCTTAGTGCAAGTGATTTTCTAATGTGCAAAATCCAAATATACCTAGAAAAGAAAAGATGCTCAGTTTTGTAAAACTTCATTGAGCAAAATTGACATTCCGCCCTGTTTTTAGGATTATGAACAAAAAAAGAGATGAGATGACTGGAATTGAAGGCTGCCATCCAGAACACTTTGCAGAAACCCATCAACACAATAACCTTTACGACTACATATAAAACCTAAAAAAGAAAAATGAAAAATCAATGCAATCCCATTACTGCGGTCCATTTCTGTCCATCTGGCAGTAAGTATCTATTAACAATTCATTCCTCGCACAAATGCGGCCTTTGAGAGGCAGCATCCAGGCTCATTCTGTACAGAAGGTTCAGGGCAGAGTGCAGATCAGCAGATGCTTCTATAGAGATGTGAGTATCTTCATCAGAAAGAATTCTGTACATGCTGTGGGCTCTTCAGATGAAATCTAAGCAGATCTTAACAGAATCCAGCAGAACGTTACTACGCCGGGACTGGTGGCTCAGTGGACTAATACGTCCACTGCAGGGGGCCTGTGTTCGACCTCATGGTCACAGGTTCAAATCCCAGCCAGGTCCACTCAGCCTTTCATCCATCTGGGGTCGATAAAATAAGTACCTTTGAGTTGGGTAATAATAAACATCTGTTATTCAGCGCCAAGTCTACGGGTGAACGTGCGCTTTACAAATACACATGTTATGTTATGTTACTGTAGAAAAATCCATGGTACATTTGTCTGCAGATAATAAAACCAAGCATTGGCACAGCCAATAGCTCGGACGCTGGCTGTCGGGCTTTTGGCCTTGACAAGTACTTGTTTTTTATAAAAACACTGTGTTGGGGGAGCTAAAAGCAAAGATGATTTTCGATCTCAAAAATCATACATTCCTATAGTAGTCCGTGGTGCTGAAGGGAACTACTTGGAGTGCTGGTGTATTCCTTGTGGAAGAGCAGAATGCTGCCTCTTGCAGCGAAGATAGCCAATGACTGACGTGGGCTGACCCTTTGACCCATGCTGTATTCTATACTGGGAGAAAGAAAATGTGAATGACACAACCACAGACCAAAGGAAGAAAAGGGCTGCCTGAAAGACTCTAAAAGTAGCTATATTCCATATATGATTTCAATAAAATCAAAAAATCACATCTAGCACTAGCTCTAAAAAGGACATCTCAAGAAACCATCCGCCGACCCAAACGACCTCAAGAACTACAGTCCCATCTCTTTGCTCCCCTTTCCAGCCAAAGACCTTGAAAAAGCCATCAATCGTCAACTTATAGAACACCTGGAGAACAACAGTCTTCTGGGCACCCCCCAATCCGGATTCCGAACCAACAACAGCACCGGAACCACCCTGATCGCTGCAACCGATGACATCAGAACCCTCTTATACTGGGTAGAAACAGCAGCCCTGATCCACCTCGACCTCTCAGCTGCGTTCAACACTGATTCGCACCACACGCTCATCAAGAGGCTTCATCACATTGGAATACAAGGAAACGCCCTCAAATGGATCACCTCTTTCCTCACCGGAAGAACACAGAGTTCGCCTACCTCCTTTCACCTCAGAACCTAAGAACATCATCTGTGGCGTCCTTCAAGGCTCCTCCTTTAGTCCTACACTGTTCAACACCTACATGACTCCCTTGGCCAACATCGTTAGAATCCACGGACTAAACATCATATCCTACGCCGATGACAGCCAGCTCATCCTTTTGCTATTTTTTTTTTTTGCATATTTATATAGCGCGAACTCGACCCGAAGGTATTGGAGCGCTTTACATCAGCACCGTATTTACATTACACATTCAGGCACGGGGAGATTAAGTGATTTGCCCAGAATCACAGGATGTGGACGCGACCCCGAGGCTCGAACCCTGGTTTCCAGCACCAAAGTCGGCAGTCTAGCCGACGGACCACATCCTCTCCTATCGGAAGACCCCTCCACCTCTATGGCCAACTTCCGCAGTTGCATGACAAGCATCGCCGACTGGATGAAAGACAACTGCCTAAAACTTAACACAGACAAAACGGAGGTGCTTATTTTCTGGAACAACACCTTGTTGTGGAACGACTCCTGGTGACCTTCTGAACTTGGACCCTCACCAACTCTGCCAGACCATACCCGCAACCTTGGCATCATCCTGGACAGAGAGCCTGCCTTAAAAAAAACAGATCAATGCAGTCTCCTCCACCTGCTTCCTCACGCTTCGCATGCTTTGTAAGATCTTCAAATGGTTCCCCGTCAAAACTAAAAGAACTGGCACTCGAGCCCTAGTCATCAGCTGGCTGGACTACGGCAACGCTCTCTACGTAGGAATCACTGCGCACCTCCTGAGAGACTGTAGACCATACAGAATGCAGCTGCCAGACTCATCCTAGACCTCCCCAGACGAACCCACATCCAGGCCAGGGCGGTGAACTCCGCTCCATTTGCGGAGTCTGCAGAGTTTTCTACCCTCCGCAGAGTTCAGCAGAGTTTTTTTCCTCGCTAGCGCTCACCAACGTTAAGTTGGTGAGCACGAGCGAGGAAAATTCAAAGCTAGACCTCCTCCCAGCGAGGTTTCTCAACGTGGGCGGGCGCGGATGGCCGCGACCGCTCACTTTGAGAAACCATCCGTTCGTGTTGAGGATGCCGCCGCTCGAGTAGAAAATCTACTCGAGCGGCAGAAAGAAGCAGTGCCCTCTTGCGCTGCGCATGGTGCTGCTCGCACTGATTTTTCAGTGCGGGACAAACACCCGATGCTAAAAATCAGCGTGAAAGGTGCGACCTAACGCACTCCACGGCTTGCTGAACTCTGCGTAGGGGTTCATAGCGCCTGCAGACCCTCACAGGTGATTAGCCACGCTTTACAAATCCTGATTGATTGATTGATTGATATCCAAGACAAATATAGTGATGCAAACAGTTAGTAATAGAGCAATAGAATCAGTGTTGCCCGACAGATAAAGGCTGATAGTTTCCTCTTTCATCACTTCCTGCCAGATGTTTACTGACAGGCAGCGCATGGTCTTCAGCTTTACCCTTGCTTGCTCGATGTGATGGGTCACCGTTACTTTCGCAGTCTCTTTAAATTATTTTATTCTTGACTCTGCTGGTGCTGCCGGGGCACATGTCCCTTCATTCATGCATTCCCATTAACAACACATTTTCTAGCATTACTTCTCTGATATCATCTGCCTGCCCAGACACCTAAAATGGTTCCCTTTCTATTAGGACTCCCCTGCTCCAAAATGCTTGTGTCACTACCTGTGCCTACTCTGCAAAGGGATTTCAGGATCTCTCCTCTAATCAACTCTTCATAGTGTCCGTCTGTGTTTGGCGATGACACCCTTCAGCATCTTCCCACAGGGCCTCTGACTTTAGCTAAACACCACACCAATACTGTCGCCTTTCTAAGCACAGCACTTCTGTATATATGACTTTCAGACATAGACACAACACTCCAGATGTGAACTCCAGAACTGGGCACAATCCAGCAGATGTGAGCTCCAGACCTAGACACAGCACTCCAGATGTGAGCTCCAGAACTGGGCACAATCCAGTAGATGTGAGCTCCAGACCTAGACAACACTCCAGATGTGAGCTCCAGAACTGGGCACAATGCAGATGTGAGCTCCAGACCTAGACACAACACTCCAGATGTGAGCTCCAGACCTAGACACAACACTCCAGATGTGAGCTCATGATCTAGGCACAATCCATCAGATGTGAGCTCCAGACCTAGGCACAACACTCCAGATGTGAGCTCCAGACCTAGACACAACACTCCAGATGTGAGCTCCAGAACTAGGCACAATCCAGTAGATGTGAGCTCCAGACCTAGACACAACACTCCAGATGTGAGTGGTATGGTCCTGGAATATCAGGTTTTAAATATTGTGCTACTACAAACAAAATATCTGCAAGGTTTACGTATATACACAAGTACATTTACATATCTAATAGGTAGGTAAATGTGGGTTAAGGACAGTAAATCGTTACTTACCAATATATATTTACAACCACCATATTTTGATTGTCACTGTTTTTACTATGAAATTCTTGTAGCGCAACAACCTATGTGAACTCTTCAACTTGGCACAATTCAGCAGATGGGAGCGCTGGGACTGGACATAGTACTACAGAAGTGAACTCCTGAACTGGGCATAGTACTACAGATGTGAACTCCAGAACTGGGCATGCCACCACAGACACGCGCTCCAGAAGTGGGCACAATCCAGCGGTTGTGAGCTCCAGAAGTGGGCACAATCCAGTAGATGTGAGCTCCTGAACTGGGTATAATACTACAGATGTGAGCTTCAGAACTGGGCACAATCCAGCAGAGGTGAGCTTCAGAACTGGGCATAGTATTAAGGTGAGAAATCTAGAACTAGGCATAATCCTACAGATGTGAGCTCCAGAATTGGGCACAATCCAGCAGATGTGAGCTTCAGAACTGGGCATAGTACTACAGATAAGAACTCTGGTACTGGGCATAATACTACAGACATGAGCTCCAGAAGTGGCCACAATCCAGCAGATGTGAGCTCCAGAAGTGGCCACAATTCCAGCAGATGTGAGCTTCAGAACTGTGCCTTGTATTACAGGTGTGAACTCTAGAACTGGGCATGATACTACAGATGTGAGCTCCAGAACTGGGCACAATCCAGCGGATGTGAGCTCCAGAAGTGGGCACAACCCAGTAGATGTGAGCCCCAGAACTGTGCACAAATCAGTGGATGTGAGCTCCAGAACTGGGCACAATCCAGCGGATGTGAGCTCCAGAAGTGGGCACAATCCAGCAGATGTGAGCTTCAGAACTGGGCATAGTACTACAGATGTGAACTCTGGTACGGGGCATAATACTACAGACATGAGCTCCAGAAGTGGCCACAATCCAGCAGATGTGAGCTTCAGAACTGCGCCTTGTATTGCTGGTGTGAACTCTAGAACTGGGCATGATACTACAGATGTGAGCTCCAGAACTGGGCACAATCCAGCGGATGTGAGCTCCAGAAGTGGGCACAATCCAGTAGATGTGAGCTCCAGAACTGGGCATAATACTACAGATGCGAACTCCAGAACTGGGCAGAGTACTACAGATGTGAGCTCCAGAACTGGGCATGATACTACAGATGCGAACTCCAGAC
This sequence comes from Calotriton arnoldi, assembly GCA_963921515.1. NCBI lineage: Eukaryota > Metazoa > Chordata > Amphibia > Caudata > Salamandridae > Calotriton > Calotriton arnoldi. The sequence continues at coordinate 868,034 of CAWUFW010003774.1, forward strand.
CTGGGCAGAGTACTACAGATGTGAGCTCTAGAACTGGGCACAATCCAGTAGATGTGAGCTCAAGAACTGAGCACAATCCGGCAGATGTGAGCTCCAGAACTGGGCACAATCCAGTAGATGTGAGCTCCAGAATTGGGTATACTACTACAGATGCGAACTCCAGAACTGGGCATAGTACTACAGACGTGGGCTCCAGAACTGGGCATAGTACTACCAATGTGAAATCTAGAACTGGGCATGATGCTACAGACATGAGCTCCAAAAGTAGGCACAATCCAGTGGATGTGAGCTTCAGAACTGGGCACAATCCAGTGGATGTGAGCTCCAGAACTGGGCATAATACTACAGATGCGAACTCCAGAACTGGGCATAGTACTACAGATGTGGACTCCAGAACTGGGCATAATACTACAGATGTGAGCTCCAGAACGGAGCACAATCCAGCAGATGTGAGCTCCAGAACTGGGCACAATCCAGAAGATGGGACCTGCAGATGTGGGCATAATACTACACATGTCAACTACAGAACTGAGCACCATACTGATGTGAGTTGCAGCACTGGACACAAAACTCCAGGTGTGAGCTCCATCATTGAGCACAATACTCCAGATGCGCACCCCTGAACTAGACACAATACTCCAAAGGTGAGCTCGAGCACTGAGCCTAATACTCCAGATGTGAGCCTCAACCATGGCACAATATCCCAGATTTGAGCTCCTGCACTAGGAACATTGCTTCATGTGTGAGCTCCAGACTGGGCACAATACTGCAGATGTGTTCTCCACTAATGGGCAGGATACTACAAACGTGAGCTCCAACACTGGGCGCTATCCACCAGATGTGAGCTCCAGCATTGTCCGAAATATTCGAGATGTGAACTCCAGATCTGAACACAGTATTCACTGTGTGAGCTCTAGACGCAGACGCAATACTCTAAACAAGACTTCCAGTGGCAGATTACACTCTGGGATCACAGTCCCAGTTTGCACTAGTGCATACCCTCCCGCTGCTTTTGCAGGAGAGTGCGTGCAGCAATGAAGGAGCAGCGTTGGTTTGAATCTATGACCTGTATCTTGGCGCAGACGAGCCCTGTCTCCCATTGAAGGGGGCCAAAGACCTTCCTCAAATGCCCCTCCCTCAGTTTATAACAACACACCCTTCCCAAGGGGTCCATGGAAACCTCATTCTATCCAGTGATTCATTTGTAAAAGAAGGAGTGTCGGTGCCCAAAGCTCTGCTCAGAAGCCCAAGGGCGTGCAGTTAAATATCGGCGTGCCCTATACCGAGGCTGTGCTGAGCCCAATAGGAGGTCGAGTCCGCCCTGGTGGCACTACCCTAACAGGGTGGGGAGAGGTTGCCGATGATGAAGCATGACACAATTTTGTGTGCGAGGCTTCCTCTTCCATAAGGATGACCTTCCCTTCCCTCTGCACTCGTACAATAATTCTGTGACTGTCTTAATTGGACTTTTGTATATCTGGTTTAGGGTAGTAATGCTGGAGCTTGTATTCTCCCTACACCTGCCGTACCTATTTGTGTTGGTTGCTTAGGGCACATGGGGCCAGATGTATGACCATTTTTAGCGGTCGCAAATGGGAAATAAGCCCATTTGTGACTGCTAAATAGGTCTGTGGCATGTACAAACCCAATTTTATGAGTTGGTAATTTATTACCGACTCGCAAAATAGGGTTTGCGAGTTGCTATTAGGAAGGGGCGTGCCAAAGACATCCCTTACTAATAGAGAGTCGCACTGGTATGTACGATTGTTTTGCGACCACAAATGTGGTTGCAATACAATTGCATTTACCAACAACTTCAAGTAGGTGGTAAGCCAGTCGTAAATGGGAAGGGATCCCAAGGGGACCCCTTCTTCTTTGATTTGGGCAGCGAAAATATTTTTTAAGAGCAGGCATTGGTCCCACGGATCACTGCCTACTCTTAAAAAATGAAACAAACGTTTCATTTTTCTCTTTTAAATGCATCCCGTTTTCCTTTAAGGAAAATGGGATGCATTAAAAAAAAACTGCTTTATTTAAAAAGCAGTCACCATCCCTGTGAGTGCTGGCCATTCCCAATGGGTCGCAAATTGCGACCTGCCTCATGAAAATTATTGAGACAGATCCATTGTGACCCTTTTGGGAATCTCAAACAGTGTCTCAGACACTGTTGTACATTCCATTTTGTGAGTCGCAAATTGCGAGTCGCAAAACATCGCAATTTGTGACTCACAAAATAGAATGGTCATACATCTGGCCCTTACTGCCATCTGTCTAGACGCTCACTGTTTGCAGTTTTGAAAAGACTCATCAGTTTGGCGTGAAAAGAGGCTGAGAGTGGATGTCATCATAGGTGGCTGTGGAGCCACTTCTCAGCCATCAGTCTGCAGTAGCAAAGGTAAGTTAACACAGTCTGACGTGCCCTTGGCAAGGCACTGGCCTGGGACTGGCTTCTCTAGGCTTGTGACTTTATACAGAGCATCTAGTCCCACATTTAGGCGGGTACATGAAGGAAAACATTCATTTCGGAGGCTACGAAATTGAGTTACGATTCCCACAGAGTTCCACCCACTCGCCATTACCATTTAACTTGTACACAAGGACCCTGGCCCGACTTCTCCATCAAGAGGGGCACGTTTTTAGATCATGCTTGACAGATTACCTGTATGCAAGACATCTTGCTACCTATTCTTTAAAAACGTGGGACTATTTTACATCTGAAAAGTACGCCCAATCTTCACACCGTTTGTCACATTCAGTTCTTTATGTTCTATATGCATTCTATACAGCAAGCAATCCTTTTCTGTTACTTGTACCCAGAACTGGAAAGTTCAATAGGGCCTCCTTTAATTTGATAACTAATATTTGTACATGCAAACAGCATTTGCCGGACTTGACATTAGGGGTGGGCGGAACTCGCTTAGTTTCACTCGGTGGAATTCCGCGAAGCTACATAAAAACTCTGCGATATTCCGCAGAATTTAACCAACAAGCGGAAATTATGCATGTCGCGCTGCTTGCACTGCAATTTAGTGCCAGTAGCAAGAGCAGTGCTGTAAAATCAGTGCGTACGGCACCATGCGGTGCGGAAGAGCGCGTGGCCATTCAAGTTAGTTTTGCTGCTGCTTAAGTAAAAAATCTACTCGAATGGAGCCAAATATACTCGAAAAGCGGCCCGCTGACCACGACCGCCTGCATTTGAAAATGGCGCTAAGGGATGCAAAAACTCGCTCGTGCTCATATTGTGGAGCCTCGCAGTTAAAAAATTCCACCACTCGGCGATTGGTTGAATTTGCCCACAACTCCACCAAATTTCACCAATTCTGCAGGTGGAATGAAACATTCAGCCCACCCCTACTTTGTATAGAATGGCACATTACAGCGAGACCTAATGGTTTGCTCAATGCGTGTTATAAGCATGCAGATGACAATTTGTCTTCGAACTCCTCCTGCTACCTTCCAACAATTCAACCTTTCAAAGTCCAGAAAACAGAAGTGTCATTCGGTGGTACATTAGTGGCTGTCTGACAAATTTCTCAATCCATCAGGGATAACAACATTTCCAAAACACGTCAATGATGATGGCGTCAGTAGAGGCAGTCAGGAGAAATAAATGTATCCATGTCTTATGACTCTCACATGATGTCTGCTGTGTTCAGCAACTGCCCTGTGGCTTTTTATTACGACAGGAAGCGCAGATCACACAGGATGCTGTCATGCTGGCATGGACTTCTTTCACCTCTGGAGAGCCCAAACTTATCTTATTAAAACCTGCACTCGCCATATCAAGAGGGGCATGTCCCGCAACCTACACCCCCTGTACCACACACATGCTTCTGTGTGAGCAGGCAACAGTCCTGAGATGGTAAGACTTGTAAAGCGTTTTGCAAAATATAAACAGCTCCCTTTTAGCTGTATTACAGGAAGTAACTGTCTTTCAACCACCTATAGATTCCGTAGGGTACACAAAATGTGAACATATTGTTTTGATATATTTTGCTGTAGGGCTGCCTATCCCCCTGCTCTACCTGTCTTTTCAGGGGTGCAACCGGGCCATAGAGGGGATCCCTTCTGCAATGACGTGTGTGGCATTCGTTTATAGATCTCTTTGGAGCTTAATTTGTACCGGTGGTGAGCACCGACACCCATTTTGGGGAGTTCATGATCAGATTTTGATGCAGAGCAAAAGAGAGAAAGGTAGAAAATGGAGAAAGAATGAGGACGACAAAAACGGGAAAAAAATGACAAAGGGAGAAGGTAGGGATGGAAAGTAGGGGTGGGTGGAGTTTTACTCTGCGGAATTCCACGAAGTTACAAAAAACACCGCAAGATTGCACAGAATTCCGCCAAAGGGCTAAAAATGCAGCTTGCCCTGCAATTTACCGCCGGTAGAGCGAACAGCGCTGAAAATCAGCACGAACGGCACTATGCTTTGCGCAAGAGCAAGCGGCCATTCGAGTTGATTTTGCTGCCATTCGAGTAGAAAACATGCTCGAGCATCAGCAAATCTACTTGCATGGCAATCCTCTGACCGTGACCGCTCGCAAACGCCAGCAACCATCCTTATTAGAAAATTGCACTAGGGGACGCTAAATCTCGCTCGAATATTCAGGAGCCTGGTGGGAGAACAATTCCGCCACATGGCGATTTGCAGAATTTGGGCTGAGCTCAGGGTTAAAGAGTAACTCAGAGTGGACAAAATTCCGCCAGTACTGCGGGCGGAACGGAACATTCTGCCCACCCCTAACCATTGGAAGCAACGTGCACAGGTGAGCTAGAGAGACAGGATGGTGGACAGAGCATGAGGTGGAATCAGTACTGAGCAGCGTTGGTGTTCAGTAACCCCAGCACCCGGGAGCGCTGGGAGCAGATTCCTAAGAAAACACTTTGAGCCTCTGCACACGTTACTGAATGGGTTTGTTTTAACAGCTCATGCTGTCTAGGTTCAATACCCCCTTGGCAATCCGTGTTATCTTGGTCAAGTCACGTTATCTTCCTTTGCCTACATTTCTCAATTGTAACTTCCTTTAGGGCTGAAATTAAAAAATAAAGCACGTCTAGACCTTGCCTGGGGAGTTAAGCGCTATATAAATGCAATTATAATATAATACCTGAGCGCGAGGCAGGCTCAAGTAAAGTGCGCTTCAGCCAACATGAGCTGCGTGAACAGCAATAAGACACGCTTGAATGCCAGCCTCCTTCTCCCACCTGACCCACCCTCATGCCAAAGCAAGCATCCGACAGCCTGCCCTGGCCCTGATCACGCGACCCCGACGTGCTGCCACCCCCACCCCCGGCCCCGGGGGGCAGATTAACGTCCGCAAGAACAGGCTGCATTCTGTGTGCTCTGCGTTTTCCGAATATGAATGAATCTCTCCACGGATACTGCGTGGTATTAAAAGCGAGGCGGCAGGAGAGGGAGCGAAGGGAGAAGAAAGGAAGGGGGGAGGGGGGCAGAGCATGGGCAGCCTGAGGAGGGAGCGTGTTGTCATGGCCCACATAAAGTCCCTTCAAAGCGCGAACCAACAGCTCTCTTTACCCTGCAGTTCGAGTTGAAACAGCGCCCAGAGCTTATTGAATCACTTCTGGGCGCTTGAATAACAGCAGGATTGTTTGCCAGTTCCATGGAATAAATCATATCAGCCTCAGAAAGATGACAGACTGGGTTGGCCTTGCCAGGAGTCACTTGCCTGGACTCCAAGCTGTGACCCCATCTCACATGGTAAAGGTCTGAAATGCGGCCTCCCTATTGAGGACTCCCTCCTGTCCGGATGGCCAGCGCTAGGACTAGGAGGGCTCTCCAGGCACTAGCTAACCAGGACCTTTCTCTGGCTTCCAGCAGCCCACATCAGGGGGGTTCCCTTGGTCAGAGAAACACTTTACGGTCCATTCCTGTTACTGCATGTATATTTCTGCCCCCTGCCTCTGCTAACATTAGCTTTTAAGAGTTATAAGGATGAAACAGACAAGTTGAGGTCTCAGGTCTGAAAACTGGAATATCTGTGACGTGATACAAGCAGCACAAACCCCAGGAACGAGGCATAGTTGTTAGCTGCCCTAGAAGAAGTTGTTCATGAGGGACAGAAGCCTGGCTGCTTGTTTTTTTTCCCATTTTCCTGGCCTTTATTGGTGCATTTTTCTTTCTTCTCTCAAATATTCATAACTTGGATAACTAGGGCCTGATTATCCCAATCTGCGCGTAAACTCCTGCGTAAGGAAATGCTCCTTTTTGCATGTTCACCCCACATTTTTGGACTGATGCTGCTGGTTTAACGACTCTGAGAGCGCACTGAGGCCTGCTAATCAGACCTCAGTGCCAGTGATCTCACCCCTTACACAGTGTATGTCGAATTGGCTACCTCCAATTTCCAGAAACTGAGTTACTTATAAGTCCCTAGTATATGGTACCCAGGGCATGTAAGGCAGAGTGTCTACCCAGGGCTGCAGCGCTGATTGTGCCACTCTGTGACAAGGTACAAAATGGCTCACAGCCTGCCACTGCAGACTGGAAGGGCAGTGGTAACACTGCTAGCTCGACTCTGCCATTTAAACTAATGGCAAAGCCCCACTTCCCTTAACAGTAAATGTAAGACTCCCCTAAGGAAATGCATCCTCTTGTCCATTTTGGATGTAAAGGGGTATTTTTGCACTAAGAAATTACGCAAAATGCAGAATTACTTTTCTCATGTAATTCAAGCGTCATTTCGTGGAATTCTTAAGTGAGTTACGCCCACCTGTACATCATTCTTCTGCATTGATGTGGAGTGGATTGAGTGCACTGCTTTAGGGTGTCAAAGGGAACATTTTGTCCTGAAGAAGGCTGCCTGACTACCTCTAACGTTTGAAACATAGCATCAATGCAAGGGAGCAGACAGAAATTAAAACACCTCCCACTCTGGACCAAACCTCTAAAGGCACCAAGCAAGTAAATCCTAACAATCCCTACAAGAGATTCTTCCAGCCTCTCCGTCAATCCATCCATTGACAAACTCATTCATTCACCCTTTCCCAATCTCTACATACTTTCAATTCCCCATCCATGTATCCATCCTTTCACCCTTGCATTCATCTTTTCTCTCATTCACTAAACTGATCTTTTCATCCTTACATCCATCAATTCAACTATCAGCTCACACCTCCATCCTTTCACCCTTCTGTCTACCATCCATCCTTTGATCCATCCTTTCACTCTTGCACCCACTTATCTGTCAATCCGTTGTTCACTCAACCATCCATATATCCATCCTTCCAACTTTTATTTCCTGCTCTAGCCTTTCACCCACCCATCCATCTACCACTGCATCATTTCATTGTCCCATCCATGCACTCTTTCACCTCTCGTTTTACCCATCCATCACTCCATCCTTTCACCTTTCAAGCCACCCAATTCTTTTACCATGAGATTTATCAACTCTTCACTCTTCGGCCCATTCAGCCTGCTTTCTTTCCTTTCACCCACCCCGCCACCATTCCTTCCACCCACCCTTCATACTTCCGTCCTCAAGTTCTTATTTCCTTCCACACTTCCCTTAAACTTTCTTGCTTTCACTTTCTTTCCTTTTGCGGTTCTTTTCACCGTTCACTTCTTCCTTCATCCTCCTCTCTCTCCATCTTTTTCTTTCTTACATTTCTCTCTTATTCGTGCCGTCTTCTTTTTTCTTCATTGAAGTCCTTTCTCTTTCTCTATACTTGGAAGCCCTGCCCCCACTCAGTTCTGCTATAGTCTACCCACACAGTGTCATTCCTGACCTTCTGTCTGTAGACATGCAGACAGCACAGGCCCCCTAAAGCATTAATCAGTTTTCAGTCCGACCCCCATGTAACAGCCAATCAGGCACCGGGGCAACCCCCGCTTTAGCTGCTAAAATTTGGGGGTTACAAAGCCACTATATCAACTGTGCACTTCGTGACCTGGGCTCAAATACATTGAGTGTAAATTTTATGTGGAACATTCCCTGCATATTAGAATATTGGAATGTTGGGAGCACCATTGAAGACAATGGAGCGCTCCGGGCCTCTAATGGCCGGTAGAAGCCTGGAGATCCAACATTCCAATGTTTGTTCACAGCTGTTGCTGTGAACAAAGGCCTCACGGAGCCCGAGGGGTGAGGCTTTTGTTTTACAAATTAGAACATTCTGCCATCTTGGGGCGAAATGTTCTAATAATCTTAGAGCCCTCCGTAGCGGGCTCTACCAGCCATTAAAGGCCTGCTCCTTTGTTAAAGGTCCTCCCCTTCGGCTCGGGCTTTTAACGCTGGAGCGGGCCTTTAATGATCGGTAGAGCCCACTTCGGCGGGCTCTAAGGCTATATTAAGATATCTTTGAGTATTGTTTTTCATGTTAATTTTTCAACTAAAAGCAACTTTATTATTGCATTTGAAAACGTTAACGAAGACTACTGAATAGATAATTTTCGATTTTGCAATTAATAGTCTCTGAATAATTGATTGAAGTCTTGCCTAGACCCAGCTTTAACTGCCTGTTTTTGAAGATCTCTCTCGCAGACACTACCAATATTTACAGTCAGCTTTGGGTCAGCCCATTGACTACCATGGGTGGGCTTCTTACAACACTCAGTTGCTTGCTCCTTATTCGATGGCCTGCTTTACCCTTCTTGTGTTTCTCCTTCCCCTGGAGCATAGCTTCTTTACTTTTTTTTTTTTTTTTTAGAGTTTTATATAGCGCGAACTAGACTCGAGACATCGGATATCAGAGCGCTTTACATGAGCACCAGTTTCGTTACATGAGGACACATTCATTTTTTTTTTATGCACGAGGAGATTAAGTGATTTGCCCAGAATCACAGGATGTTGAGCATCGTTGCCGAGACTCGAACCCGGTTCCCCAGCTTCGAGGTCGACCGCTCTAGCCGTAAGGCTACATCCTCTCCCCAACTTCCTCTTGATTGGATGACTTGTATCCTTCCACTGCTCTCATTCAGGGAAACATTTCTTTTTCAGCACTCCGTGGGAGTGTATGTGTTTTCTTCCTCATGAGCTGCTCCTCCCTCGAATACCCACCCTCCAGATTGACTTATGTTGTTCCCTTCTTCCGTCCCGTTGTCCTCTATTTGGTCCATTCCTTTCCGCCAACCCTTCCTGTCTGCCTTTCTTTTGCTTTTTTTGTTGTTTTTTAATTTCCCTCTCCTCAAGCTCCTCCATTGCTTCCCCAACCCCCATTGATTCTGAGTATTAAACGCAATGTGAATGAGATATGCTCAAGTGATTGTTCTTCAGCGCAGTCGAGGGAATGTCTGATTTTGTACGTGAATGGAAGTATGACCCCATGCAGGCCACCCCATGACACATTGTGTACATATACATATCATGTTGCAATCCCACTTGAACAAGAAAGTGCTGTACAGACAAAATAGCCGCAACTCGAGCAGAGCCTGTCCAGAGCAGCCAAGCCGCACAATTCCACAGGTCACCTTTAATTATGCACAGGGCCCCATCTGATTATTAATATGCATGCGATGTCCGTGTTATCATTGTTTCCCATCCAGCCTCCAACCGCAGTGATGCTTCAAAGCCAACGCGGAAATCTCAAACGACGTTATGAGCTTCCGCCAAGTACACGCATGCGACTTCATTGAACCTTTCAACCGAAGCGCAAATTCACGGGCGGTATGTCTAGCTGGCATGCGCTGATGAGCATCCTGGCAGCCAACCAGTGCCTGTGCATGTAGCCTCTGAGAAAGTAGAAACCACTGCACAAACGGAACAAAAAAATACAAGACTCCAAGGACATGATACAAATTGCTCACAGAGCAATTGGATGGAAGCATCATCCGGATACTACTGGACCTGTCCGCTGCTTTTGACACAGTAGGCCATAGCATCTCAAAATACTTTCAGAGATACAGAGGGCTCAAAATAGCCATAGGCTGGTCCTCGTCATTTCAGGGCAGTCAAATTCTAGAGTGTGCCAGGGCTGTTGGGAGCTTCATTTAAGACAGTGGTGGGACAGAACAGAGGTACAAGCCCTCTGTTCCAGGATTCTAGTGTCTCTTCCTCAGCATCTCACTGGAATATTTAGAGCAGTCTGCCCCAATGGGTAGTACGTTCTAACAGCATTATAGCCCTTCTGCCATAGCTTAAATCAGTTATTATATGCTTTACCAAATATTTAAGCCCAAGTCTGAGGATCTGGCTTACAACTCAGGGAAGGGACATCTAACCATTGGAACACCCTCTGCAAAAGGGCTATTTCATATGTGGGATAAAGTACTCTTTGACTTGCAATATTCTTATATTATATGGCAAAGAGAAGAATCATATAGAGGAACGAGGCTGAAGGCCGAAGGCTGAGTTACTTTTTTAAGTCATGGAACTCCCAGAGGATTGCAATATCCTTTTAATGTACACCAGAGGCTATTTTATTCCTCATAATTTATGGTTAGACCATCACCGTTCCCTCAAACCACTTAAATCCTCCATGCCTTGCGGTTTCATATTCATTGCGGACAATAAGAATAAAAAAAGAATCTGTGGTGTGAAATTAAACATAACATAAAGCAGTTAGTAATTTTTGCAAACAGATATTAGAATCAGTTTAATGCAAGTCAGAGTAAAATACGGTTGTACCTCAGAATTTGTGGAAACATGAGATATTCTATCTTTCCTTTGAAGACCAATAACATGGAACCAATAAATATCTTTCCATAAATCTCTTTTCTGCTGATCACTTTTCTTTTTAGAAAAAGACGGAAAAGACAGTTTCTGTTTTCCTTTTTAGGTCGAGCCTCGAGTAGCGCGCAAGCGCTGCTCTGCGAGACTTATAGTTAGGGAGTTTGAAAAGCTGACCAGACGCTCGTGCGTCATGGCCTTTACCTCGCGATTGCGCGCGCGGCAGACATGTGTTTCCAATTATCGTGCCCAGACGCGGGCGCGATAGTTGGAAACACATGCCTGCCGTGCGTGTAATCGCAGGCAAAGGCCATGACGCACGAGCGTCTGGTCAGCTCTGCAGGCTGCCGCGCTCGCTCGCCCCCGCTCCTCTCTTGTTTAAATTATTGCGGCCCATCCTTTCTTTTATTTTCCACGGCGCAGCTGCAGGGTGACTTTCACTTTGTCAAATGCGGGTCGGGTAACCAAGGCACACCAATGCAGACCACAACTCCTTCTGCTGCTTCGGAGCGCTGGAGCGCTGTCGGAGTGCCGCGGAGTGCCGCGCAGCACCACTTCACAGCGCCTCACATCATCATTATGCACAGCGCTGGCCCCGTCCTCGAAGCACACCAACATCTCCAGTATGAGCCATACTATATAAATACAGCGGGGCAGGAGAAATCTCGACTGCCAGCCTTTGCTTCTACCTAAGTAGTGGAGGGGGGAGACATGGTTTATTGCCATTCCGACCTCTCAGATTGTTAAACAACGCTCCCAACTCTGGAAGAGGTGACTTGGATACTTTTAGCAAGATTGCCGTAAAGGCTCTAAACGATCCCTGCTGATTTTTTACGCACTGCTGTATCGGTGAAAGTGCGTATCCTGTCACTAACATAATGTTTTTTCTTCAGACCGCATATTACTCTTGTTTTATATGTGCTTCTGGCCTCTGCTCACTCAGGCGGCTGGTTTTGTCACTAACAAGTAACAGGAGGTTATATGACTGAAGAGTCACTGAAAAGATTTACAACTCTCTAAACATTTTTTTGAGCCTTGTTAAACAGGCTTTGTTTAGGAGAGTGCAGACACTGAACAGTAAGTACATGGTTAAACATGGAAGGAAACAAACCAGAAGAAGCCTGAAACGGCAAAAAAAACCAAAAAACTTTCTGTACTTTTTTACAGTTGCGCCCGAGGCAGCTGCTGCCTATGTGAAGAGCTGCCTTTCCTATTGCACTGGAACGTGTATTTTTAAATTCAACTATACGATTTTCTGTTCGTACCTCAGTGTGCTCAGGGCATTTAGAGATGAGCATCACTTTTGGAGTAGGATTGCCACATAATGTCATGGTTCCGGTCCGGCCATTTAACAAATCATTTGATTCTGGGATTTGTAGTTTTGTTTTCATTTAATTAGAGTAATGCATTTTGAATCACCATGCTGCCGTCAGTGAGCGTGATCTGGACAGCAGGTGTGAACAGGCACTGTGGTTATTGGGGTGCCTGTGTGTGACAGGGATGGTGACAGAGAGATCACTAGTTGCCTAGCTCACTATTCCCTTCACCCAGCACGGGTACTTTTAGTTAGTGAAACTTTGCATTCCAGGACCTGTAGTTTAGCTTTTCACATGGAAGGTGTCTTTTTTTATTTTATTTATATATCATACATGTTACTTTTAAATTGCGTCGGAGCATCTATTTTTTTCTTTGATTAGGGAATAATGGTGCAAGCCACCAACTTGGAGGTCTCAAAGTCCCAGCACGCTGCTGGCTCAGAGCCCAAATTAGCTTCATATGTTTCTTTTTTAATATGGGACCTCATAACAAACAAGCATTTGCAATGCAATAGGTCTCGCATTTACGCGAGTTTCAGCTATTGACATTGTAAATAACAATGCCTTTTATTTTTGTTTTCGTTTTTGAAACATAAATAAAAGGCATTGTCATTTACAATGCCAATTGCTTAAACTCGCGTAAATGCGAGACCTATTGCATTGCAAATGCTTGTTTAGACTCCAGCTGGAATCATGCTCTGGGACCTGCCTTTCAGCCAGGCTTTTGTCTCTAACTGCAGGCACTGTGATGTCATAAGTCGCCTGTAATAAGTAAATTAGAGACAGGCTTTTATAAGGGGATTGTAGTCTCATGTATTATAATACTGCATACAGGATAAAGTACCCCGAACTGTATGGTTTAGTGATATGGGAAGTGGGAGGTAGTGGTGCACTCTCGTGTCAGCATGTGCCTGTAATATGAACAGTTTGTCACAAGTCACAGGTAGTAAATGATTTCAAGCAGTGGGTGACCTCCCCACACCTTCCAGTCCTTTGGCATGTGCAGGTCATGCAACCTTTTGGAATTGTTTTAAGTGTGGGGCCATGTTTCCGGCATGTGTGCTGACGTCATGCTATGATACGTAGAACACAAGTGGAGTCATTACTGCTAAAGTAACACAAATATTGTCATTTGTTACAAAAAAAAACCTTAAGCATGGTGATGAACTACTCGTAAAAATCTGGCTTTGAGGTTCAGAACCTGCAGGCAGGTTCCTGTACTCAAGAAGTGCACACAGTATCATAAATGTCTCCTTTTCAGCCAATGGCTGATTTTGTAATGGAAAGAAAAACAAGACAGGGAGATGAAAGCTGCTTTATTTATTAATATTGTAAATAACAGCTGCATTTGATGATCAACTTTTTCGTTTTCTGCGCACCAACTCCAGCCGTTTGCAGTCGCTTTTCATTGTTCTGAGTTCTGGTGTGTACCAGCTGGCTTGTTTGGTGGATCTGCGGGTCTTGGTGTGTTTGATGGGGGCGGCTTGATTGCCGGCGTTGGTGATCCAGGTGGTGAAGTTCTGGGCGGTTTGTTCCAGGTCGGTTGCGGGGACTGGCTGGGTGGTGTTCAGGGCGTCCATCCATTGGGTCTGTGTCACTTTGTACCAGCTGCAGTAGAGGGCATTGGGGGAGTTGGTGGCAGTTTATGGGGATCCTGCGATGGTGAAGTGGATGATGGAGTGGTCGGTCCAGATGAGTTCTGTGGCATGGCGGCATTGGACTCTGTCACTGGCCGTGAAAATAGAGTCCAGTGTGTGTCCTGCTCCATTTGTGGGGTCGGTGACCAGCTGGGAAATGGAGATAGCACTGTGAAAGGCAGCCGCTGGGCAGAACGTTTAGAGGCATTCTGTAAAACAAAGTGTTGCAGTTGTGTGACTCTGTCCACCAGCAAGAATAGTGTGAACTGCGGATGCACACTATTCATAGTGCACTAAGGAAGCTGGGTCCTGTGAAAGGCTTCATGTTACCAGTTTTATCATGGCGGTTGCCAATATTACTCATACATCAAAAAGCATAAAAGGAGCTGTGCAGGGAATTTGAGCAGGAGAGTGATGACGTGACCACATATTATAAGGAATAAAATACACCCACCACACATGGAGTTTTGTGCCTTTATTAAGGATCTCTGCCTTCAGCATTGTTCCCCTGTGTGGACATGGACCTCTTCAGCTCCTCTTGATGACGCACGGTAGGCGGGACCTCATCCCGATATATGACCAATCTCTTCAGCTCCTCTTGATGACGCATGGTGGGCGGGACTTCATCTGATATATGACTAACGCACTTGAGGTTCAGCATTCTCATGTATTCTTTTCCATGTCCACTTGAAGCCCCCACACTAACTCTGCAAAAACCCAGCGTTTTTTTTTAGAAATGCCAGAATTAATGTATCTGCCTCAATACAGCTACCTCCCTCTCTCTTGCAGTACCTCTCCCTTCTGCCTCTGTCTCTGTTAGGAAATAAGCCAGCGTTAATGATGCTTAGGACGGCCTGGAGGTTTTTCATTCTCAGACATATTGACTGCTGGCTCATGCAGCGTCCAGAACTGTTCGGACACCAAGTGAAGGCCAAACCCAGAGCACAGACCGTCTCTGCGAAGGCTAGACTTACCCTCGCCGCCAGGATCCGCGGATGCACCCACACAAACATTTGGAGGAAAATTGAGCCCAAATATCGCAGTTTTCAGCACATTTTTGAAAAATATTCATCTATAGTGCTTCCTGTCAGTGCGAGCAGAGCCGATCACGTGACAACACTCGTAGAAATTGTATTTTATTGTACAAACACACACATGATACTACACTACTTACATTAAGCCCGAATGCATTGGGTCAAAAACTTCACGTCATTAGAAGTGGCACATTTGACATGTTGTAGAAAAAGCCTGACTGGCATAGTACGAGCATTTGAAAATCGAAATCACCATTTCTATACACCACATTTGTAAAAGAAGATTACATCACTAAAACAATTTCAAATGGACAAACTTTTGGTGTATGAAGATTTCCTCATCTAATCAGACGGTGGATGCATCCTGGGACTGATGCATAGTTATGCGTCAGCTTCATGTTCAACTACTAGCAAGGACAACATACTATACTGGACTTGAAAAAGGAAAACAAAACTATAAAAAGGCAAATTTTTCAAAATGGTTCATTTTAAATATCAACTCCTGCTTCTGCCTACAAAGGGGTTTTCCAAAAGCATGGAGAAAGACATTTTGAGGGGGTCGCTTCGTAGCAGTACTTAATTTGAGCTGGTGCTTTCAGGTGCTCAGCACCAGTGCTTATAGCACCATTTAAGGACACACTCAGTTGGAATGCACGTGATTTTCCCCAGAATCACAGGATGTAGAGCCACACCGAGACTCGAACCTGGTTCCCCCGCGCCGAAATCGGTAACTCTGGCCATTAGGCCAAGTCTCTCTAGAATAATATGTGCCGGGGCTCTAGTCAGGACTCAGGAGGCAGTTTGTACCAGCACATTTCTCCTGTTAGCGCTGCCTCCTGAGGAGAGCCCTGGCACTTTTTATTTTACAAATTAACCACTGCTTCGTAGGCAGAAACTTTCTGTTCTTTGCCGTTTTCCTCCTTCTGGTGAGTTCCTTTCACACGCTGATCACTTGTGAAGAAGAGCAGGAGTGCACCTGTCCACGGGCTGCACAGCTGCAGCTTGAATTCGGTCCTCCCTGGAGAATTTGGTGGCCTGAGGTCTGGAACCCCGGGGTCATTTAAGGGACTCGCCATTAACTGCTGCCTCTGGTTAATAACCTTTCTAATCGCAGGACGTCCTTATTAATACAAAGAGGCGACCCCCCTTCCCTCCCCTAACCTTTAAAACAAAACCGAGGGCGCCCTTCACACAGCTAACATATCAATTGTACATCTAGTGACTGGCTGACGACAGAGGACGAGGACTGTGGATACAAAATATATTACAGAAGCAATTCATAATTCAAATTCAACATCTTTACCATTAGCAAGCAATGACCAGAGTAGCTCCCGGAAGTACTCAACCCTACTTAGTTTACAATATCGCATTGCCAAGTGGAGCACTAGCCTGGGCGCTTTGACGAGCTTCCAGCGATTTTGTTTCGGTAAAAATACTTTTACTTGATTCAAAGAAGAAAAAAAATGCAATATATCCAATTCGTACATTAAAAGAATAAAAATAACAACTGCAATATTCAAAAAGTGCTCTAAATCTGACCCACTCGCATGAAGCAGTCTATAAATGTAGTCCAATGTGGGGGCTGCAGTGTGTTATCCACATAAATGCACCCTATGGGTCAGAGAATGCGCTGCCCCTCTGCAAGGCTGCCTAGTGTCCACACTAGGTCGCCCCCTGCTGACAGGCTACAAATAGCAGTTCTGGCTGGACTGTTCCCATGAGGAACAGGGTCAAGACTGATTTGCATATGGCTGGGTCCAAACTGTGGGGGCATGGTGAGCAAAAGAACGATGGATTTAACCCAGATCTCTTGACTGGGGGTGAATGTTTGATTTGCTCGGCATTCCGTCCATCATCTGTGTGTCTTTTGCTTTCTCGCCCTAAGTGCACCAGGTATGCATCGACGTGGGTCCCGGGCTCACTGTGCCACTGGATTCAAGCTAACCTGGCTGATGAGGGGTGATGTCCCAAAACTGGTCCCAGTATGCTTGTTTCTAGTCCAGGGTGGACCTGGCTGGCAGTTCGGGCTGGACTGTTCTCATGAGGAAAAGGGTTAAGACTTATTTGCATATGGCTGGATCTAAGCTGGGGTGGTGTGGTGAGCAAAAGAAGGATGGATTTAACCCAGTTCTCTTGACTGGGAGTGAATGTTTGATTTGCTCTGAATTCCATCCATCATTTGTGTGTCTTGTGGCTACAAATAGTCCCCCTCAGTCCAACACAAGGTGAAAAGAAGCACAATTCTGGAATCCACTTACATGTGAGTTATCCTAAATGTAAGTCTGGGCAGTGAACTCCGCTCGCGGAGTTTGTAGAGTTTTCCACACTCCGTGTTACGCGGAGCTCACGGGGTTCCGAAAATCTCAGCGGAGTGGAGTTTTTTTCCTTGCTCGTGTTTGTCAATGTCAAGTTGGCGAGCGCGAGCGAGGAAAATTCACCTCCGGGTGAGATTTGTCCTCATTCGCGATAGTCAACATCAAGTTGGTGAGAGCGAGCATGGAAATCAACCTCCCGGCGAGATTTCTCAACGCGGGCGGTCAGATTTCGCATTGAGAGTGGTCGCATATGCTTGCGACCGCTCGCATTGAGAAACCGTCCGTTCGCGTTGAGAAAGCTGCAGCTCGAGAAAAAATCTACTTGAGCGGCAGAAAGGAAGCAGCACCTGCTTGCGCTGTGCATGGTGCTGTTCGCGTTGATTGCACAGTGCGGACAAGCACCTGGCACTGAAAATCACCGCAAACAGCATTTATCCAACGCACTCCACTGCTCATGGAGCTTCGCGTAGCGCGGCAGAGTTTTTTTTTGCACTTCGCGGAGTTCAACTCTGTGGACTCCGCCCAGGCTTACCTAAATGTACTAAGGAGTGTCAGACACTGCCATGGCAGCTTTAGGGATCCCACCCAAGAAAGCTTGGGAGTAGGCAAAGTCTGCCACCTGGAGCCAGTGCTCACCTTTTATCCTACAGCCCATCTGGGACTTGGATATTTTCTTTTCAGAGTCTAAGGACATGAGGCCACAACATCTCAGGACACGATGTGCCGATGGTTAGAAGGCAGGATTGGCAGAATGTGCCACACTTGGCATGGGGACGCTTGGCTGCTCGAGAGGAGCTTATTGTGTTTTAGTCACTAACAGGTCATGTCCAGACCGATAACTGGGGTGTTAATTTTTCAAAAGAAATGAGTGCTGAGGCTCTCGTCAGGAGGCAACTTGCACCAGCCCATTTCTCCTGTTAGCGCTGCCTAAAACAGAACCAACTACTTATCATGAAAGTGGGGAGAGGATGTGGAGTAATGGCCAGAGCTGCCGACTTTGTACCTGCGGAACCAGGTTCGAGTCTCGGAGTGAGCTGAACATCCTGTGATTCTGGGCAAATCACTTAATCTCCCCATGCCTACCATAAATGAATGTGTCCTTAACTGGTGCTCATGAAAAGCGCCGGTGTTGATGATTAAGTGCCGGTGTGGAGCACTAGAAACCACCGTCTCAAATTAAGCACAGGCCTGGACGCAGAGTCACCTGTTCAGCCTCTTGCAGGATTTGTGTATTTATTGTCGGTGTTTTGTACAATGCCCCCACACCCATGGACAGGATTGCTTCTAGTGGAACAGTGGGTTGGGGGCTGACGAATAACGCAAAAAGATGGGGACCCTGGCTGAAAGTGATGAGGGACCCCTGAGGTTCACATATCTCATAAATATTCATTGCCTTTGGGCTGACTGTGGCCCTCTTGCAGAGTTTGGGGAACCCTGAAGGGTGTTACGCCTTTGGTAGGGGGCTCATGGCTGGCCTCTGCTACCCCTTTGCATGCTGGGAGATGGCAGGCACGCAGGGTCTGCACACTCCTGCGAGGGGCCTGCCCCTGACTCATGAATCCAGCCCTGAAACTCAAGGTCCGGCTGGTGCTTGCAGGTCTGCGGCTCCCACTTGACCAATTAAACATGTCTGCTGTATGTACCCATCTCGCTCCCTGGTCACACTTCCTGAATACTGATTGGATGCAAGTCCCACGGCACTCCAAGTAAACAACTGCGGGCAGCTGAAGAACAGTGCTGCAAATCCACCATTTCCATTCAGAAGGCAGCTAACTCCATAGCACTGCTCCATAAATTCATAATTAGTCCTTGCCAGAGGTATGGAAAGCGCTGTATAAATATCAACACAACACCGTTACAGTACTTGTATTGCACGCGGCTTACTCCTGCCGTGGTAATCAGAGTGTTTTATGCTTGTTGCAGAACTACTGTGACCAGCGCTGGAATTGGAAAACATTTACTCTGGGAATTCATAAATTGAGGGTCAAGGTGTGGCAGAGGAAAAGGGGTGGGGCACAAGAGGCAGAGTCATAAAAAGCAGTCCGACAGATTTTTTTAAATCTGCCACAAAGAAATTGGCAACAAGGATAAATGTGACAGTAAATATGTTCTAGATTACTTAGTTGGTCACAAAGAGGCTACAATTAAAATTTTGTACAGGGTTTAGACACCTGCTGTAAAGTGCCTGAAATGGAAATATAGAAGTGCAGGTACTCCTTGTCACAGAGTACCTTTTTGCTGCTGAGAAGTGTGTGTTCTCTCCCATTGAAAACATTGGAACAGCGCTGAGAAGTACCGGTACTATCCCTTCGAAACCAAAGAAGCTCAGGTATTAAGTACCTGATAGCACCTGCCCATTTAAAGCGCTGCTTTCGCAGAGATCATTTACAAGGGATTATAATAATGGTAAGATAACTCTAGGGGGAACAGCTCAGGAAGAGTTCTGTGTTTTGTCTAATCACCATTTTGACTCAAAGTATGACAGAGCAGTGGATGGCAAGCTGATTTTTGGTGGGCCCCGAAAGTCCAAGCAATACAGATGCCTTTAAATTCTGTATTTATCTGGGCATATTTGCTGGGCTTCAAAGACAGAGGTCAAATGTCAGGCTTTGTCTTCTGACAAATTGCTGCTTATGATTTTTAACATGGGGTCTGGTGTTTACAAACTCCTCTCACTTTGCAGTCAGAGAAAGCAAAGTGAATTATGCGACAATCTTGCTGGAGTACAGGGAGTGTGAAAGGAAAGGCTGTACACACAGCCAAATTTAAATACCTGCAAATGAACTGTACACATTCAGCAGTGCGATAAGCAAAAATGAAGCACGTTTTTTGTAATTCTGAAGTGTGATGGAAACAACGATTTTGATAGGATCAAAACAAATCAAGACACTGTACATAGTGATGCACAAAATGATAGATATTCACTAAAACCTGATTTCTATCATTTGTGTACAATATAGTTTTATCAGTAAAACTGTATGTCTGTGCAAATTTAGTGGCCATTTCAATGGAAAACTTGCTGTAGGTAAATGTCAGTGCGCTACCACACGATGCTTTAGTTACATTAAATAAATTGCCCTCCTCATGTCCATTAAGGCTAGGTGGGTTGTGAAAGTTTGTCATTCTAAAAATTGGGCCTTGGTTCTAAAACATTTGGAAAACACTGACTTAGAGAGTTATTGTGCCTGCTGCAAGTACCTTGTGTAACATGCAGTTCACAGATTTGTATTTTATGTAGATAGGTAAGTGGGTTACTGCTATCAACAAAGATCCTTTTGTTACACCCAGATCATAAATTGCAATCCTAATATAGCACAGTGAGCTATAAACTGGCATCAAGCACTGGCGTGTAAACTGCAACAGTGGGTTTACATCCTTACTGTTTTTTCTCAATCTGTTATTTTAAGTTTGTAAAACTTCCTTTGAGAAGTATTAAAGTGTCTGATTTAGATCTTGGAGAATGGGTTACTCCATCACAACGGTGACGGATATCCTTTACGCTGAAATATAAATCTATAGGATACAATAGGACTTATATTTCGGTGGACGGGATATCTGTCACCGTTGTGATGGAGTCACCCGTCCGCAAAGATCTAAATCAGGCCCTTAGTTTTGTTAGTGCAGAAAAACCCAATCACTGTGTACGTTTTAAATCCTGACTTTGTGTTTTTCTCGTCCATGAACTCTTAGCATATCATGTCCAGAAGTCAGGAGGATGTGCGAATGCTACACCTTAAAACCATCATTGTCTTTGTAAGCTAGCCTGTGCATTAGTTTACACACTTGTTTGATTTATTATCTCTTTGCATGAGGTGTAAAGCACTCTGACACCCAACACTGGGATGAGTAGCGCTATAAATAAATAAATAAATGACTGAGTGCTATTTAGATCCTTATCTGTGCAATTACTCATACACAGAGATACAACTTGCACTCCTACAGTGCTTGCACACACCCCCACATCCTACTCTGATTTTCATTTCTTACTTTCATTTCGGATTAAGACTTGGAGCAACAACCCCCAGCTCGTCCCAGCAGGCCTTACTGGCCCGAGAGGGCTCCCCGCCAACAAGTGACGCAGCCAGCCCTGCTCCCGCGAGCTGGGGTCCAGGGCTCTTTCAGGCCTCCGCACTTGGCAAGACTACAGTTTACTGTTCATGCAGTCTGCGAAATATTCCCAAAAGTGCTGCTCTGGGTGGGACCGTCACAAATATTTGGAGAATTGCATCAGCAGCGGAAAACTGGGGGCCGGTGCTCTTTGCCCCCCCACCCCTCGAAGTCTTTAAATGTTTCAAAGTTTTCATCAATCTAACTAACCGATGGGTTTATATTTCTGTAAAAAACATAAAACACTCAATGGTAGAAACCCCCAGGCCGCCTGCAGCGTTAACATCCTACAAAAGATTCGCGAATACTAGTGACCTCATGAGCTGAGGAATGCCCCAATTGGCTGGTAAATGTTTGAATTAAACCTTGCTGGGGGCCGGAAGCAGCGCCCCCATCCTTCCTCTGAAGCAGTCTTCACATCATACATTATCATCAATTAGAACTCCATGTTTTATACAATGAGCCCTTTTTTGTGGCATTCGTGGATTTATTTCGCTTCCCTCTCGGCGGTTTCTGGCAGGTCGCAGGGTGCAATGCACAGGATTTCTTTCAGTTTTATTAGAAGCTTTTCTTTTCTTGCATAATGTGATGTGGTTTGTAAACCAAGCAGTAGAGAGTAAAATCTTTCACTGTGTGTCTGCCTCTCCCAAGCCACACTTCTGGCCTGTTCTATTCTCTGGCATGACCTGCGGTGGTCAGTCTCTGAGTACACTCTGTGGCCACATAGTCTGTATTTGGTGAGTGTCTGTCTGTGGTTTGTGTTTTCACCACACATTGGAGTAAAATGTAAGTTTATGGTCTGTGATCTGCCGCATTATGGCTTGTGGAGTTGCCCGAGGTGTGTCTCCCAGTGCATCTGTTCTGACTCCAAGCGCCTGGAAGCTTCTCTCCTCACTGCGCTATGTTATATTAGATACTGTGGGGAGCTGCTGCAGAACAGTTTTAGGGCTGTGGGAAAGTCTTACTCTTTCGTCTTTCCCGCCTGGTGTGGTAGACATCCTTTGACTTTGATCTAAAACGAATACTGAAAGATGTATTTCCGGATTTTGGACACAGGAAATTCCCTGAGTTCTCCCCAATTAATTCTACCCTTCGGGTATATACTGGCCCAAGACTACTTAACCCAAAACTGCCCCTCTTTAGTCCCAGCCCCAATCCCACACTGCCACCAACAGGGCAATAATAGGTACTGAATGCTCACACTCACATTAGCCACATTACATGCACCCAAACAGGCATCCTCTGTCCCAGCTGCAATCCCACACTGCCACCAAAAGACAATAATTAGTACTGCATGCTCACTCTCACCCACCTTACATGCACCCAAACAGACATCCTTAGTCCCAACCCCAATCCCACACTGCCAACAGGACAATAATTAGAACTGCATGCTCACACTCACCCACATTACACACACCCATTCTGCCCCCGTTTAGACCCAGCCCCAATCCCACACTGCCACCAACAGGACAATATTAGGTACTGCATGCTCACACTCACTTTACCCACATTACACGCACCTAACTCTAAGTGACATTTGACATCCTCATTTTTTGATGAAATCCCGACATACAACATTGTGGGTAAGAGCGCTTTCAAAGCAGCACAGTTGTCAGATTATGTCGCTTTGGTCAGCAAAATTCCTTACAACCTCTATCACATCTGGCTAAAAGCATAGCACGAGTAAAGAGTGCAATTGCCAAGGGCCCCCACCTTACAAGGGGACCCATGGTGAAGTCAGTAGAACAGTCAAATTTTCTGCTTTAATAAAATTGCTCATTAAAGCCAGTTTCCTTCTAAGTCTCACTGGAGACAGAACACGTGCTGCCACTTGCAAGGCACTTTGTTTACTTACAAGGGTCTTAGAGCCCGCCCATTGCTTACCATTGATTGGCTTAATCGTCCCTCATTTCCTTGCTTCTCATTGGTCAGTGTTTGCTCGGCTTCACTTCCTCTTCGTGTGTTTGTTCTTCCCCTCGAGCATGGCCCATGTACTGGTTCCATGTCCAGTGCAGGGTCCTTAAACTGCTCACGCTTTTTTGGAACTATTTTTGTTTCATTTTTACTTGCAGCACTCCATAATTGTGCATGTGTTTTCAGGTTGTCCCACCTCACCTGCCCCACTCCACTTTATTGCTTGCCCTGTCATCGTTGCTGGCACTGTCGTCATTGCTTGACCCATCCCCCTCCCCAATGTTGCTTGTCCCGTCCCACTCCCCCATTCTTGCTTGCCCCTTCCCCCTCCCCTTTGTTGCTTGCCCTGTTCCCACCACCCACCCACACTCCTCATCATTGCTTCCCTTATCTCCCCTCCCCACTCCCAATGTCGTTGCTTGCCCCGTCATCATTCCTTGCCCCACCCAGTCCCCCATTGCTGCTTGCCCCATTCCCACCGTTCACACTACTCCATTGTTGCTTGTCCAGTCTTCCCTCCCTACTCCCCATGTTGTTGCGTGCCCCATCTCCCGCCCCCTCTCCACTTTGTTGCTTGCCGCTTCTACCCACCCCTTTCCACCAAACAAAAGTGCTATGACATGCCAGCACTGGCCGTATCATAGCACGTTTTGTTCCCTTAACTTTTAGTCATGCTGCACAGCAGCAGCACTGCTAAACAACATGGCTAAAAGAAATTGACAAAGCCAATAGCTCTCGCATGGGCGAAATCTATTGGCTTTGCCAATGCTTGTTCTAATTTGACAGCCGAGCATGCTTAACAGAAACTTAGGACTACATTTGCTAAGACTTTGTGCTGGGCAAAAGTCACACAAAGTGAGCAA
The DNA here is from genome assembly GCA_963921515.1 of Calotriton arnoldi. Classification (NCBI taxonomy): domain Eukaryota; kingdom Metazoa; phylum Chordata; class Amphibia; order Caudata; family Salamandridae; genus Calotriton; species Calotriton arnoldi. Next base: position 891,845 of record CAWUFW010003774.1, read on the forward strand.
AGCTGCATGAACTCTTGATAGAGTACTTACTTTTTGTGCTGGAAAGGTGGCATTTTCTGACCGCAAGCAGCGCTTACATCAAGGGGGCGTTAGGTGGGTGTAACTAGAGCAGATTAGCACAACCACCCATAGTTTTTGATGCAAATCTTGATATACTAAGATAGGAGACCAGGTTTATCATGAAGAAAAGATGGAGAAATATTTACATTTCCCCAAACATTTCCCACATTGCGTGTGTGCTGTACTGTACATCGGATTTTACACTGGAAGGGTACGCTTTCAGTACAAATCCAATGCTACACGGCCTGCGCACACCTCTGCACCATGGTGTAAAGGTGGAGTGTGGCCCTCGACATCCACTGCAGGTGTAATGAGCAGCAGCAGGCCATTTTGTAATAAATATGGCTTTGGACTGCGTTCTCCTCCATGCACAACGCAGCACAGCACGTTTGGTTGCTGTGCGGAGGTGCATGGGTTAAAAAATAATAACTCTGACCCTTGGTGTGCACACCTGGCCTGCTTAGCCTTAACCCTCACACTCCTTGGTGTGCACACCTGGCCCTCTTAGCCTTAACCCTCACACTCCTTGGTGTGCACACCTGGCCTGCTTAGCCTTAACCCTCACACTCCTTGGTGTGCACACCTGGCCCGCTTAGCCTTAACCCTCGCACTCCTTGGTGTGCACACCTGGCCCGCTTAGCCTTAACCCTCGCACTCCTTGGTGTGCACACCTGGCCCGCTTAGCCTTAACCCTCGCACTCCTTGGTGTGCACACCTGGCCCGCTTAGCCTTAACCCTCACACTCCTTGGTGTGCACACCTGGCCCGCTTAGCCTTAACCCTCACACTCCTTGGTGTGCACACCTGGCCCGCTTAGCCTTATCCCTCACACTCCTTGGTGTGCACACCTGGCCCGCTTAGCCTTAACCCTCACACTCCTTGGTGTGCACACCTGGCCCGCTTAGCCTTAACCCTCACACTCCTTGGTGTGCACACCTGGCCCGCTAAGCCTTAACCCTCACACTCCTTGGTGTGCACACCTGGCCCGCTTAGCCTTAACCCTCACACTCCTTGGTGTGCACACCTGGCCCGCTTAGCCTTATCCCTCACACTCCTTGGTGTGCACACCTGGCCCGCTTAGCCTTAACCCTCACACTCCTTGGTGTGCACACCTGGCCCGCTTAGCCTTAACCCTCACACTCCTTGGTGTGCACACCTGGCCCGCTAAGCCTTAACCCTCACACTCCTTGGTGTGCACACCTGGACCGCTTAGCCTTAACCCTCACACTCCTTGGTGTGCACACCTGGCCCGCTCAGCCTTAACCCTCACACTCCTTGGTGTGCACACCTGGCCCGCTCAGCCTTAACCCTCACACTCCTTGGTGTGCACACCTGGCCTGCTTAGCCTTAACCCTCACACTCCTTGGTGTGCACACCTGGCCTGCTTAGCCTTAACCCTCACACTCTCAGGCAGTTGGAGGCAATTAAATGGAAAAACACAATTTGTGTCATTTTCTTCCTTACTTCACCTCTTCCACCGTAACCCTCTCTCTTGACCTCTCACTCTCTATACTTCTCTAAGTAACTTCCTTCTTTCTCTCTATCTCGGCTCTCTCTGCTTCACCTTTATCATCCTCGCCTCTCTCTCAATATACCCAGAATGTCTCACAGAGCTTCCTCTTTCTCTCCCTCTCTCCTCCCTCTTTACAGCACTCTTTCTGACTATATCTAAATGTATCCCTTTCAGTCCCCTGCCTCTACCTCAAATCCCTCTATACCTCTGTACCTCTTTGGTCTTTTTCCATCTGACATCCCTGTGTCTCATCTTCTTCACTCACACAACCTCATCTACACCTTTTCCTCACCTGTCTCCATGTCTCTACTACCTTACCTTTCTACCTCTTTCTAGTATCAGCCCGTTCTCCCCCTCACCACTCCCCCTCACCTCTCTCGCTTTACCTTACATTTCCCCACTTCTGTTTACTCCACCTCCCTTACTACCTAGCCTCTCCATTTACCCCCCCAGTTAGTTCACTACCTCACGTCTCCACTGCCCCTTTCTCTCATCCTGCCTCTGTTCCCTTTCCGTCACCTCTCTAAATTTCTACCTCCTTTCCAGCTACCTCTATTTCTCTACTCTGCTCTTTTTCTCTATCATCAGCTATTTTCTCTCTTTCTTTATCTCCCTCACTCACTCTCTCTCTCGCACATACACAACACATATCTGCCTATGGACCTTCTCCATTTCTACTCACCACCTCGGCCTCAACTATCTCTCTAGACCTCTTTCTTTATAGATCTCACCATCTCTTCCTATCGCAACTCTCTACACCTGTATAAACCTCACCGCTCTTTCTTTAGTTCAGGTATGTCTCTCACCTTCCTCTTTTTCTTCTATCCCATACTTCTCTTTCCACTCTTCGCCCCTTTCTCTGCGTTTCTCTCTTCCACACTTATCTCTTTATATGACCTGTTTCTCTGTACATGTTCGCATTTTGGTCGCAGACTACCTTGCATGTTTTTGTTTTCCAAGTCTCTTGTTGTATCTCTTGCTGCATTTACCCATGTTTATTTCACCTCTTTTTTTACATTATCTCTCGCTGTCTCTTCCTCATTCCTTCGAGTATTGTACTCCTCTGCCTCGCTCTACATTCCCTTCCTCCATTTCAATTTTTCTTTACATCTCTACCACTCTCTAAAAGCTTACCTACGTCTCTACCTCTCTTCCACTCCCTACATTTTCCCCCATCTCTCTGTCTTCTCTTCTGGCTATCTCACCTTTCTCCTTTTACTTTACATCTCTCCCTACCTCACATTTCTTTCTACTTCATCTCGATCTATACCTTTCTCCCTTTACTTCATGTCTCTAGGTATATTTTCTCCTGATGCCTCTCCCCATCTCGCCCCCTCCCATTCATCTTACACAGCAGGGTCACATGTAGCTGTCTAGCTAGAGAAATGCAAACATATAAAAGCAGAGTAGTGGGACAAGGCAGGTAAAAGAAATGAGGAGAAAGGTAACACAATGGTGAAAACCCTAAGAGAAGGATGTTGCAGTAGTGACGGGGGAAATATTTGTGATTACATATATTTGCTAACTAAAGCTACATTTTCAAGCACTATGTGTCTACGTCTTATTTTAATATTATGCACTGGTTCACTAAACATATAACTAGGCATCCCTAGCATGGTTTTCCTACAATGGGTGTAACAAGCTGGTTAAACAGTGATTTCCACATAAAATGTTCAAAGTAATACATTCTAGAGCAAAACTCAACAAGAAAGGAATTTCTAAATGGTTGTTCGAGCTCTCTCTTGGTATGGTTTGGCTGGTGGACACCGGGCAGCTTGAGTTCTCGGCTATTTTTGAGCCCCCAACAAATTGCTCAAAATTTCTTTGGCATCACCAGGGCTTCAATGAGCTGAAAAGGTACAATACATTCAAAGTGGTTCCAACCAGGAGACCCCAAAATATGTCTTGCCTGGGGCCCCACATATCCTTAAGATGTCGATTTTTCAGCCTTTATGTCTCGAGTTGAGGAGAATTTTAAAGTCATCTTTTTTGATTTGTTCTGGGTCTGTTTTCGAAGCTTTTCTTGTTTGTATCCGTGTCACTAGACTTGACGTTCTAACAGCTTCTCCGACAGGATGATTCACTCTGCTGCTGGCTAAGTGCCTCGTGCTCGCTAGCTTCACCTGTAATTTCCATTTAATGTCACTTTTGTTTTCTGCTGACAGTGAGCCCGTCACCTTGAATAGCTGGATTAACCCCAGGCTCGTGAGACGGATTAGCTGGTCGATGAGACTGCCAGAAGTGAAAGCTTCCATCGCGCACACAGAGGACAGCTACTTTATGGGCATCAGCAGTGCAAGTTTCACTCACATGACCGAAAACAGGTACCACATGAGCATCCGCAGTGCACGCTTCTCTACTACATGCAATGATCAGGCACCATGTGAGCATCAGCAGTGTAAGTTTCTCTCACAAGAACAGATCAGGCACCACAAGAGCATCAGCAGTGCAAGTTTCTCTCACATGCACGAAAACAGGTAACACATGGGCATCAGCAGTGCAAGCTTCTCTACATGCACACATCAGGCACCACGTGAGCATCAGCAATGTAAGCTTCTCTCACAAGAACAGATCAGGCACCACAAGGGCATCAGCAGTGTAAGCTTCTCTACATGCACAAAAACAGGTACCACACAGGCATCAGCAGTGCAAGCTTCTCTCACAAGAACAGAGCAGGTACCACAAGGGCATCAGCTGTGCAAGCTTCTCTACAGGCACATACCAGGCACCACATGTGCATCAGCGGTGCAAGCTTCTCTCACATGCACAGATCAGGCACCACGTGTGCATCCGCAGTGCAAGCTTCTCTACATGCACAGGTCAGGCACCACATGGGTATCAGCAGTGCAAGTTTCTCACATGCACAAAAACAGGTACCACATGGGCATCAGCTGTGCAAGATTCTCTCATGTGCACAGATCTGGCACCACAGGGGCATCAGTAGTGCAAGCTTCTGTACATGCACAGATCAGGCCCCACATGAGCATCAGCAGTGCAAGCTTCTCTACAGGCCCAGATCAGGCACCACATGACCATCAGCAGTGCAAGTTTCTCACATGCACAGATCAGGTGCCACATGGGCATCAGCAGTGCAAGCTTCTATACATGCACAGATTAGGAACCACTTGTGCATCAGCAGTGCAAGCTTCTCTGCATGCACATAAACAAGCACCACATGGGCATCAGCAGTGTAAGCTTCTCTACATGCACAGGTCAGGCACCACATGGGCATCAGCAGTGCAAGCTTCTCTACATGCACAGATCAGGCACCACATGGGCATCAGCAGTGCAAGTTTCTCTCACATGCACAGATCAGGTACTACATGGGTATCAGCAGTGCAAGCTTCTCTACATGCACAGATCAGGCACCACATGGGCATCAGCAGTGCAAGCTTCTCTACATGCACAAAAACAGGTACCACATGGGTATCAGCAGTGCAAGCTTCCCTACATGCACAGATCAGGCACCATCTGGGCATCAGCAGTGCAAGCATCTCTACATGCACAGATCAGGCACCACATGAGTATCGGCAGTGCAAGCTTCTCTGCATGTACATATCAGGCGCCACATGGGAATCTGTAGTGCAAGCTTCTCTCACATGCACAGATCAGGCACTACGTGAGTCAGTGGTGGGCACCAACACTCATTTTTGGGATCAGAATGTAGACCAGAGCAAGCGACTGAGGCAGAAAAAGGGAGACGGAAAGGGGAGGAGAAACATAAGAAAATAGTGAGAAAGGGAAAAAGCGGGGGGAAGCTTACCTTACTGGAATGAGATAAAGAGATCGGAAGTGTAGGCACAGTGTATGAGCCTTTGCTTCAGCCATCTGTTGTGCACTAGGCACAGTCTGTGAGCCCTTGCTTCAGTGTCCTGTTGTGCAGCAGGCACAGGCCTCGAGCTGTTGCTTCAGTGTCCTGATGTGCATTACGCACAGGCCTTAAGCCCTTGCTCCAGTGCTCTGTTGTGCATTACACACAGGCCATGAACCCTTGCTTCATTGTTCTCTTGTGCATTAGGCACAGGTTGTCAGCCCTTGCTTGAGTGTTCTGTTGTGCATTAGGCACAGGCCTTGAGTCCTTGCTTCAGTGTCCTGTTGTGCATTAGGGACAGGCAGTGAAACATTGCTTCAGTGCCCTGTTGTGCATTAGGCACAGGCCTTGAACCCTTGCTTCAGTGTCCTGTTGTGCATTAGGCACGGGCCGTGAACCCTTGCTTCAGTGTCCTGTTGTGCATTGGACACGGGCTGTGAGCCCTTGCTTCAGTGTCCTGTTGTGCATTAGGCACAGGCCGTGACCCCTTGCTTCAGTGTCCCGTTGTGCATTATGCACAGGCCGTGAACCCTTGCTACATTGTTCTGTTGTGCATTAGGCACAGGTTGTCAGCCATTGCTTCAGTGTTCTGTTGGGCATTAGGATTCAACCCAGATCTGCGACTGGGGGTGAGTGTTTGAAAAGTTTCAGAACTCCGTCCATTATCTTCTTGTGTTTGTTTTGTTCGCCCTAAGTTGGCAAGGTATGCCCACACGTGGGTCACTTGCTCACTTTGCCACTGGATTCAAGCTAGCCTGGCTGATGAAGGGTGTTACCCAGAAACCGGTCCTAGGATGCTTTTTTCCGGTTCAGGGAAGACCTGGCTTGGCAGTTCGGGCTGGACTGTTCTCATGAGGCACAGGGTCAAGACTGATTTGCATATAGCTGTGTCTGAACTGAGGTGGTGAAGTGAGCTAAAGAATGATGATGGATTCAACCCAGATCTGTGACTGGGGGTGAGTGTCTGAAAAGTTTCAGTACTCCGTCCATTATCTCCTTGTGTTTGCTCTGTTGTACATTAGGCACAGGCCGCGTGACCTTGCTTCAGTGTTCTGTTGTGCATTAGGCACAGGTCGTGAACCCTTGCTTCAGTGTCCCGTTGTGCATTATGTACAGGCCGTGAACCCTTGCTTCAGTGTCCTGTTGTGCATTAGGAACAGGCCGTGAGCTCTTGCTTCAGTGTCCCGTTGTGCATTAGGCACAGGCCGTGAACCCTTGCTTCAGTGTCCTGTTGTGCATTAGGCACAGGCCGCGTGACCTTACTTCAGTGTTCTGTTGTGCATCAGGAACAGGCCATGAGCCCTTGCTTCAATGTCCTTTTGTGCATCAGGCACAGGCCGTGAGCCCTTGCTTCAATGTCCTTTTGGGCATTACGCACAGGCCGTGAACCCTTGCTTCAATGTCCTTTTGTGCATTACGCACAGGCCATGAACCCTTGCTTGAGTGTTCTGTTCTACATTAGGCACAGGCCGTGTGACCTTGCTTCAGTGTTCTGTTGTGCATTATGTACAGGTCGTGAGCCCTTGCTTCAGTGTTCTGTTGTGCATTAGGCACAGGCCGTGAACCCTTGCTTCAGTGTTCTGTTGTGCATTAGGCACAGGCCGTGAAACCTTGCTTCAGTGTTCTGTTGTGAATCAGGCACAGGTCGTGAGCCCTTGCTTCAGTGTTCTGTTGTGCATTAGGCACAGGCCGTGAAACCTTGCTTCAGTGTCCCGTTGTGCATTACGTACAGGTCGTGAACCATTGCTTCAGTCTCCCGTTGTGCATTACGTACAGGCCGTGTGACCTTGCTTCAGTGTTCTGTTGTACATCAGGCACAGGTCGTGAACCCTTGCTTCAGTGTCCTGTTGTGCATTAGGCACAGGCCGTGAACCCTTGCTTCAGTGTTCTGTTGTGCATTAGGCACAGGCCGTGACCCTTTGCTTCAGTGTTCTGTTGGCATTAGGCACAGGTCGTGAACCCTTGCTTCAGTGTCCCGTTGTGCATTACGTACAGGCCGTGAACCCTTGCTTCAGTGTTCTGTTCTACATTAGGCACAGGCCGTGAGCTCTTGCTTAACTGTCCTGTTATGCATCAGGCACAGGCCGTGAGCTCTTGCGTCAGTGTCCTGTTGTGCATTAGGTACAGGCCGTGAAACCTTGCTTCAGTGTTCTGTTGTGCATTAGGCATAGGCTGTGAACCCTTGCTTCAGTGTCCTGTTGTGCATTAGGCACAGGCCGTGAACCCTTGCTTCAGTGTCCTGTTGTGCATTAGGCACAGGCCGTGAACCCTTGCTTCAGTGTTCTGTTCTACATTAGGCACAGGCCGTGTGACCTTGCTTCAGTGTTCTGTTGTGCATTATGTACAGGTAGTGTGCCCTTGCTTCAGTGTTCTGTTGTGCATTAGGCACAGGCCGTGAACCCTTGCTTCAGTTTCCTGTTGTGCATTAGGCACAGGCCGTGAACCCTTGCTTCAGTGTCCTGTTGTGCATTAGGCACAGGCCGTGAACCCTTGCTTCAGTGTCCTGTTGTGCATCAGGCACAGGCCGTGAACCCTTGCTTCAGTGTCCTGTTGTGCATTAGGCACAGGCCGTGAACCCTTGCTTCAGTGTCCTGTTGTGCATTAGGCACAGGCCGTGAGCCCTTGCTTCAGTGTTCTGCTGTGCATTAGGCACAGGCCGTGAGCCCTTGCTTCAGTGTTCTGCTGTGCATCAGGCACAGGCCGTGAACCCTTGCTTCAATCTTCTGTTGTGCATTAGGCACATGCCGCGAGCCCTTGCTTCAATCTTCTGTTGTGCATTAGGCACAGGCCGTGAACCCTTGCTTCAGTGTCCTGTTGTGCATCAGGCACAGGCCGTGAACCCTTGCTTCAGTGTCCTGTTGTGCATCAGGCACAGGCCGTGAACCCTTGCTTCAGTGTCCTGTTGTGCATCAGGCACAGGCCGTGAACCCTTGCTTCAGTGTCCTGTTGTGCATCAGGCACAGGCCGTGAACCCTTGCTTCAGTGTCCTGTTGTGCATCAGGCACAGGCCGTGAACCCTTGCTTCAGTGTCCTGTTGTGCATCAGGCACAGGCCGTGAACCCTTGCTTCAGTGTCCTGTTGTGCATCAGGCACAGGCCGTGAACCCTTGCTTCAGTGTCCTGTTGTGCATCAGGCACAGGCCGTGAACCCTTGCTTCAGTGTCCTGTTGTGCATCAGGCACATGCCGTGAACCCTTGCTTCAGTGTTCTGTTGTGCATCAGGCACAGGCCGTGAACCCTTGCTTCAGTGTCCTGTTGTGCATCAGGCACATGCAGTGAACCCTTGCTTCAGTGTCCTGTTGTGCATCAGGCACAGGCCGTGAACCCTTGCTTCAGTGTCCTGTTGTGCATCAGGCACAGGCCGTGAACCCTTGCTTCAGTGTTCTGTTGTGCATCAGGCACAGGCCGTGAACAATTGCTTCAGTGTCCTGTTGTGCATCAGGCACAGGCCGTGAACCCTTGCTTCAGTGTCCTGTTGTGCATCAGGCACAGGCCGTGAACCCTTGCTTCAGTGTCCTGTTGTGCATCAGGCACAGGCCGTGAACCCTTGCTTCAGTGTCCTGTTGTGCATCAGGCACAGGCCGTGAACCCTTGCTTCAGTGTCCTGTTGTGCATCAGGCATAGGCCGTGAACCCTTGCTTCAGTGTCCTGTTGTGCATTAGGCACAGGCCGTGTGACCTTGCTTCAGTGTCCTGTTGTGCATCAGGCACAGGCCGTGAACCCTTGCTTCAGTGTCCTGTTGTGCATCAGGCATAGGCTGTGAACCCTTGCTTCAGTGTCCTGTTGTGCATTAGGCACAGGCCGTGAACCCTTGCTTCAGTGTCCTGTTGTGCATCAGGCACAGGCCGTGAACCCTTGCTTCAGTGTCCTGTTGTGCATCAGGCACAGGCCGTGAACCCTTGCTTCAGTGTCCTGTTGTGCATCAGGCACAGGCCGTGAACCCTTGCTTCAGTGTCCTGTTGTGCATTAGGCACAGGCCGTGAACCCTTGCTTCAGTGTCCTGTTGTGCATCAGGCACAGGCCGTGAACCCTTGCTTCAGTGTCCTGTTGTGCATTAGGCACAGGCCGTGAACCCTTGCTTCAGTGTTCTGTTGTGCATTAGGCACAGGCCGTGACCCTTTGCTTCAGTGTTCTGTTGGCATTAGGCACAGGTCGTGAACCCTTGCTTCAGTGTCCCGTTGTGCATTACGTACAGGCCGTGAACCCTTGCTTCAGTGTTCTGTTCTACATTAGGCACAGGCCGTGAGCTCTTGCTTCAGTGTCCTGTTGTGCATTAGGTACAGGCCGTGAAACCTTGCTTCAGTGTTCTGTTGTGCATTAGGCATAGGCTGTGAACCCTTGCTTCAGTGTCCTGTTGTGCATTAGGCACAGGCCGTGAACCCTTGCTTCAGTGTCCTGATGTGCATTAGGCACAGGCCGTGAACCCTTGCTTCAGTGTTCTGTTCTACATTAGGCACAGGCCGTGTGACCTTGCTTCAGTGTTCTGTTGTGCATTATGTACAGGTAGTGTGCCCTTGCTTCAGTGTTCTGTTGTGCATTAGGCACAGGCCGTGAACCCTTGCTTCAGTGTCCTGTTGTGCATTAGGCACAGGCCGTGAACCCTTGCTTCAGTGTCCTGTTGTGCATTAGGCACAGGCCGTGAACCCTTGCTTCAGTGTCCTGTTGTGCATTAGGCACAGGCCGTGAACCCTTGCTTCAGTGTCCTGTTGTGCATCAGGCACAGGCCGTGAACCCTTGCTTCAGTGTCCTGTTGTGCATCAGGCACAGGCCGTGAACCCTTGCTTCAGTGTCCTGTTGTGCATTAGGCACAGGCCGTGAACCCTTGCTTCCGTGTCCTGTTGTGCATTAGGCACAGGCCGTGAGCCCTTGCTTCAGTGTTCTGCTGTGCATCAGGCACAGGCCGTGAACCCTTCCTTCAGTGTTCCGTTGTGCATTAGGCACATGCCGCGAGCCCTTGCTTCAATCTTCTGTTGTGCATTAGGCACAGGCCGTGAACCCTTGCTTCAGTGTCCTGTTGTGCATCAGGCACAGGCCGTGAACCCTTGCTTCAGTGTCCTGTTGTGCATCAGGCACAGGCCGTGAACCCTTGCTTCAGTGTCCTGTTGTGCATCAGGCACAGGCCGTGAACCCTTGCTTCAGTGTCCTGTTGTGCATCAGGCACAGGCCGTGAACCCTTGCTTCAGTGTCCTGTTGTGCATCAGGCACAGGCCGTGAACCCTTGCTTCAGTGTCCTGTTGTGCATCAGGCACAGGCCGTGAACCCTTGCTTCAGTGTCCTGTTGTGCATCAGGCACAGGCCGTGAACCCTTGCTTCAGTGTCCTGTTGTGCATCAGGCACAGGCCGTGAACCCTTGCTTCAGTGTCCTGTTGTGCATCAGGCACAGGCCGTGAACCCTTGCTTCAGTGTCCTGTTGTGCATCAGGCACAGGCCGTGAACCCTTGCTTCAGTGTCCTGTTGTGCATCAGGCACATGCCGTGAACCCTTGCTTCAGTGTCCTGTTGTGCATCAGGCACAGGCCGTGAACCCTTGCTTCAGTGTCCTGTTGTGCATCAGGCACAGGCCGTGAACCCTTGCTTCAGTGTCCTGTTGTGCATCAGGCACAGGCCGTGAACCCTTGCTTCAGTGTCCTGTTGTGCATCAGGCACAGGCCGTGAACCCTTGCTTCAGTGTCCTGTTGTGCATCAGGCACAGGCCGTGAACCCTTGCTTCAGTGTCCTGTTGTGCATCAGGCACAGGCCGTGAACCCTTGCTTTAGTGTCCTGTTGTGCATCAGGCACAGGCCGTGTGACCTTGCTTCAGTGTCCTGTTGTGCATCAGGCAGAGGCCGTGAACCCTTGCTTCAGTGTCCTGTTGTGCATCAGGCATAGGCCGTGAACCCTTGCTTCAGTGTCCTGTTGTGCATCAGGCACAGGCCGTGAACCCTTGCTTCAGTGTCCTGTTGTGCATCAGGCACAGGCCGTGAACCCTTGCTTCAGTGTCCTGTTGTGCATCAGGCACAGGCCGTGAACCCTTGCTTCAGTGTCCTGTTGTGCATCAGGCACAGGCCGTGAACCCTTGCTTCAGTGTCCTGTTGTGCATCAGGCACAGGCCGTGAACCCTTGACCAGGCAGTGTTTCACCTACATTTGTTGTGAGTGAACGAGGCAAAATGACTGAACAGTACTAGGACGATATTTGCACCTTCTGAAAGTGGCATTTCGCAGTCCACGGTTGGTGCAAATACTGGCGAATAACTGCTTAGTCACTAGTGTAAATATGCTTGTTCATTGCATATAATCTGCCCCCCTTTAACCCTCTGAAGGGCTGCTCCACTTATAGTGTTATAGGCAGGAAGGGGCAGTACCTGCACTTCTTAGCAGGACTTGTGTACTGCGAAGGGGACAGTATGGGCACGTGTCAGCGGCGCTGTCCTATGTTTAATGTAGTGTGGCGTGCACTTAGCAAGACTGTTGCACTTGTAATGGGACTGAAACACTGGTAACGCTAGTGCCTGTGTTTCTTAGCAGGAGTTCTGCACTTGTAATGGGACAGTTTAGGCTCTTCTCTGCAGCACTGTCCTACGTTCAATGTGCCAATACCTGCGCCGCTTAGCACGGCTGTCACACTTTTCATGGGACAGAAACTCTGGTGAGCAAGGCAGCAGGGGAGGGCTTGCACTTCGTAGCAGGACTGCTGTTCTTGTAATGGGGCTGTATGGACACGCCTCAGCAGTGCTGCCCTTTTTCGAAATGTGGTATTACCTGCACTTCTGGGCTCAATGGTTAGCTGGCCAGATGTATCACTTCTCAGCAGAACGGTCATGTTTCAATTGGAAAGTTCTCGGGCTTGTAAACATGGATGCTATACCTGAAGGGGGCAGTAGTGATAGCTGTAGTGTCAGCACAGAGACTAGCTGTGGTGTCAGCACAGAGACCAGTGTATGAACAGGCAGAGCTTATGAATTCCCCATTTATCCTCCAGGTTAGGTTTCAGAGGATAATAATATGTGTGGGTATTAAATATTCAAAGTGCAGCACAAGCTGGTAAAACAAGCTTCAATGCACTATTCTAACATAAAATACAGCGACATAAAATAAGACTTGTAAACATACAAAAGTCTGAACCAGACAAGTATAACACAAATACATAGCGATTGATTTCACAGAACAAATGGAGATATTTAGCGATTATTGGAAAACAAGGCAGCATGTCTGCAAGTTTGTATCATATACAGGACAAGCATTGTACCGACAGCAGAGCAAGGGTTTCACAGCAGAAGTGCCAGAGACCTGAGCATTTGCGGTTCCATGACCCGGTACTAGATATTTCTCTATTGTGTGAGCAGAGGGCGACAGAATCACACGCCAGGGTTTGTGGTCACCTTTTGTGACAGCTGCCTCACAGGATGCATCCGTGGACAGGCTAGTAGTGTCCTTCTTCACCTGGGTAGATGTCAGGGGTAATGATAGGTTTTCTGGTAACAGTAGAACTCCGAAGAGAAGCCTTTGGTTTGCTGGGAAGCCATAAAACTGCAATGGACTTTGCAGCTCCAGGATTTCCCATCTAGTTGAAAAAAGGGCCAGGGCCTGAAGGAATCGGATCACATGACCCCCATCCTGATGGAACTCCACTGGCTCCCCTTGACAACACACACCAGCCTCAGAACCAGCGGCGTCATTTACAAAGCTATCACCACCAGCATCTTGTGGACAAACGCACCATCTCAGATGGGTCTCGGCACGCCCGCAGCCAGGACACCATCAGACTGAGAAGTGTCAAAAATAAGAAAAAACAAGACAGCAGGCCTTTTCCGCCTATGCACCCAGGATCTGGAACAATATCCCCGTATCCATCAGGACCGACCCAACACTGCTCCAATTCAGGAAAGAGTTGAAGACGTACCTCTTCAAAGAATATTACATCACGATGCATGAACAATCCACAAACCAGCTACCTCCCCTATCACAAGTTGACGTTATGTTTGTCTCCGCTTCCTTTGGCCTTTTGGTTGGCAAATGCCACACACATGCATACTAACTCCACTCCACCTCCCCTTTACTCATCCCAAACCCACTCCTATGGCTATAAATTCCACAAAAAAAAAAAAATTCTAGACACTTCCCTCTTCTATCCCTCCACTATCCTTTTCAATCAAATAACAGACTAACATGCCCACCACTCAAATGAATTACATATTTCCCTATACTAATTCACACTAATCCTGTTTGGCTTCCGGAGTAGCATGCTACTCACTGAAAAGCGCTTCAACACCACATCAGGGGTAGCAAGCGCTATATAAATGCAAATCTTTTCCCTCTTCTATCCCTCCACTATCCTTCTCAATCCAAATAACTGACTAACATTATATCCACCACTCAAATTATTTTCATATTTCACTATACTAATTCACCACTAATCCTTTATGGTATGTGGACTAGCGTGCAACTCGCCAAACAAAAGAGCTTCTACACCTCGTCAGGGGTAGTATGCGCTATATAAATGCAATTACAATTACAATACATGGATGAAGGAACCTGAGCAGACAGGAGTAAGCCATTTTTAGGTCTCGCCTGAGCCAGCGCATGCGCTGCCCTGGCGAGAGTTTTAGTAAGCGGGTTTTGGAAGTGCAAACAGCAGTTTGCTGGCGACCAGCTTGCGTTCATGCGAGCGTGCACGCGCGATCAGGCGCCATATGGCTTCCCTCGCCATCTGGCTTCCCTCGCGATTACTTTCACTTTCGCGGCCGCGCGGCCGTGTCAGTTTCGCAGCCGCGCGGCCGTGTCAGTTTCACGGCCGCGCGGCCATTGCTTGTTAATCTGGTTACTGGCCAACCTTTCCCGCAACCTCCCTTGTGCAGGCGCCCCATGTTTCACGAACCGAACATTATTTAGGGGCTGCCGCTTCCCCCTTTAGTCCCATGTGAACACACTCTTGTCGTGTGGGCTTGTGTCTGGTGTGGTGGTGATTCTTAAGGCTGCTTTAAGTATTCGCAGATGACCATGAGGCTGCATTTTTTTTATTTCGGTTTATGACTTCTTCACTTACACACTCACAGCATTGGCGGTCTTGTGTAACATTTTTTAAAAATCACATTACATCACATATTTCTCTACTTCTAAAATGTTTGTTTGAATGTTTTTGTCAGCGTTGATCATAAACTTCATTTTAAATTAAATACTTTTTTAAAAACTTTTTCCATCTAAATGACAGTGAGGACCCAGTTTACAGATTTGTTTGAGACCCTAAGTTGAACTGCAGAAAGACTGCACTTTAGTGAATAGAAACTCCCAAAACATGAATCTACACCGGTAAATGGATTTACTCGCACATAATATTACACCATTGGAGCTGAAGAACAGAAGATCCCCTTTCTTGGAAAGGGCTATAGTACAAAGATTTGGCTGTCAGGCACTCTTGCAGTACTTGAGGCTTCAAACAGGTGCAAACCAAAATAACTAATGGCTTCCTCCTGAAATTTAGTTGTAAGTCAGAACTGCAAGAGTACATCACACCTACTCGCAGCAATATCAGGGGGTTTAGAAGGAGCTGCACAAATAAAGTGAATATTGCTGGGGTAATTCGGTTCTAAAACCTATAGACTGTCTGTCCGAACGCCCCCGCCCGCCTTCCACCTCTTCCTAAGGCCTGTCGATCTCATTACCAGCGTCTGCCTGCCAGCCAATGTGATCCATTACTTTCCTGATTGTTGTTGGTGTCAGTTTACTTGTCCAGGGACCACCTGCTTTGTTTGTGCATGTCTGTGGAACCAGGGTCATAAAACACATTGTTGTCTGGCTCGGCTGTCTGTCCAGTCACGTGCTGCTCTTGGGATCCTGCCTCGGGGAGTGCTGCGTCCTGTCTGGGGTTGCAGCCCAGCCCTCCTGTTTGTTTTCTTCGGTGGGGTTTCACCTACAGGGTTTTGGGCGATGAGGTTAATTGTCGCCTTGCTTCTGTCCGCATCAGAGCCCTCCCGCCACACCCGGCTCCTGCATAGACT
This sequence comes from Calotriton arnoldi, assembly GCA_963921515.1. Taxonomy (NCBI): domain Eukaryota; kingdom Metazoa; phylum Chordata; class Amphibia; order Caudata; family Salamandridae; genus Calotriton; species Calotriton arnoldi. The sequence goes on from CAWUFW010003774.1 coordinate 907,202, forward strand.
ACAGCTGTGCAATCCGGCTCGGGCACCCTACAGCTGGGTGGCTAGAGATTTAGGGCAGATAGAAGACCGAACAACTGCCCTGACACTTGTAAGAACTCCTCTAAACACCTAATATTGCTATATTTTACTACTAAATGGGCAGTCAAATTGCAGTTACCTTGCAGTTGAAAGAGGCTTTTTTTAGATGGTGCAGCAGGTGTAGTGACACCGGGGCCCAAAGCTCTAGGAGCCCCTCTAACCACCAACTATTGCAATATTTTACTACTAAACAGGCAGTCACAAGTTCTCTACATCATAGCTTAAACACATTAACAAAGCCAATAGCTCTGGCAAAACACTTATAAGGTCCCAAAGGCGAGACCTATTGGCTATGCCAATGCTTGTCTCTAATGCTTTAGGAATCCCCTACACTTTTTCTACTTCCCCCAGTTCTTTTGCTTTCTTTGGGCACTTGGACTTTTATTTTTGCTCCTACAAAGCTGCTCATGGTCCTCTGAGATGTTTGGTATCTTTTCAAACAGTGACCCTGCACATCTAGCATAGACAAGTAAGGCTAGCCGTCTCTTCCATGGACAATGTCACACTATCAGATCTCCGCGTGGTAAGGCTGCAGCACACTTGTCACTAACTCCCCCACACAAAACACACAGCCAAAAACACAAAATCCATCTTTCAGGGATGGTGGGAGCTGTTAGGATTCAGCCCGCGTGCAGAAACTCGCTTATGCATGGAGTTAGAGTTTATAATCAGAATGTTGATAACTCGTTACAATCAAGAGTTATGACAGAAATTAGAATGACCTTATTTTTCAGCTCTCTGTGAACTAAGGTTGAGTTCACATCACTGTCTGAGAGAAAGAACGCCCAATTATAAAATGCAAATATTTCAATGGTGCATTTGTGTTTAATCAACAGGAGCTACATGTAGACAGCAGTGGCAGGTTGTGCAGCGATGGTGTATGTGAGGAATACTAACTCCTGAATATTGTGCTCGAAACATATAGCAAAACTCTCACCAACAAAAATACAGGCGTATCTAGGTAAGTATGGGTAGACTACACTTGGCTCCACATATATGTACCTTAACAGTAATATATATATATATATATATATATATACACACACACACACACATACATATACACACACACACACATACAAACACACCCATCTTTTCAAGGAACAAAATAAATCTTCTGAACTTGTACCCAGAAAGATATCTTCTAAAGTGTCAGATTGGTTTAGTGTGATACGCGTGCAACTCTTACGGTGGTTCATTGAACACAACGTATTTATTGATTTAGCTCTTGAAAGATAACGAAGCAAAAAGAATTGTTCTTCTGTGTAAACCTGAAGGATATGATATTTCTTAGCTGCTGAAAACTTGAAGTGAAATCCTGGCTCCCACACTTAATGAAATTGTGTGACCCTAGGCACATCGCTTTTCTCAACTATGCCTGGTGTTTCTTGACTACTAGATTTAGGAGCACTCCGGGTAATTCAGCTCAGAGTGTGAATTATTAGAACACGACCCTCACTTATGTACTCTTTGAAAAGACCACACCCTGTCATCCTGAGTATGCAAACAATGATGGCGCCTTGAGGAACGCACATTACACAATGTAGGGCCTCTTGGCTCAACCGTGGTAATGTGTCCAGGACAGTTGGAATGGTGAGGTATTCTTCTAAAATGTTTTTTAAGTTTTCATCTACTAAATGTCACCCAGTGCAGTGATACAATCTAACCTACTAAACAGAAACCCTTCCAGTCGATCGCCTCTCTGGCCACCGCAGCCCGTTGGCTCGGCTCCGACTTGGCCCGTCAGGTTGCATTTGCTGGCTTGTCCACTCCTAGGACACGCTGTGGAGGCTGCAGGGTGAGGTTGCTGCTCTGTCGTCAGCCTCAGCGAGGTTCTGCGTGCAAGGATGGACGTTTAGAGGTCAGTCTGACCCCTGGGGCAGCCAAGCCAGCTGGCTGCACGAGGGTCACGTGGTATCTAGCCATTTATTGATGACGTTTCACAGCAGTGTCAGAGGCATCGCTGTAAAAAGCCAAGGGTGCAAGTGCGACGGCCCAGCTCAACGGAGCACATATTATCGGCCCCTAGAGCACGACAGGCGCTGCAGGCCCTGCGTCAACTCAAACCAGCGTTCAGATTCTGGTGGGCACCTGGGTGGAACTGGGCTAAGAAGTCTGTCCCACCCCATCACAACGATTCCAAACAGGGGCATCACTGAGAGCAGCACATGGTGCAATGGCCCTGTGTGACTGTCTATTCAAACTATAAACCTCCTGCGATAGACCGATCTCTGCAGCAGGTACACGAACCCGCTACCTTGGTTCCTATGCGGTAAGCACATGTGGCAGGAAGAGGGCGGTTATGCGGTTGAAGAACGAGCCGCGGGAGTACATGAGTGATTCCTGCCTACTATCCTATCTCCAGTTCTAGAATATTTAGGGAAGGTGCAGCTTTCCCAAAAATAGTCCCGAAAGCTTATTTACTATTTTATTTCTAGTCCCAAGTAGTTTTAAAAAGGGTTGAAAAGTAGGGGCGGGCAGAGAATTCCGCTCCGCCAGCGGAGTGTGTGGAGATTTGTCTACTCCGCGTTCTGCTGAGAATGCGGAGTATAGGGACCGGGGGGCTCCCAAACCCCAGGGCCCGCCGGACGGAGCTCAAGCCCCGGGCCTGGTCCCACCTTCCGAACCCTAGGCCAGGCCGGGGAGAGCCTCCCCGGGCCCCGATGGACCCCCTGTCCCCAGCGCCCGGACCCTCGGCTGGCTTGCAGGACGGGGGGCTCC